>WAAB01011235.1:27378-232917 GCA_013389865.1 Piaya cayana
ACTGGAACAGGCTACCCAGGGAGGTGGTTGAGTCACCTTTCCTGGAGGTGTTTAAGGCACGGGTGGATAAGGTGCTAAGGGGCATGGTTTAGTGTTTGATAGGAATGGTTGGACTCGATGATCCGGAGGGTCTCTTCCAACTGGTTATTCTATGATTCTAAGTTCTCATACTTAATGTGATATTTTTTAATTTGTCACATTTCATGTCCACTCTGCTCTTTCCTCCTGAAAGCAAATGTTTTAAACAGAGCGCACTTGGTTAGCAGGTTGCTTTCTTTATCTTTCAGCATCCAAAATATCAAGATTTCCCAGCACTCTCCTACTGTTTACTTTCTCAAGGTTGCCAGTGATGGATTTCCTGCTGGTATATGCGGATTCTCATCTGTTGTTTCTCACCTCAACACACCTATAATTTTCCAAAGCATCACTACAGAGAAGGTGCCTGGTCCTGCATTCATTAAAATCCAGGAAAGGTTTCCTATTGATTCCAGTGGTGTCACTAGCATTAAGGCTAGAATAATAAGTGCACTTAAGTTTCAGACTCAATAAATGTGTTAGGAAACAGCATCATTAGAAAAATGGTTTGTTGTCCTGTCATGTTTGGCTTTTATAACTTTTACAGGCCATTCTATATAGTCTGTGCTACTGAGCTCTTGCAGAAAATTGTCCGAGGGATTGGGATGAGGAAGCAGAAGATGCAAGAAAAAAATACCCCTAGAAATTGAAAACCTATCAAGACATGGAGGGTGTTATTACATTTGCTAACCTGGGATGATTGAGGGCAACAATGCTGCAGAGAGTGGCCATTTTCCATAGCGCATCTGATTTTCTACCCAGACATATCCCTTGCTAGCCCCTAATCCCCTAAGTGTTGCATTTATATGGAGAATGTCCTGGAGCTCCTATTGTTGCTCAGTTAATGAAAACTTGAGAAAGCGTGGTGCAGAGCAAGCTGCAGCAAGCTGTGGTCTGTCTTCCTGACTCAACTACCCACTGCTGATGTGACTTAGCACATGACTAAGCTGCTTTTTTCCTCCAAATCCTCCATCACTCCTATGGGGATGCTGTGGTCATGCTCGTATATGAAGCACTATGAGTGGTCTTCCTGAAAAATGACACAGGAACCTTGAGCATCAGTGTTATAACTGTCTGTGGGAAGGTGACTGAAGCCAGCTAAAGCTCTTTTCTGGCCAAAGTGCTTAAATGCCCACTTAACTTTAAATATCTGACTAATCCTGCTGATGTTAATAGGAATACTCACATGCTTAAGTGCTTCACTGAATTGGAAGCTAATGAGTTCAAATGCTAGATAAACTTAGTTTTGGAAGAAGCTGGAGGACTGGCAGTGTGGATTCCTGTAATTAGACCTGTCTTTTTTGCTGCGTCATGGGAGTCCTTTCCTCTTTTCTTGTATTCATGCAATCAATTTATAAAATTCAGCTGGGAAGCAGCTTTCAAAGAACAGGTTTGCTTTGGATGCGAAATGAAGAAAGTCTCAGGTAATTTATTTGTGTCCCCTTTATTGCATCTGTCATAAACAGGACAATCTCTCTGCAGTTTGAAGGTGGAACATCTCTGGGAAATAGCATGAAACTCTTAAGAACAGGTTAAAGCAGTAACACAATTTGGAGGGAGATCCCTGCAGCTAATAGATTTCTAGACTCCATCCACAGTACTTGTTTTCAAGGGCTATAGATAGGCTGGATTGAGCTGGCAGAGAGGCTACTCTCTTTGGTGGATAATCACAACACAGAAAAGCAAGGCACAGGCATAATCTCGTGCTAAATCAAGGCCCAGATAATGAAACACAAAGGCTTACAGTGGTCAAAAAAAGTTCAAAGGTAATTCATCCAGCAGTCACAAAGACTCCTCAATCAAAAAAACCTGATGGAATGGTTCTTACTTTTTAATATTCATTTGCAGGTGTGCAGGTTGCTTGATGATGATGATG
The DNA here is from genome assembly GCA_013389865.1 of Piaya cayana. Taxonomy (NCBI): domain Eukaryota; kingdom Metazoa; phylum Chordata; class Aves; order Cuculiformes; family Coccyzidae; genus Piaya; species Piaya cayana. The sequence goes on from WAAB01011235.1 coordinate 29,330, forward strand.
ACAGTAATTCTCTGCCCTGGTAAACCCAGGGTTAGGGATGCCAACCTAAAACAGCCAGGCTCTTCCCACCATAAGGGGTAAGAGTTAGGGAGCATGCAGGAGGAGGTGAGATCTCCAGGAGGCAAGTGCAGAGAGTGGGCAGATGGGTGTTACTGCAGTGGAGGTTGAGAAAGGGCTAGTTTTCTTTTTGGGGAGTATTCAAGAAAATACTTATCCATTTAAGCGCTGGTTCAGTTGTTTGCATTTAATGTCTGTACTCATGAGGCTAGAGCACAGCCAAGCTCTGGAAGTTACCCCCCAAGAACCATTCATTTCCACCTTAATAATATTGCAGAGAAGGGAAAGAAGAGCTGGGCACCTGTCACTTTAGTTTACTTTGAACTGCAACCTATGCAGGACCCCAGTTTTATACTCCTTTTCACTGATTTCAATCAAGAAGAACTCTACTGAAGTCAGCAGAGCTGCAAAATGGACACAAAGAGGGAATGGGGATCGTTTTGTTTGCTGTGGTTTGTAATAAACGCCAGTAGCTCCCCAGGAAACCTGTCCTGGTGTGAGATGAATGTACCTTGTTTGCATTGAAACAGTAGGATCCTAGGCTCTGATGGAACTGCTCTGGGGCAGCTGGTGATAAATGAATGCCGATCATTGCGCTGACTGTGGAGTCAGTGGGGTTTTTATTACTGTACATCCAACAGCAATTTGGTAAGAATTTCTGGAAGATTTTACTGCCAGGAAGTTTTTCTCAGCAATAAAATCTAAAGAAAAGGTGAAAAAGTAGTTATAGCAGGGAACAGAGGGGAAGGCAAATCTTCTTTCCCACCCAACCCAAATAGGAAAACTAGAAAATGAAAATAGAGCAAAGAACCAAAATAACAAAACCCCAATAATGTTAAAAAAATATAGAAAACCCCTAAGATAATTATACCTTTTCTAAATTTGCACTTAGATTAATAGCTTTTGCTTTAGGAAAGTTCATTTTGGTTTTGACCAGCTCTCCTTTAAACTTGTTTCAGATACTCACAAGTGACATGCATGGGGGGCTGTTGGAGTAGCAAATGCTGTGCTAAACGCTATGGGTGTGGGGCGTGTGTGTATCCCGGTGTTCCCATCTGACAGTGTTAGAGTTCACTCCTGTCTCTGGATACTGCTAAGGTAGCCCTGACTGGAGTGGTGTCACTAATGCAGGGGGCTCACAGAGTTTGATGGGCACAATTAGAGTGCCATAAGCCATCATGTGGGCTTCCTGATGGCATCTTGTTGGATGGAGAAGGAGTCAGCGTTGCTGTGAAAGTTGGATCCATGCTCAGGCTTATTTATTTAGACTGGGTGACCAAACAAGAGGTAACACTCATCTTCTAAATGTGCACCTTGTGCCCTCAGCAAAATTTCGTTTTTGTTTTTACTGTCACTCTATTGAATACTACCCCCATGCTGCAGGTTTTTAGTTTTCTGTTTGCCCTTTGCCATTTTATTTCTGTTCTCTCCTTTAAAGGGGATATCTTACAGATTGCCCTGTCTTTCTTCTGCTGAGTAATTCCACCAGGTGTCTGACAAAGATACTTCTGGAGAGCAGCTATTTAGCTTTTGCTATGCCAAAAGGCATTTAGCAAAGGTATTTCTTAGCTCTTCTACTAAAGCTTTTTGATACCTCTGCAAATTTCTCTGTGAAACACAGACCAGCAGGATGACTGTGGCTCTGTGAACACGCACATTTCACTGCTAGCATGGTCAGCAAATTGGGTTTCAAGTAGCTTCTGATCTGGCTGGGGACTGAGCTTATTTATTTATTCACTAACATGATAGACATTGCTACTGGGCTTGAATCTGATGCCTTGTGAAGGGCTGTGTGGGTTTATTTTCAGTCTCCTGCTGTATCCCTGTAGACAGCAAAATTCAGAATTTCCTGCTTACAGGATAATTGATATAACTGTAGCAACAGTAAAAATCCACATAAGAAAGCTGGTATTAATGGCAAAGACTGGAAGAAAAATTATATCTAGAAGCAAGTAAGGCTTTTATTTGTTTCTTTTCTTATACTCTGGCTACATGGTCTTTCATTAAGACTTAACGTTTGAGTTTGTGGAAGAGACCTCATGTATATTTAAAGACTTTGTCTGCAACTAAGCTTTATGTTGACTAGGAAGCATGAATTTAGGAGACTTGGATCTTATGACTAGTGGATTTAAAAGCAGAGTGAGTGCAATTTCTGAATACTGGTGGGCAGGTGTTGGTGGCTGACACTCTGGAATTTACTGTATGGTGTTTATAAAAGGCCAGCAAGGAGCCTGGAAAGCTAGGGGCTAGCTGCATGGAGTCCTGAGTGCACTTGCCTCATTTTGAGTGAGATAATGAGGTTATTGCTTGTTCATAACTCAGAGCTAACCTGGCCCGGCTTGTCCTGGATGTAGAGGGAGCTTTACTTTATTTGGTCCACAGTGTGCTGGGCTGTTTTTCAGAGCAGAGTGGGGTTAGGTTCAATAAGAGGTTCAGAGTAGGGTTAGAGTTCATCACATACCTCCTAAATCAAGGTTGTCCCCATGTGTTAGATCTCATCATCTGTGTTGTGTCATCAGAAACTCTGAGACCCCAAATGCCAATATAAATCTATTCTGTCCTTCTTCCCAAGTCTTAATGTTGAAAATGCTAGTGTAATAAATATTGAGAGGGATTCACTGAAGGATGTAAATATTCATCAGTCTTCAATGATTTGCATTTGAATCCAGAAAATTGGCTTATGACTCCATGCTGATTTTCTCTCACTGATTTTCACATGGCATTAAGTGCAGGAAGATTAAATACCTGGGGTTTTCTCCGGTCTAAACCAGACTTTGCTATCTTCATTTGGAAATAAATTCTTCATTAGCTGGTAACTGAACCTTGTGCATCACTTAATCTTTTTCAAACCTTCAAGACTTCTTGTTTCTAACAAAGAGCATTAGGATCACTCTTGTCACTCTCATATGAACCATTCACCAATTCTGGAGTATTTAATTTTCACCTTGGCAAGGCTGACAGCTGCATTGTCCTGCAGTTCAGAATGTGAGGCCAAAAAGCAGAAGCATTGGTTCTGGGATCAAGAACTTTGATGGTTTTTCTGTCCTTTTGTGTTTAACCTATCAAAACCTTGCAAACCACGCCAAGCCATTATATGCTTCGTGGATCTCGTCCCTGGGTTGGGAATCCTGTGTGGAAGCAGAATGGAAGCGTGTGGTGACAACCACAGCCCCCTGCTTGGGGATGACCTCCAGCTCTTGGTCAGTAATGAAGACAGGGCCATTTTGTCTTCCCTTGCATGTTACAGCTACATTAAGATATTGTAGCTATGCTGGCATGCTCTCACATTGCTATTTTGCAGTATATGCTCATGGGTGGGTAGCCTTTTAAGATCTTTGTGTATAATGGGATGTATATGCTTGGTCCTCTGAAGGGCTGTTAGTTTCAGTGTACAGCCCTGATGCTTGTCCCCTCTGGGAGCAGCTGGCACTAGGTGTTACCTTTTCTGTGTTTGCAGTGGGTAGATTTCACCCAAAATATTTAGAGTCATAATAGGTTACAAGGAAATTCAATATAGATTGACAATGCAATGTTGGTAATTTGACCTTTCAGAAGCTACTTATGGCTGCTCCATTGGTTTAAACCACCTAATTTTTATACGATTGGTAGGACTTGGATGAGTCAGCAAATGACAAGGAGATCTTCTGGGGAAAACCCAAGGTGATAGCATGAGATTAATGTAGATAATATTGATAAGCTGGAGCCTGAATAAATGAGACACCAAATGACCTCGATGTAAATGGGCTTCAGTGGGACTTGTTAGGATGAGGCTTTTAGTAACTGAGGCTCTTCTTTAGGAGGGGCTCTTATTCTGCGTGTTCTGCCTATTGAATATGATATAAAAATTATATGCCCAGTCCTAAACAAAAGTGGATATTAACCATTTTGCCATCAGTTATTTTAAGGCTTAATGTGTTAAGCTCACTACTCTAGGTCTGCATTTATGCCTAATGATTTACCTGTCTCTCTTGGTCCCTGAGTGAGGGTATGATAGGTTTGTGTTAACTTATGCTTCTAAGGTACTTGTGTAGGTCCAGGGCATAGTTTATATAGATAAGCTTAAATGACAAAAAAAAAAAAAAAATTGCATGCAGAAACCTTAAAAGTGTTGATGTTTTTCAGGTAATTGTGAAAACAAGAACAGAATATCAGCCTGACCAGAAGAACAAAGGAAAACTCAGAGTGCCCAAAATTGCTGAATTCACAGTCAGTTTCACTGATGGTGTAACAGAAAGACTAAAGGTAAGAAATGGTTATTCTGCTGCCTTCTGATGCAAATACCATTCATTTTAAAATAACTGAATCAACGTGACAGTGAAGACATAACAAATTTAACACTCCACTCATCACCAGGGTCAAAGAGATGCTTATCTACATGAGTATAAGCATTTTTTTTTAACTTTTTTTTTTTTAGGACAGGCATGAGAATGCCTTCACAAATAGATCTAAAGTGGGAAGCATTTTCTTTTTCTCCAGAAAGAGCTATGATAATATTTTTCCATCCCAAACTGAAAGTAAAACAGGTTTGAATCTTCTTTCTTCTTCAGAATTTGTGTTTATGAAGAATTTAAAAAAATCACAGTGAAGATTGATTGAAACAGTTTGTTTTGCCTTTTAAAAATTCTTATGTGTTCTAGTCTAACAACCCTTTTCATTTTTAAAAGAATTTATTAACGTATAGTTATATTATTACAGATTAAAAACCATTTCAAACTGGATAAATAGACAGTAGACAAGTATCTAAGCATATTCTGTCCTGTAAGCAGTTTTAGTTCATGAGAATTGGAATTTTCTGATGAAAATTGTTTCCTTGAGAAATTTGCAACAGGTTCTACTTAATCATGGGAAAAACCTCATGAGCTGTTGAGTGCCCTCTGTTCCTGTTGACAGCATATTAGAATGGTTCAGTTCCTCTGAAGGTTAGACTCCATGCATGGAGCAGCTAGGATTTTCATTGAGAAGATATGGTGCTTTTCCTAAACCACATAGCATGTGGGTGATAAAAATGTGAGATCTGATTTTACATTTCCCAAGTCAGAGGAAACATCAATGATTTAAGCAGAAAACATGGAGGGTAAGCAGCGCCAGGTTGTAGTCCTCCTCCTTGAAAAGCTAGGATGGGGCTTATAAATTTTTGTGAAAGGGTGTCACCCTTGGCATTTAACAGGAATTGACTCAAGGGACTGAGTAGTCCTTAATTTGGTTCAGTTGTTCTTAGTTTTGCAAGAAATAAAAAAGTTTATAATTATTTTTCAGTAATTTACAAGAAAATGATCACTTTTTAAATTGTAATGTGATCCAGGAATATTTGTTACCATTCATCCTCAATAAACTTCAAGATAAAGCTTGTTCAACTTGGTGAAATGAGAAGTATTTAGCTACTATGTTTTGAAGCACTACTGAATAGCACTGGTTTCTGGTTTTTCCAGAAATTCACTAGCGTATGCTTCACAGGGACAATTCTGTTGCTTTCATCTAGGATATTTAAAGCCATGATTTATTCTTAAGAGGTCTATGAAAAAATATTTATGACCTTTCTTTTTCCCCCAGTGGACATGGCATGCTTTGATCTAAACTACTTAGCAGCAGCTTATGGGCTGTTGATTTTGTCTGGATTCTTCACTGATTTACTGTGTGCATAGTACCTATTTACCAGCAATGGTGATTCTGTGTTGGCACCACTAGTAAACAGCAAATTAGCCACAGTTAAAATCCCAGTCTTGAAATCCACAGCAGCCATTTTCCAGTATGAGCACTGTATAAATCAGAACCAACCACAATGTGCCTGAGAAACAACAGTTAATGTAGAGGCTCCTGGAAGTGATGCATTGTGATACTGTAAGTAATGGTGCATCATTGGGTGTTTAAAACCTAATCCTGCAGTCCTGAGAGGTCAATGTAAGGCCGTTTTAATCCTATCAGAAGATCTGACCCTGTTATTTAAAAAATCAATCAAGAACAGCTCGCCCTGCATGCTGGAGGCCCATACGTTAGATATCTAGCTCATCCACTGCTATGGAGATATCCAATTTTATCTACTTCTTCTATGGGTATCTTGTTTTTCCGCTCTTTAAGCTCCCAACTTGCTTTTGCATTCAAACTTCTCCTTTCAGTATATTTCTTCCTCTCCCCTTCATGTTTGCAGTGCAGCTCTCCCATTGCTCTCACTGTGTGTGCAGGGGAGCTGCCTGCCCAGCACTGGCAGAGGTGTACGGTGCCTTTCCCTTTGCTGCATGGTGGGACCAGCAGTGGGAGCCTCACCTCTTCCCATAGAGCCTGGCAGCATGATTGTTTAATTTTGAAGCTAGTTCCTTTCCCTAAAGTCCATATGATTTCCATTCTCTACTCTTCAGTGTCAACTTATTAATCACTCAGCCGCTCATCTAATACTGGATAAGACTATAAGCCTCTCCCTGCCTGCTTTTCATAAGGCTTCCATGTATCATATTAAGTTTGTACTATTATTTCCTGACAAAAATGAGCTGAGATAATGGATAGTATTTCATTACCTTTTGTACTTTTTTTTTATTGCATCACATTTTTATACCAGTGCAAATTTTTAGTGGAGTTATTAAAAATAGTGCCCTCTGGTTATAAACAGGCCTATTATCTGGTACTGATGAAACCATTTTACGTTTGTTTTCTTGTAAGAGGAAATAATAGTAAATACCTACCTTTTATTATCTCAGTTTGGCTATATTTTTAAAAGCTTAAAAAAAAGATAATGTAAATGAGATCATCATATACTCTTTTGCTGGCTGGTTGCTTTGTATAGCCTTCCAGTATGTGGTGTGTTGGAAATACCATCCACACCTCCTTGCTAACATACTGATTAAAATTAAAGTATTCCTGTATGCTTGAGCTGGGCTGTTGGCAGCTCTGCATTGGCAGAAGCAATTAAATCACCCCATTGATTTCTGCAAGAGCAATGATGGAGGGAAAGGTAAAAAGCCCATCCAAGTGTCGATGGCCCGTTGGTTTAGTGCACTCCAAATGCATGAGATCTGTATGGGAAATGCATGTACAACTAGTTTGAGTCCACAGCAATGCTTGAATTCAAGTGTTTTCATAGGCAGCGGTTTGCTGCTGTGCCTCTCCTAATCTGCATATGAGGAACAATACATCTCAATATGTGGTAACTTTTATGCTGGGAAAGAGACAGCACAGTAAAAGGGTGCAAGTAAATATCCAAGAAGTCCTCTCCTGTTTGCTGTTGTGCTACTTTGGCATCCTGGAGAATAGGAAGTGAGATGTCTTGTGTTTTATTTTGCACTCAAAGAGTGGAATTATCATCAATTAAAACAGAAATATGGCAAAGTGACTCTCTATCATTCCTGATTATTTATGGAAAAATGCTGCTGGGGCTTCACCCACTAATAATCTCTCTGGAGGGGTTTTTAACTTTCCTGGTTTAGTCAAGGAAGTGCTTTTTGTTCCTTGACTTCTGGTCACTTGGTGTGGGAATGTTCTCTGGGAAGAAGGAAACTCCTCTGAAGTTCTTGGTTTTTGTTTTTTTCATCTGAGTAATGTAGCTGTGTTATACAGAAGAGCGGGGTCTCTGGGGGAAGTTTTGGGACCACATGAACATGGCAGTCAAATCCACAGATGCCCTTTATTTTGCCTTTTGGGTATCTTTTATTGAAGAGGCTAATGAATTATTAGCGAACTTTCCCGCATGAGCAAGCCAAAGCCAGAATCTAAGCTTATGCATGCATATTTTTCTTCCATCTTAGAACAGCACAGTTCTGAGTTCTTTAATTATCATAAAGAAGAGACTGTCCCTAGGCAACGGTTCTTATTTCACACTACCTCTTCCAGGAATTTTAGATAGCTTCTGCAACTTGTCACATCTCCTAATAGATGAGATTATGATTCTCTATAGCTCAGCACACGGTGTCCTGGAAGTTTGACCAATTAAGCTTATTCTTCAGCTGGATGAATCACCCCATACGTACTTTATAACAAATGTTTAAATAGTTGTGTGTAGATGGGTTACAAGAAAATGATGTTAAAATAGCGTTACGGTTGAGCTATCTGTACATAAAAGAAATTTCTTTTATCATTTTACTCCTCCACAGAGAAGCAACATCATTTCTTTTCAGCTGACTGGCAGTGATTTATAGACATTGCCTCCTTCAGGCTGTTTATGCCTTTTGAGTGTACCCCTGTAGGAAGTTTTTGAACTACAAAGATCTTATATTGCAGTAATGATGTATACCAAGGTTTCTCAGTCTGGAGGGGAATAGTGTCTGGTGCTTGCCTTCCATTTTGCATGCTTTGAGGGTAGTGCATGTTACCATGCTTTGCCATCCAGTGGTGACGCTGAGGTACACTAGAAAAGGTCTGCAAATGTGATGATTCTACCATAGAATCACGTTGCTTTGTGGAACAACAGGTCTAACCCTTTGCGTTTGAGGTAGGGCTTACTGCTGATATCCCATGTTACAGCTTTTAAGAACAATCTCTCACATGCAAGTGAGTTTCTTGCTCTTTTAGTTTTCAATAAGGTTATCCATTGAAAGAAAAGTGGTGTTACTTCTGGAGGACAGTTTCCAGTGACCTGGTCTGCTAACCGGTCCAGAAAACATAGAAATCAACCAGAAGCATTTACAAGGTGAAGAGTGGATTTCTACCCATTTCCTTGACTGTCACTTAGCTGGAGCTTGTGTTCAAGACATCAGCACCCTGCTTAAGAAGAAACGAGCTTAAGAACAGTTACTGATGATTTCATGCTTGATTCAATCAGACCCAGTGAGTGTAGGTATGCCAGTGCTATCCCTGAGTTCTCCCTGATTTTTCTATCCCCAAATAGCAGCAGAAAAGGTACTGGTGTGCCCTTTCAGCATAGGCTTACAACATGGAGCATTGAGTTGACACACATAACTGCCTGTCAGTTACTGGTTTTGCACATATTGCTGTCTTCATTATTCAGGTCAGTCAACGTGCAACCAGTTTGACCTCTGTTATCACTAAATGCCATAGACTTATTCATTGCTGCCTTTTCAGGGAGATATGATTTAATGACTGTTAGCTGGGTTATAGTTACCTACCATAGTTATCTGACTTCTCAAGTCACCCACAGTTCTTTCTTTTTCCTGGATCATTTTCTTAAGAAAGCTTAAGTAATTGATCTTTCAGAGTTGGAAGAATTAAACAATGTACTAGTCTTTAACAGAACAAGTAGGGAGTGGGTGTATGGGGGAGAAATTGAGATATTTAAGATGTTTTCTAGTGAGCAATTTATCTACCTGGAAAAATCATCTGCAAGTATTGATCATTACTTCACTGAAGAAGACTGGACACTTCACTTTTTTATTCCAGTTTGGCAAGATCCATTTTCAGAGTCACTGGCAGTGTAATCTGTTCCTGTTGAGTATGCAATGATAATGTATTTCTTATCATTAGATCAGCCCTGTCCTCCCTCCACCCTGAAACTGCTCTGATACGTGCAGATCCAGTATCCAGTGGATGTATTTGTTTGCCCCACTTTTCATTAAGTTCTTAAAATATAGTGGAATGCATTCAAATGTTTCTGTTATTGAAATGCTCATACTGAAACAATTATTTTCCTCCAACCTGATGTGAAAGACTCAGAACAAAATCAGTTTGTCTTCAGCCACACCCTACAAAGCAGACATTGATGCAATAACCGTTCATTATCAAAATCGAGCCAATATCTGAAACTCTTGGCTCCTCATTAAGGAAGGTTTTTCTCTGCCAGGGCTAGGACTTGATTTCCTGTTGTTAACAGCTTTGCTGAAATGGAAGATGCTTCCTTTGCTTACACAACTAGAAACTGACCCATTGAATCCCTAGGGTGTTCAGTGAGGTCTTGTAGTGCAAGGATCCTCGTGTGACATATACTGAAATTCAGAGGAAAGGAAAGTCGCAGGCTTGTATGCTTGTGGAGTAAGGTGAGTAGTGGATCTCAGTCACTTTCTTTCTGTAGGTAAGATCTGCTGAGATATGAGCTCAAGGTTTCTTGTACAGTGCAGTGAGTGGCCTCTGGACTGCCAAATGTCTGCACTGTGAGAATAGCTTTGAGAAATGCCTCATTTCCCTGAACCTGCACACTGTGCCCTTTTTAAAGGACACATCCCCATTGCAGCTCTGTAGGAGGTAACTCTCTCTTGCTCTGCTGCATGCACACCCAGCCCAAGACATGGCATCATCCTCTTTCTGCTCCCCACCACTCCACCTTCCCAAACTCCCCTTCCATGCCATGGCTCTTGCAAACTTCTCCATAGGATGTTCTGCTTTCATCTGTAGGCTATTGCTTTATGCTGATAATTCTTCATCTAAACTGCAAAGGAATAAATCCAAGAAAAATGGCACAGGGCTTTTCATTGTGCCCATTCAATACCTAAATAAATTTAAAGATTCCTTTAATTGTTGAGTTACCACAAGGCAGCAGTAACTCATAGAGAAAGCACTCCTCTGAGTGTGAGCAGGACAATTTCCCTTACTAACAATAACAATGTTACCATGGCAACTGCCACATCATATCTGTTATCTGGAAGATGCAGAGTGGCTGCTGAAAGATCCCATTACACTGACTAATGTGAGTGGTGCTTGAGAGTGGGAACACGCTCTAATACACAGAGATTTTTCTCACTTTGGTAATAATTGCTGTTGTGGCTGAGATGTTTCCAGGCTACACAGCACTTGGATTAGCTGCGTGATCCAGGAGAACAAAGGACAAAGTGAAGGGAAATCAGAAACATGGCAGCAAAGGGGAGCAGTGGCAATAGCATTTAAGTGTCTTGTTGCACTGGCATAGGCATCGGGGGTGATACAGTGCTTTCCTTTTGGGTCTTGCATTCAAAGAGGGACTTGGAGAGATGTCAGTATGAAGGGATTGATTTCAGAGGCTTGTTCATTCTCTTTGGGAGTTCTCAACTATCATCAGCAATCTCCTTTCCTAGTGGGCTCAGATGCAGCGGGCCTTATCTTCTTGCAGGGGTGGCAGCCAGCTCTCACTACACCTACATCTTCTACAGACAGTGGTGGAGGGATTTGTGTCTGGAGCCCGAGCTTTGCCTTGTCTTTGGAGGCTGAGTGTTTTCCACTGCAATGCAGAGGGTCACAGTTTCTCCATTCCCTCCCCCCAAAAATACCACCCAGCCCTGCCTTGTCTCACATCTACTTACATCTGGTGCAAACTAGCACCTGAGTGGATTCAGACTCTCACTTATGGTATGTATGAAAAGAAGTGAGAAATGTTGCTCATCATCTTTCTGCCTGAGCTCAGAAATCATTTGTTACCTCCTCTGGCTGTAATAGGAAGAGAAGAGGATAGGTCATATTTGTCCTAGCTGGTCTCCCAGCTTGTGTGGAGGTAGATTGATGGAGCCACTTGTGATCATCAGTGACAATTCAGAGCTGTGATGATGAACGGAATGTGGCTTTGTGGCTCAGCTGCCAAAAAACAGCTATTTCTGATCACGTCCCTAGGTATGGTGTGGTACCATAAAGCCTGTAAGCTTTCCCCTGCCTACGTAAGAGTCTGTGGTATCCCTAAGAGTTCCCAGCTATACCTGGTCTTCTGGTACAGGTCAGGTCCAAAGAAGATAAAACCAGGAAGAGTTTCCACGTTGAAAACACACACACACAAAGTATATTTTGATCTAACTAGAATACTCAGTAAAACTGGGTTATGGATTACTTAGCAAAACAAAGGGGGGAAAAAACAAACAAACATGGCTTTTATATGAAATGGATCATTCCTTAAAGTCTATTCTTGTTTTACATTCTTTGTAACAGAAATGCATACGTATACTCTTTGGCAATGTCAGAAAATCACCTCAAATATATTATATTTTTGACATCTGTGAGCACTGACAAAGTAATCAGCTGAAGAGATATTTTCAGGGTTATTTTTTTCCTTTAATTGATTTTTGGAGAGAAGAAGAAAGTTAATTGCTCTGCAGAAAGTGTCTAAAAATGGAAGCCACAGAGAATATTCACATGACTAAGAGTTTATGCAGTAGGCCTGCTGAATCTAAATTCTCCCAGCCCTGCTATATTGGAGAAAGAACGAAGATACAAAGCAGAAACCTCAACCGAGCCTTCGCTTTGGAACAAAATGCTTGAAAAAGATTTTCACAAGTTACTACATGGACATACCCATTCAGCTAGTTACAAAATCCAATTGCAGTTTCCACTTAGGCTGAATGATTTCTTACATTGCATTTTTGTCCTCAACAACACAATGCCATGTCTCATTCTCGTATCTCTGCTTCTCTGGAGTAAACCCTTAGTTGTTGGGTAATTTTCTTGTTGGCATTCGATGTGGAACGAATTTTGCTTAATGCTAGTTTGGCTAATGTAGCAAAAAGGGCTGAATGGGTTGGATGAGGAAAGAGTTTTCAACTGATGGAAGCCAAGATAAAGTTTATTGACTATCACAAAATGGATTTAGAGTCTGTTAACCAAACCACATAGTGCCAAATAAATAAATATATAGATAACCAGGGAGGTGAAATGCTTCACATTCTCCCCTCTCCCCCGGTTAATGTTTTATTCTCTCTCTTTATAAAGTAGTACAGGTTGCTGATTGAATGTTAAGCAGATCTGAGCTCCCTCTTGTTAGTACTTACAGATGTATTAAGGCTTTTGGGCTAGGTCCACAGCTAATGGAACTGGCCTTATGCCTTTGAAGGCATCATAATCAGCTAGATTATTAATTTTTGTGTCTGTTTTTTAAAAGAGTAGCATTTGTAAGTAATTTGCAGTGAGAAAGCTTCACATTGCTAATTTAAAATGGAAAGGCTTTTAATTCTTGTTACCCAGGGGACACTTTGCTCATCAAGTCCTCACATTGCCCTTGGTATGAAGCACCCACATACTAAGTTTTTTAAGAGAAATTAATGTACTGGACCATGGTGGCATATTACTAGCTTTATTTTCAGACCCATGAATGCACAAGAGTGCACTGAACGAAGGTGTTTTAATTTGTGCAAGCTCAACCTTTGATTTCATTTTATCTGAGAAGTCCATGGGACTGGGGATAGTTATCCTGTGCCCTGGTTTATGAAGAGCTTAAATTGTCCTGGACATTTTTAAATCCAGTTTGTTGTTGATGGCTGATGTGGAAAATGGTGGTTTCACTTGTAAACTCAAAATATAAGAACATGATGGAAGAGGCAAGATTCATGGAGAAAATATCCATGTTGTAGGAGGGAGAAAAGACCTTTAAATACCTGTATGGTCTGCCAAAAAGGCCATGTATTTATTTGGTGTTCCTAAAAACAACATTATAGTATCTCAATATACCAGCCTATTCTGATGAAGGACTTTTTAAATGACAGGAAAAAGTCCCAGACCAAACAGAGCTTTTTATTTATCTAAGTGGAAATTCAGTGATATTCAACAGTGGGAGTGTCCTTATTGAAAATGACATTTTAGAACTTCCATAAGGAATGGAGGCTTGGAGACCAAGCCATGAATTTTCCATTCAAGGGGTTTGACTTGGCACAGAAAAGCATCATGCAGACCGCAGCTGGCACCAGACACAGTTAAAAAGATCTGAGGCTATTAGTGCCTAAAGAGCCACTAGAAATTATATTACATGATGGAGACTGGCTAATATAATTGAGCCAGCTAGTTATTGTGTGCATAATTTAATTACTTGACAAATTGCTTAGAGACACGATGTTCTTGTTCCACACTTGCTGTGCTCACAGTATTACAAGCCACAGAGCAGAGGAATTGCTGGTGGTTATGTAGTCATCTCAGAAGATAGACGTTTCTTGTTAAGATGTGAAAATTTGGAGAGGTCCACTGGTGCTGTCGTGGTGGGGTGGTGAATGCAAAGATGCATAGACACAACAGGGATGTGGCTGGGATAGCAAATAGACTCAGAAGCAGCTATTGCTGTTTCAGTTGGATACTTTGAGGCTTTTGGGTGGCTGGAGAAATGACCCTTTCTTTTTTCTACTCTTGAGTTTTGGACTTTGTTTGGTGGGCTGTGTGGGCTGAAATAAACCCAGGAAGTAGTGAAGCGAATGTGAGATGTTTTTGGATCCAAAGATTCTTCCATCCTCTTGGATAGCATTCAGTGTTCTTGGGAAGCGTCAGGCCAAATTGTTTTATGGTTATGAATTATAAGATAAAGGACCAAAAAACCACCCCCACCTAAGTTCTGAGTAAGAAGTCATGCATCACTATGGAGTATTTTCCCGTAGTATGTGACTAAGGACATTTCTGTCTTAGAAAGCACCTCCTAAGAGATGTTGCTTCATTCCAGGTACACCACCTGGAATAAAACTGCACTGTAGTAATAAAGGATAAATCCCACATGTTCTTGAATAGTCCCGGGCTAATATGAACACCCAGTTGTGCCACTTCTTTTCATTTAGCCTTTCAAAATTTCAGAGGCTCAGCTATTATAATAAAATCAGCAAAACTAGCAATTTATTACAGAAAGATTGTTAAAATCAGAAGTGAAATGCCATTTTTGAAGAAGTATGGACTAATAATTTTTACCTGCAAAGCAGATCAGACTGTATAACAGGATCCTGGGCAATGCACTATATCATTTCTTTGGCTGGGTCTAAATGGTAGAGCAACTCTTCCTAGGGTGTATTTCAGAGTCACCCTGGTTGATCTGTCAGAGTGACCTGTCAGCCTGTGGCTCCCTCCCTGCCTTCATGCCTAAGTTTTCTTACATTAGCAGCCTGGATTCAAGTGATGGTGTGGTTCACGCTTGGATTTCATCCTGGCATGCAAATGTGAGGCTGCCAGAATAGACAGCTGGATATCCATGAGTCTTTCACTTCAGCTGTAGCTTTCAAGTCAAGATTTAAGGTTACCTTTAATTATCATCTGGAAGAAGTTATGGGATGAAGGGGGAAAAATTAGCCTCCTGAACTTTTCACTGTCAAGCAGAGATCCTTGTAATGGCATCATGAATCTATGAACATATAGTGAGATGCTCTTACAGGTGAAACCTTTCTACTGAACAGCAGGACCTCTGGCACTGGCCCTGTGCAAATGGATTGATGATTTTGTGATTTTTGTTTCTTGCAAGCAAATTGTCTAGGTTGGCAATGAATTGATAGTTTTCAAGGTGTAATTACAGGAAGAGCCTTGTTGCCTATCCAAGCATAGCTCTTACGCCCTTCTATGAAAACAGTTTTGGCAGAATTTCTGCCAGTTTTGTTTATGACAAATTTTGCCTCATTCAGAATCTACAAAGAGAAAATTAAAACCAAGAGAATTTCTTCACCTGAGTTAGCTGTTAAAGATCACAAAATTTCCCAATACGCAGCAGGTATCTTGGAGAACCAGACATGGCATCAGCAGTGGCAGCCGTTCCTGACAGCCTTGAATATGAAGAGGGTGAGATTGCAGGAATGGACAGAGGCATCTGGCTGCTGAGGTCCCTTATTCCCATTACAGCTGCTAAGACTAGGAAAACTGTGCAGAATTTTGTAGGGTTTTTTTCCATTTTAAATGATCTTTACCTGGGAATTAAACTGATCTCCTTCACAGTAACACACAACTCTAAACTCTGAGAGCATTAACTCTTCTCTGAGTGCTTAATATCTAAGAAGTGCCACCCACGCTGATGAAAATCCCTGCTTGCTAGCCTATCACAAGAACTGCATGAGCACAGAAGAGATGTTCTGCACTATTTTCTTCAGACAGGTTGATAGAGATCACATCATCTGTTTACACCTTGAGAATTGTTCCACTTATGTGGGAGATGGAGGATGTCTTCAGATGCTCAGGAATCTGGGTCTTGTGCTTTGCTAACAACCACCAAGTGGTTCTTGCTGAGTTCCTCCAAAACTAGACTGAATGCAGCTGGTTTTCCCCCAAAGAAAGGGCAGCGCAATGATTTTCCAATTTAATTTTAGACAGCAGATTATAATGCTGCTGCATGAGTATGAGCAGTGATGGGAGCACAAAGATTGTAGTGTTGTACCGAACTAGCTGAAACTCATTGTAATAAGCCAGAGGCAGATATGTCAGGAAAATGTATGAAAACCCCAAATGGACAATTTCTTACCTCTCTGAAAACATCTGAGCCTACAGAGTGTGCTTACTGATGCCAGTGTCCTGTAGGTAACTAAAGGAGATTTAGACACATGATTTCCCCTGTTGATTTGGGTCTGAGTGACTGGTTCATGACAGGAAATACAATAATTTGGTGGGGGAAGAGGGCACTGAATCTTTTGTTTTGTTAAGCCTGTGGAGAGTCTCTGTATGAATGTCTAATCTTTTTGGGATCTTACTGAGCTCCTTCTGCCAACCATATTGTACAGAGCAAATTTGTTAGATTAATTGTGATTAATTTCATAGAATAATTGTAGTTTGGATTAGAAAAAACCAACCCTTTACTTCTTCAAAAGATGTTGCTTCACAGTAGGATGTTTTCTGTATTTCATTGTGAGGTGGCTTGCATTCCAATGCCCATGTTATTTTCTCTCCCTATCCAATATTTTCTTTTTTAGCGTTTGTATGCTTGGTCCTCACAGTGTGTGACACCATCAGCGGTGCCTGTGAACAAAATGTAAAGGTGGAATGACAAGCCCTGACACCAGGGCCATGATTTTAAGTTATGTTCCTCCAGCTGCTAGTGCAAGTAATATGTGCCTTAAGTGGGGAAAAACTGCACCCTCCACAGCTCACCAGCACAGGTTGGATACTGAATACTAATAGAGAGCTGTCTGCATCCAGTCCCCACTGGGAAAAAAAATATTTGTCAACTCAGTTCAAACAGTGCATAAATTTGAGGGAACTGCCATCTGCTGACAGACCCTTCCCCCGCTTACACTGCCTGAAAAATCCTTCCTTATGAATTTCTGCTCTGTGCAGCAGTATTCCCATCAGCGTCTGTTGAGGATCCACCTTTCTCTGCTTCCTTTTTTCTCCCAGGTATCTCCAGAGAGTTCAAGTTTCCCAGGACTACAAGGCACTGAAAGCCTTACTGGTTTGTGTGACAGTTAGGTCCAGCTCAACACTGATTTGTAGCTACCTGCAGGCTCTGTAGCTCAGCAGGTTATCAGTGTTGCTGTCAAAGCCCCTAAGGCTCGATTTTTGGAGGTACCTTCAGCTCCCAGCTCTTGTTGACTTCCATAAGCTAGTGAAGGGTACCCAGCCTCTCTGAAATAAGGGCATAAACCAGAAAGTCTTTGCAATAAGAAATAAAAATTTAGAAACCTTGCAGTGGAAGTGACTATTAAAAGAATGCCCTGCTGTTTGGATGTGGCATTGCTCTCTGGTTTGCTTTTAAATAAGACTTTTCATTGTAGCTAGAAAGGGGGAAAGGGAATTTTAGATTTAAAAAAAAAAAAAAAAGAAGTCCTGAGCAGCTGTTGAACTGAAACAGAGTAGGAGGGATACTTGGATGGAGAGCATGAAAGCCAGGTTAACTGGAACAAAACCTAGTGGCAACTTATGTCCTGTTGCTTTGTGAGGCCACTTCTTTTTTTTTTATCTAGGCTGTTGTGAAAAATGCAACATGTACTTCGCCTACAGGAAAAGTGGGAAGGACGGAAGCCAAGTGTGCTGTTAGTAATACGAGTCTGACATCATTTTTCACGGGTGTTCCGGTCCTCCTTCTGTGTTTTGTGGAGGATGGGGAGTTTTTTGGTGTTGTAATGATGTTCGCTTTTCTCCATTCAAACAGATGCTCCTTTCTTAAGGGAACCTTTGGGAACCCTATAAGACTTTGGGGAAGGGGAGGGTGAATCCCCCCCCCCCCCTTCTTTTACCCAGTTGAGCAGTCACACGTGACAGATTCATGCCTGCAGCACTCCTAGGTTTTATCTGCTCACTAAATTTTATTTCCCCTCTGTGAGTGTTTATATTGCTTGGAGACTGCCCAGGTTCATGTTAATCATAAAAAAAAGTGGAGGTTTATTAGGTACTGCAGCTCTGTGATTCTTTGGTTTTTGAATGTTAATGAAGCTTTGTATGCTCTGATGTAGCTAGAGAGGTGGATCTTAGCTCTGGTGTGGCAAAATATATGGGGGTGGATTTTTATTCCCTTTCCTCTGGGTTTTAACATCTTGGGTGACATTTCATCCCAGAACAATTTTACACCGTGTATCATCATGTGCAATATTGTGTTACGCTGTAATTTTGCAAGTACATGAAATGGTGGGAGGGAGGTGAGAACAGGCTCAATTACACCCCGGAGGGAGAGGAGAGCTCAGTGGAAGGGACCTGCTCCCGGGAGGTAATGAATTGGGTGTCAGCACTTTGCCGAAGCAGAACAACAGAGCGGAGGGGAATTCATTAGTTTTAGGGGCTCAGTGGGCAGACAAGAAGAAAGTAACCAGTCACATCACATTAATAATGGACATTTCCATAGGCTATGCATGTACATGGGATTTAACAAAAGAAGGAACATTCATCCTCTCTCCAGACAGCTTGGTTCTTTCTTTTTCTGCAGGCTAAAGGAAACTTGGCCATTTTAACTGCCTCAAAGTGAGAAGCCTTCAAAGCAACTTCAGTGGCAACGCTTAGGGAAAGCAGGCACAGAGTCATTCTGGGTAAGGGAGACATCCCAGCATTCAGGGATATTGGATATTCCCTTTTTACCACCCTTTATCTGGGTGCAGTCAGCCCTGAGAAATCACTCTGGGACAGAGGAAACAGGGATGCACGGGAGGAGAAAGGAACCACGTTGACATTAGGGCAGGGCAAATCATGTGTGCAAGGTGTGTGTGTCCTGCTGGTGTGCTGCTCTTGCTGGCCTTGATGATGAAGATGGTATTTACTAAAGAAAGGTAGAGGATGAACAGCTTCTTATTGCGTGGCAAAGAGAGGTATTTCCACACTGAGTTACTCTCTACATATTCCTGGCTGGGATTTTTTGTAATTTCTTTGTCTTTTGTCTCTTCCTTTGCCCTGAGCATAAATTTGTTCCTTCAGGTTAACCTAAGCAAGATTTTTTTTTTTTTTCACTCTGCAGTGTATTTAGGACAGAGCAACCAAACTAGAAGGCTGAGCATTTCTTATATTCTGAATTTTTAGCCAGGGCTGCTTTCTAAGCATTGGCTTTGGTATATTAAGATGTAAGTCTTGCTTTAGTGCCTTCAGACTAACCTCAAAGGGGGCTTGTGTCTTTGACATCTTCATATTACTACACAAGTCGTTATCAGAAGAAGTACGAGGCCTAACATGCTCTCTTCTAGATGGGGAAGAGTTAATGGACACTTATTCCACAGGAGAAATGCTCATCCTCATTGGCCTCCAGGATCTTGGTCGTGATGCTTCTTGTTGGAGAGGGGTCTTTTTCCCAGGTCTCCTATTGGAAGAAGTAAAGAGCGTTACCCCACTTAATCTAGGAAGACTCTCCTTTTGACAAGGCTTTTCCAAAGTGACTTTTAACCTTTTTTTCGGATGTAATATGACTTATTTTGGGGGCAGAAATCATGACAAATTCTATTTTCATCTTCCATTAAATATAACTGAGATTCCTTCCTCTTCAGCACTGTGAAAAGGGACATGCCTTCCCCAGGTTGGGAACCCATGGGCTACCACAAAGCTGGTAGGCAAGTGTGCTTTGATGGAGAGGAGGTGGAGTCCATATTTTCTTGGTCAGATTAGTGCAGTTCATAGATATAACTGTACTCATTTTCTACCAGTTACCTTTTCAGCACACCAGGACTCTTACACATGTTCTCTGATGAGATCCAGCAGTAAGTGCTTCTCCCTCTGCAGCTGCCTCTTGCTTAATTGACCCATTTTGCAGCAGATTAGACCCCAAGGAGAAGGTTAATATGAGCAGTTATTCTAAAAGGCGGGTTGGGGCTTCAGTGAACTTTTCATCACTGGAAAAGCCTGTTAACCCCTATCTTCTTACCTTTTTATACTTTATTCTAAAATATTCTGATTTAACAATGAACTTATGAACCTCACTTGCTTGATGTAGTCTCTACACCTTTCTCTTTCCTGAGTTTTAGACTGGATAAGTTGGGTCAGATTTAACACCATAACTGCAGATTCACCTTCACTCTTTCTTTTGTCTTAAAACAGCCTCCAAAATTCTATCTCTGGATCTTGCAGCATTGCAGGTGGCATTGCTAGAGCTTCTTTAGCTTCTCTGAGCAATAGTCCCAATGTGCTATGTGACATGAAGGAATATATCTCAACAGGCAGCGCATCTTTCCGCAGGACTGATGAGAGTGAGAAGTCTTTTCTGCAGTGCAAGCAATTACCGTGGCCTGTTTGAGTCTGTGCAGGGATTGCATATCATATAGGTATTCAGAATTACAGCTGTTACTATAACCAACAGAGAGAATTAGAGCAAAATTCAGTGTGAACCAATATTAAGCAATGATAATATCTTTATTGATATAAAATTACCAGTATTACACAATATTATAGTATTACATTGATGAATTCTGGGATGTGGCCTGCTTGCTCTGTATTAGCTGCTGTTCCTGACAAACCTGTCTACTATTCTGTAGGAATTACCTGTCTGTTTCCCCACTCTCTACTATCATCAGTCTCCTATACATTAGCTAGGGAACAATTTCTGCCTGCAGGCAGGAACATTAGCCAGAGGCAGGCAAACAGTCTGTGTTGCATCCTGCCATTGTGGCTCTTGCAGCTTCTCCTGGGGTGGTGGGAAGGTAGGAAGGACTCTGATGCAAACAGATTGAAAGTGTGAGTAGGAAAAAGCCTCGTTGATTGCTGTCCCTGATGTAAATCCATGCCTGGCTTCAAACTTTGGCTGTAGGAACTTCCTCAGTGTGAGTTTTCCACAGGCTCGCTGAGCACAGGAACACTGCAGCCCCTTTCCCAGGCAGGCAAACATCCTGAAAAAGTTATGTTGCTGGTAACCAGTCCCAGTGAGCCAGAGCAAGCTGGGAACCTGCTGCTACCTCCCTGTCCATGATGCTGCTGGCCATGCAACAGCTCTAAATGTTTCCACTACTGCTGTTCCCACCCCCATTTTCTCTGTAAGTGAGTTCATTTGATTAGAAACTCTAGTTTGCATGGCAAACCTGGAGCTCAAGGGGTTATGATATTTTTTTCATGCCAATGCAGATTAGTGTGAGAGAGCAGTCTCAATGGGAGGGGTTGCTGTAATTTAGGCAGTAGAAGTCCAGAGCCTTTTATGATCCATTTTCTGAATTACCAGCTGGGACCAAGAAAGCTTTGGGGAAGAGGAAAACAAAAGTGCATTTGGGCCCCTTGCACAGGTCCATAGTGAGGACACAGCTCAGCTAAACCTGAGGATCAGGGCCTCAGTCAAGACATCTGAATAGGGTCAGGACACTGGCTGTTGAATGAACAGTTTATGAGGGACCTGGAAGGGCTGGAGAGAAAGGAGCTGCAGCAAAGAAACCGAATAGTGCTGCAAAGTAACCTGCTTGTGGATGAGGAGCAATAATTGAAGTGAAGAGGGTGTTGTGTCTGGTACCTCCAACCCCAGCATTTGCTCTTTGGATGCACTGCAGAATTTACAAGTTGGCCTTTGTCAGTGCTTGAGGTATTCTCCTTTTACAGCTTCGAGAAACAGTGAAGAATTCACTTTCTCCTGCCCTCGCTTCTGCAAGGCACAGTTTAGGCTTGTTGTATTGCCTGGAAGACCCACAAGATGTGTGCTACAAAGGCCTCTTTCTTCTTAGATGCTCACCTATTTCTGCTATCAGAAAAGCAGGATCTCACCATGCTTGTAGGGCAGCTTATCTGCTCAGATCAGACCCCAAATGTGGACTGTGGCTGCTGGCAGATCCTGCTGAGCCAGCAGATGATGATGATGGTTGAAAAGCTGAGAGGCTGGGAATGCAAAGCCATGGAAAACACGAAATGCCTCAGCAAAATCCATACATTTACAAGGCGTTAATGCACAGAAATGTGCACTCCTGAAAGGCTATGAAAGTAATGTGAGAATTCAGGGATATTGGATCTCACATTCATTCAATTACCATGCTTAGTTAACTACTGCACAGTGGAGTGAAGACTGCAGTCTGTTAGGATGGCTGTTGCTATAAGTCATTTAATTATGAGGTTGCTCATATGCCATTTTAACATATGTAGAGTAACATTATCCCTCTTTTGTAGGTCACTATTCTCATAAGTCTGGCTCTTGCCTTCCTTGCCTGCATAGTGTTTCTTGTGGTATACAAAGCCTTCACTTACGACCACAGTTGCCCAGATGGATTTGTTTATAAGGTAAGAAACTTCAGATGGATGAATTGCCTGAGATAATGATAGACTGTAATTGACTCATGGTTACAGCCTAGTCTGCTTTTTTGACCAGGCCAAACGGAACATTTGGCAAGAATGTGTTGAAATGGGAAAAGTGTTATGGGAAATGTGGACTTGCATCTGCCTCCATCAGCTACTGTTACACTGTAATTGCTGGGATTAGCATTTGGTGAACACTATAGACAGATGTTCAGGAACAATCAGTGATATTTGTGAATGGATTTATTGCAGCTGGAAACTCACATTTGCTTCCCACACGTTCAAGTTACTGAGGTTTACTGGCACATGCTTTAATGCAAAGCAAGCTCCTGGAGTGCTGGCACATGTGTCCTTTGTGAGGAAATCAGAATTTCCCCATGTAGTTCATATTTAGGTGCTTCTGAGCCTCTATCAAGAATGAAAGCATAGAACTTAATTGCAAAAGCCCTGCTGCCTAGTGATTTTATATTGAATGTTCATGAAGAACTATTTGCCTGGTCTGTTGAGATTTAAAAAAAAAAAGTTTGCAAAATAGTAAAATAGTTCATCGACTCCTTACTGTGAATAAACTCATAAACTCACACTGGCGATAGTCTGTGGGCTGGAAAATACAGTAAGGATATTGGTGTATTAGTCATTGTGAATTATTCTCTCAGGATATATAAAAATTAAGTTAGGATGGAGTAATGAATTTCAGAATCAGATCCAAACTTGAGCTTCTGAAAAGATCAAATGTTTTGCACTCGGATTTCAGCCAGTCACATTGAACTGGAGTATCTCAAAATTTAGTCATAATTGTACCTGGGGCCCTTTGTATCCTTGGTGCTACTTTGACATTTTTTACCATTTTTCCACTTTTTTTACAGCTGTTGCAAGGTGAACTGTTTCATATGTACAGTTTTTAGTGGAGATGTATGGGCAGGGCAGGGCAGTGTCTGCACAAAGCAGCAGCTCTGACAAGGGCTGGGCAGTTGGTCTGTGCTTCCTGCCATCCCTAACCAAGGTGGTTGTTTACAGGTCAGAGATAACAAACTATAACAGAGCAGCATGTAAGCAGCTTACTCTGCCTCTGTCCGTCCTCTGCTTGCCTGAGGATTAGTTTGAGGCTTCACTTTACAGAGCTTACGGTCCAGCACGTGAAGAGAGCTGCTCAGTGAGGTCTCCAGCAAGGGGCCTCAGTCTCTGTGCACGCCAGTAACGTACCAAACCAGTCAGATCTCCATTTTACAGTCCCCATTTCCCATCCACAGATGAAATAAACCTGCAATCAGGGTTGCCATTAGCAACAGGTTTTGAAGGCTGCTGCCCGACTCTAAACTTTGTGCATTCCCTTGGTGCTGAAAGGCAGTTGGGGCTGCACAGCAGATGGTCTTGTTGCAGCAAGTCTGAGTCAAATGTCATCTCTGCAAACAGCAACCCTGAGATTTTTAAAGCGGGAACCTGAGGCTGATGTGACCACCCTTTATGTCTCTTGCTTTCTCCTCCTTTCCAGCACAAGCGGTGCATCCCGGCCTCGCTGGATGCCTACTACTCTGCACAGGATTCCAACTCCCGGGGCAGGTTCTACACTGTCATCAGCCACTACAGCATGGCCAAGCAGACCAGCTCCCGGGCTGTATCGCCCTGGCTGTCTTCAGGATCGGTAAACCACGAAGCCAAGGCTGCCAAGACAGAAGGTCATTAAAGTTAACAAGCGGTGACAGGCAAATTGGGAGGGTGGGGGGACAACACCATGTCTATACTGCATTGCTCTAGCTGAGGGTGCTGTGTTAACAGCATGACAGGAATAAATTAAACCCAAGTGCAGGAGTCATCTTAATGGTTATTTCTTTTCGTGCATTGTTCTCGTTGATTTGTAACTGAGTCGAGCTCTTGTACAAAGGCATGTTTGATGTTGACTGTACCTTACAATGTAAAAATATTTTTAAATCATTGCTTAACTATTTGTTAGAAAAAGAAATTAAAAAACAAAAAAAGCAAATTAGATAAACAGCCAGAGAGGATAAAAGCAGCAAAGAGAATCCTGCAATGTTTTATCACTGCTGGAAAGCTGTGACGTGGCTTAACATGCAGTGCAGGAACAGCTGAAATTCTTTCGAGAGAAAGGGTAGAGAGATCCTGTTACAAAGAGATTGTGATATTGTTTAGCTTGCCAAAGGGGGGGATATGTTGCGGTCAAATTGAATCTAACATCGGTGTTCATTTTCTGACAGAGGAATACAAGCATCCCCTCTTCCCTCAAACATATACACGTGCAAACACACCAGCCTTGCACAGTGGCTGAAGTAAGTCCAGAAAGATCCCAGCATCTGTAATGAGTCCTCACTGTGCTGGTGATCTTGGCTGGGCTCCAAGGCTGAAATCCCAGTATGTGCTTGGATATGGAGCCACGTAGAAGCAGACAAGGGGCTGCCACGGTGAAATAGAGAATATATTTCTGAGCACATAGCTAGGATTCAGGAGATCAGGGCTTTATTTCTACTGCTGGCACTGATTTCCTGCATGACTTTTGGCTAATTACATGAAGTTTCATCCTTCGGGACCCTGAGGGTCATCAAGAGAAATAAATTAAGGAGCCTCTCAAGAGTGGTGATAGTATAGAACAGTATTAAGCTTTTAACTTTTCAGCCCATAATTTTCCCTCACCCATGAAATGAGATGCTCCTGCTTCCCTCCTTCAACTTCAGATACTTTAGTATTTAATGTCATTTTAGGTAATTAGAGAGGGATGGCCATAGCATGCTCTCAGAGTATGAGAGCTCCATCAAATCTCTGCTTGCCAACATAGACCAGACCTCAAGCTTAATCTAAATCTGGCCAATATAAAAAGTAATCTCCCCACAAATGGAAATGGTAATTAGTGCAGACTGGTGGGATTATTTTTGTTTTTTTTAAAAAAAAAGATTTCTTTTTTCAGAGCTGCAAGCCATTGCTGCAAAGCAGCTCTGCTCCTTGGTGGCACAGACAGGGTGAGATTGAATGGCAGGAGGAGAATGCACAGGGAGGGCAAGGTTCACATTTGACTGAGGCTGCTTTCTCAGATACATGGCTAAACTGGGATGGAAATTAGTAAATGGTCCCTTCTTCCCCTGCATTAGGCAGTTTTGTCCTCCATTTCACATACATAGACACTAGAGGATGTAAATGAGGGCAGAACTCCTCAGTCCTAACAGGCATCATGATAAATAACTGTATAGTGTAGCTAAAAATGTAGTGCCAAATTCCATTGTCTGATTCCTATCCTTCCTTCCCCTTCCACCTGTAAATTCATTTCTCACTCAAAATGTACAAACCACCCTTTCCACCAACAATCAAAACTCCAGCAAACCACTGAACAGTTTATAATTTTGTGGTGTATTTTTTGTCAGTAGGTAGCAGAGACTGAAGTATTTTTTGGTGTAATTCTTGAACTTTTCTGACGGGATTAAAATAAAGCTAGATGTGACTGAGTGTTGCTGTGGCTCTGGCAAGTTATTTTGGTGACTCGTGCCGTGGGCTGGGAGGTGGCGGGTAATGATGTGAGTGTGCCTAGTGCTGCAAAGTATGCCTGTAGCAGAGACTGCACCTTTGCATGGGACTTGAGATGACTTTGACTTTCAGAAGGCATTTTCAGAGCCTGCTATTTTCCGCTTTAATAGCTGGGAGTTTATACCCTCTGTTCCTGCCCATTTTTTTCAGTTGCAAATAGAAAAATAGTAATTAAACCCAAACTTCTCTTGGTGATTCTTGACTTTACAGGGGGACTTCCACACCTTTCCATTTTAGGACCAAAAAATGATAGAAGCTTTGGCTGGCAGCAATGTCTCCTTTGCCATCTACTCCAAATGCAAGTGTTCACGTATGTTGGAGCAGGCTTTGTAAGAAGGGCTGTTACGAAAAGGAGCACTGCAGGGAAATACAGCTGACAAACCAAGAGCTACGGCTGAACTTTGAAAAAAAAGTTGACTTCTGTATCCAAACTCTGCAGCCTGGTTTCTGACAAAACCACTATATTCGTCTCACATTGTTCAGAAAGCAGATTGTATTTCCTCAAATCCTTCAACTCTTTGAAATGGAGTGATATGCCAGCATTAAACTGGCTCATTCCCAAAGGCTAAAGAACATTTTATAAAAACCTTTGGATGGGTTTCCTTCAAAAAAAAAAAAAAGTGAATTCAGAGTTATGAAATTGAGCTACCATAGGAGAGAAACCACTTTGGTGTTAGAGGTCACCACTGAGTGCTTGTGAAATGTGTTAAAAAGGATTCAGTGTGCTTCACAGAATTGAGTCACAGGATAATTTGACCGTGGTATTTGTATTGCCACTTTCCCAGTAATACCATAACTGTATGTTTACTTTAATAAAAAAAATCCCAGGAATCGGGTCATTTGAATTAAAAGGTTCTAGCTGTTACTAAATAAGTGAGTCAGTGGAGATAACCATTCCTATTTAATAAAGCAAAGATCAAAATCTGTATGGAGCAGAATGCAAAAAAAAAGACCCAAGGAAGACTCATGGGAGACCAAAGGAAATCAAACAACCCAACTGCAGCTGCAAGTTCCATTACTGCAAATGTTGTTATTATGGTTTTTGTACAAGCCGCTGTAGGGCTTCAAAGATCAGCCACACATTTTAATCACAGTAACGGAGAGAGAAAGTTGAAATTGCAGTGTATCATCTTATTTCAGTCTTTAAAAGCCTTCTTCAAGGTTGATTGTATGTTTTCAATGTTGATTAAAACAGCACATTGGTAATAGTACAGTCTCATCAAGGTTGTCATCTCTCTGTAAAGTCTAAAGCTCCTTACTGGCTCTATAGAATAGTGGGTGTTTGAGCTAGTGTCTAGGGAAGGGCTCAGTCTCGGTTCTGAATGGTAGCAATGATGAGCCTTTCCTGTGCTTCTGCCAACATTTATGTGATGGCTAAGTCACGTCATCTCCAACTTCTTCATCTGTGATTGACCTTGCTAAAGCACAAATGCCTTTGGGCTAACTTCTCTGTTATAACTAGATTGCTGCAGTGAGCTCAGATTTTGAATGCTCCACCATGCTTGTGGACCAGTGGGACTGGAAGAGCTTATCTTTCTCCTGACACAGTCATGCAGGAGGTGGGTGCCTGGACCGTTTGTTTGTTCTGGCTGGAGTGATAGGAAAGGATGAACAAGAAGTGCCAGTAGATGAGTGAGCTTATCTTCCGGGGACAGGGGTGTCCTGAACAGGCAGCAACCCTGTGGAATGACTGGCAGAACATAGGGGGAAAAAATAGCTTTACTAAAGGTGTGGTGGTGCCATGATTGGAAAGCAGCTGCTGCCAGCCTAGGCTTGGGAATGGAATAAAGAAATTGCGGCTGTTGGAGCCTGAGAAGGATCACGAGCAAGAGAAAAGAGATTGCAACTAGTCAAGACATGGAAGCAAGCATTGCTTTTCTGTCGTAACTCAATGACCTTAAAGCTCTATATGCTACTTGACTAATACAGACTGTCTTGTTTTAGAAAAGCTGCCCATTGTTTCTACAAACATCTGCTGACTGCAGCGAGCCCCAAGGGGAATCACTCCACCACTGATTAAAATCCTCTTGGACTGTCTGCAAAAGCAGTGTGAGAAAAGGAGGTGCTGACTGCAGGATCCTGCTGGCAGTGTTGGCAAGAAGAGGTGTCTGTCTAGGGGCTTGGAGGTGACTTAATGCTTTAGATCCTTGTTGAAAAGACAGCTCAAAGTGCTACAAGTGCTTCTGTTACAAGATCAGAAAAGGAATAGTCCCTGTCCTTTTGCACGTGATTTCCCCCCTCTCCTTTATCCTCCTCCGTGCTTGCCAGCTGTTTCTGGTCTGTAATAATACCTCAAATGGTAAATGTAAGGGTCGTGCACTGAACTGTCTACAATCACATTTTATACGATTAGTCAGGGTTTTTTTAAAGCACGCTAATTATTACAGTCAAACCGGATTAAGCTATTCCCCTAATAGATTTTCAGTTCCTGTAAAATAGGCCAGAGAAAATGACTTACAGGAGGGGATGGGGGAAGGGAAGGCTCTTTCCTTCTGTCTTTTTTGCCTCTGCTTTTTTAAAACTCTGTGGAGTGGCAGGGGTATTACAGGCAGACAAGGGATTCTGTTGCACGTCCCCTTCTTATCTGGACTGGTGCCCTCTGAGAGGAAAAAAAAAGGTAAAATCTTTTTAATTGAGAACATTACTTTACTTAGGAGGGTGATTGACAAATCATTTGATGGGTTGTGGTTCGCTTCATCACGGAAAATAATCCACAGCAAGTTGAAGCACAGGAAGGTGATAAATGCATTGGCATTATGCCTGAACTGCTTGTTATTGGGAGAGGCTGGGCAGGATTAGTGCTGAAGAGGCTTTTGTCCTGCAGACAGTGGATGTGAAAAGCAGGTCAAGAAGAAAGAGAAAAGCCTCTTAACCGCAGGTTACACAGTTCATCCTGGTATGGCCAGTGCCCTTCTGCCCTGCCCTGACATGATGGGATTGCCTGAGCCCAGGGCCGGTGCAGGAACAGGAGGCTGAAAATGAGATGCCACATGGCTTCCCTTGCTGATAATACAAAGCGTGAGCACTACTGGTGTGAGCAATACTGAAAACGCTACAAACTGAGGCAGCCATTAATAAAATATTTACACCACTAGGGCAGCAGCATTTTAGACAAATCACTTGCTGAGGCTTCCCCGTGGCAGTTTGTGATTGATGGTGACGTTATTACTTACTGTTCCTCTGCCCTCCTCCATCAGCATGGCTTATTGAAGGCCAGCGTTCCCCAGCCACAGATGGCCAAGGAGAGTCTAGTCCTTTATAGTCTCTGGGGGTAAAATGAGCCAAGCTCGTGCTACCTGGAGCTGCAAATCCATGATAAAGCCCAGTTCTGCTTGAGAGTCAGGAGGTCCATACCAGCAAGCTGTTTTAAGGACACAGTGTAAATGCAAGGGAGGTAAAATGCTGTGGTGAGAGGAGTAATGCCCAGTGATGATGTCAGCTTCTGTCAGCACCTTTCCAGCCACTGCCTGGGTGCTCTGGTGGGACCATGTCTCTGCAGGGACTGATGCTGGGGGCTCTACCAGTACCATTTCCCAGCTGGAGAAGTGCACAGCTACCAGTGGTCTTTCGACAAGCCAAAATCCCAAGCTCCCAAACATTCACAGTCATCACTAAATATCTTCTCCACAAGCTGCTTTGCAGGCCTGTGGGTGAACTCTGCTTGCCTGGACAACAGCCAGCACAGGTAATTAGCTCACTCTGTCACTCAGATGGAAGCAGCACTGCAGCACTTTCTGCTCTCAGCTAAACAGTCAGTTGTCCTCAATCCCTCCAGTTGTGGCTACATTTCAATGGTGGGTAAATTGATTTCTGTGTATATTTTGTATGCCAGGTTATTACAATTACTCTTCAGGATCCTTTGGGATGGAAGGCTATTATAGAGATGAAAGCTCATTAACAATAAATATAAAGGGTCAAAATGCCCCATAAAAATGCATTAGGAACAGATTCTAGTTTGGAAATGTAAATATAGCATTTGGCAGGGGTCTGGACTGGCTAGTCTGGTGTGCAAGATGGCTTAATCCACTGGGAAGATGTGGCTATTTTTATAGCAGAAAGTAGAATTACTGTGTGAATTATAGTTTTAGCTCACTGGAAAAAGTGCCCCATGCCATCAAGAAAAAAAAGGGAATTGCTGAAGGCTGGAGGTATATGGAATAAGATATTTTTTTCCGGCTAAAAATAGAATTTTTGTTGCAGAGCTGGAGAATATTTGGGAATTTACAAGTATAGATGTTAAAGGAAAATAATAAAAAAAAAACCCAAACAAAATAAAGATGGAGAGAATTTCAAAATTATAGTGGCAGCAACTAAAGCACATAAACAATACAAAACCCCCAACATTTTTGTCATGTATGTTTGCATAAAATTCATAAAGGAAGAGGAATATGAACTTGTCTTTTTCCATAAACATTTCCCATACAAGTCCCTCGAGCAAACTCCAGGAACTTTACATATGCAGGACTGTAAATGAGCCCACATCATGCTAGTTTACTGTCATCATCAGCGTCCCCAGCTTCTTAGAGGTACCACTTTGTTTTGCAGGATCTCAGCTCTTATTCAAGAGGAGCCTTAGTTGATTTCATACTCTCATAACAAAAGGATTCCTAGGGACTCTGCAAGGAGGATACAAACACACATGACATTGATTTGGAGCTACAGACCACTCCATGCATTTAAACAGGTTACAGCTGGCACCAGTAGAGGTTTAGCTTGATGCTGCAAGTAAGGGATATTTCAGAGAAACCATTTTTCTCAATCTGATCCTCAGGCTGAAGGTCTTGAAGAGAATAACAGAGGGAGAGAAGTGGGTTTATGATTTTTCTGAGGTAGAGGCAGTGTCAGCGGAAGTGGACTGCCATGGGGCTCTAGCATCACCAGTCAGCGTGAGCTGACTCAGGCTCCAGTTTACAAAGGTGTCACAGTTACTTAACCTTATAAGATGTAGTATTCCATCCTTGCCCTGCATTATCCCTTGAGAAGGCATTTTTCTGATGGTTTTGATCAATTGGCATAATCACTGAGACCTTAAGATGAGTAATTTAAAAGTTAAAGTCTTTGGCTCATACAGATTACATTAATCTCTGCACATTCCACATCTGTGCTGTCATCCCACCTTACAATGTGCCCCATTATCTTTTTACTTTTATCTTGACCTTGCTTAAAAAAAAAAGTCAATTAAGCTTTTTATAAAAAAGAAAAAAACAAAACCAAGACATGCCACTTCGACCTCCGCAAACTAAGTAAACAAAGAAAGGGAGAAAAATCTATTCAATTACTTATTCAGCACCAGGGTTTTGTTGCTTTTCCCCACTTCATTCAACCTGTGCAGCACAGTGGTGACTGCCTATAAAAAAAAAAGAGTGGTTTCTGGCCATCTCTTCAGTCCTTTTATTTCCCTTATATTCTGGCCTTACATTAAGCTGTCAATTCTTGCACAGACATATATTAACAACTTGCCCAATGGATGGCGGGTGAGAAATAAAACATTCAGGTCCCTCAAACAGCTGATATTTTGTAGGCATTGGAGGTTGCTTTGGTGAAAAGCTATTATGAGGCCCATTAGAACTGCACAAGGACTGTGAGAGCTTGGGCACAGCACCAGATCAGAAAATACAGAAAAGCACAGCCAGGCTGGACATTGCGACCTCTGCTGATGTGCGGGGGGGGTGGGGGTGGGGGTGGGGTGGTATATGGGGCACGCAGACATCTGCCTCAGGATATCTGTATACACACAACTGCTCCCCACAAAAAAAAACCCAAAACCAAAACCACTTACAAACAAGAAGGTGTGGTTCTGGTGAGCTTTAAATATGTTCTCAAGAAAACACCTTCTCCCATTACTGTTATTATTACTTTAAGGGGCACACAGCCATAATCCACCTGCTAGAACTAATTCTGATTCAGTGGGGATTTACTGCTATTAAAGAAATGGGCATTTAGTGGGCCACATACATGTTTTATTGCTGCAGAGTGGAGCACCTGAAGGTCCTAAGTGAATTCAGGGTTTTCCTGTGCTACAGTCCCTGCAAGCACACTGTAAAAAAACAGTGTCTAAGAAAAATGTGCTTGAAGAGAGAGGTGAGCAGCCAAAGGAGGTACAAGCAGTACTTGCATGGAGGCAAAATAACTTGCTCACCCAAGAGCTGAGCAATTCCTGAATATGGCGAGGCTGCGAGACAACAAACCCACAGCCTGGACCAGTCAGTGGGCAGTGAAAAGTCCTGGTGGAGGTGAACTGCTTTTAAAGCGATTAGCCCAGAGGATTTGCAGCTGTACAAAGGACCCCTGCTCAATGCCCTGGGCGGGAGGGCAGTGGGTGGCACCATGTACCCACACTTCCCAATCTATCCATAGAGCCTCAGCAAGAGTTTATTTATTTATTTCTGTCCTTTTCTCCAGCAAATGGCAGTCACTGTGGTGGTCAAATACTATAAGGAGAAAATAAACTCTGCAGGAAAAATAAGTCCCACTTACCCAAACTTATATTGCGTCTCTGGGCAAGCAGTGAATGGAAATATCAGTTCAGAAAGCAAAGGGTATCAGGACCATTTGCCTTGGTCATCACCTTACCAGCACAGCTAATATTGCACCTGATTTAAATGCACAGAGCTCAGTTATCTGTAACAATTTGCTCTTGTTTATTAAAATTAATAAATGAACGGCACCTGATGAGACAGAGACACCCACTAATTAGTTTGGAGATGCAGTGAATTTTTATATCAGGTTACAGCCTGACAATGCATTTTAAGTATCAGGAATACAGGCAATTCAGCCCACAGTCCATCCTCAATTTCATGTCATCTGTGTAATGTAAGTAAGATGTAAAATAATTAGATTTAAAAAACATATTTGAAAAAATGTCATTTCTTCATCCTCCTGCCAGGTTGAAGAGAGAGGGGGAGATGCTAAATGAAGCAATGAAGAATTTTCCTATCCCTTGCCTTTTTTTTTTAATTTTGGGGAAAGTGATGGGATCATGTTCTGACCCAGGTGAGCATCTCACACACCTGCCTTGCAGTCTTGGCTGTGTTGGTGACAGTCCCACACCACAGCACTGTGCACATGCCTGCCTCAGTTCCCCATGCAAGGGAAACTGATGAGCCACATTGAGCTAACAAAGGTGTGTTTGTTCATATTGGTAAACAATACAAGAGGGCTGAAACACTAGCAGACTAGCAGGCACTGCTGTGGAGTTTATGTCGTGTCAGCAAATGCCTGTGTGAAGTAATAGGAGATTAAAGAATCACAAGTTTATAGAAAGCACCATGCAGCCTATAAAGAAACAGCAAAGCCCTCCAAAAGCTAAGATCAAACAGCTTTTTTTTATATAAGTCTTTGCACAAACATAGGCTAGAATAGATAAAATACTTCCCTAAGACTGACTTCTTTTGAATAGTAAACATGTTCATGAAGATTTTGCTTTCAAATAGGTTCATCTACCTCCAAATTGTATTACCCCTGCATCAGTGTGGGCTCTTTTCAGCACCAGCCAGGCAGAGACAAGACCAATGGGGCAACAACCTGCAGAGGAGCCTGAGGCCCTGGGATGTGTTCATGGGTGTTAAAGGAAGAAAAAGTTGCAGGGTGTGGGCAGCCAAGCCCCATGCACCACGAGGCCACACGCATTACCTGAAAGAGCAGTAGCAGGAGGAGCTGTGCCCCATCCATCACAATCTGCCTGTACAGAGAACAGGTCTTCAAATAACATCAGACACTCCCAGAGGGTAAAGGCAGCTTTTCATCTCAAGACCTGAAGTCAGGAGGCACTCAGCAACTCCTCTGCACTTCCAGTACCTATTGCCTTCCCATTTGTTCCTCAGGTTATTTTATTCTTTTTGTCCAAACCTAAGTGAAAATTCTGTATGAAAGACGAATTGCTACCAGGTGCAGCACAGTGCACGCAGCATTTGTAAAGTTTCACTGGCAGTTTCTGCGGAGCAGGGGGAGTCTGGAAGTGCTACAAGTCCCATGGCATCCTGTGACCTGTGTGGAAATGCATGTGGGGCTGGACACTCACTCCTGTGTCACCACCCAGGGCCGAAATTGAACACCTGTGTTGAACACCCATGCATGATCTGGCTAATTAAATAGAATTTCTTTGCCTTTCCTTTAAAGTCTACATGTTTATGAAAGAAGACACTATGTAACGTTCAGAAAGCACAGACCTATATTGTCTAATTCCATCTCAAATCTCACTGCTGGCTCTCTGCAATCAGATCCTTGGGGAGAGCCATGTAAACAGAATCCACAGCCCCACGATGGAACAAAGGCTGTTCTGAGAGTCTGAGCGACAGCTTTCGCTGACTGTAGTTAAATCTGCCTCTATCCTGCATATAGGAGGAGAGTGACTGGAGAACGAGGATGGTATTTAGTGCTTTATATTTCAGCAGCGTATACATTACTCAGTACAGTCTTAGCAATAATTACAGAACAAAGCACCCCCAGCCCTGCACCAAGATGAAGTCTGGAAGCAGTTGCTGTCAGCAAAGTCCCCACACCCAGAGCTGCATCTCTCTGAAAGAGGGAGGATTGGGCAATTTGCAGTCAGAAAGAAATCTAACAGCTATTGAAGTCATAAAACAGACAAGAAATTCTGCCCTACCCAACTGCTTGCCTTTATTTGGGTGCTCTTTGGGCTCTACTTTCCATGTCCTCTAGGCTCAACTGTGAGGTGTGAGGACTTAAACTGAGTTGTATGGTGGGAACCTCAAATGCAATGCATGACATTCCCTGATCCAGCAGAGACTCACACAACCCTGAGTCATTTCTGGGCCAGGACTGCACATGACTGGCAGCACAGCCTAGTTGGCCATCAGCAGAAGACAGATCCCTGGACTCAGGACACTGCATGGACCCAGCCACCATTTGAATCCAGCATATTTGCATTTAATGACAGGTCTAGACTCAACTCTTTCTCCTCCTTACTTGGATTCTGCCTTTAGTAAGGGTTTTTCCCTCTGCATTAACCTGGCATGAATTCTTAAGTCCCAAGCTAAGTATCCAAAGCAAGAACAAAGCCCCATTGATTTATGCCTCCTGTGAGCAAGAGGGGATACCTGAGCATCACCAGGAATACTGGTGATCCAACAGCCTCTGGCTATCTGGCTCTTTAAGGCAGATTTGCTGGCTCCCATGACAATCCAGACATTTAAATGACAGTGTTATTTTTTTTTTTTGGTGGAGTTTCAGCTTTTTTATTACTGAATAGCAGTTGTCCTCTTCTTATTGAGAACTGCTGAGGCAAAGAGGTGTTCCCGCAGTATGGACAGGGTAATGCATTGAAGTGACATGAGCTTAAGCTTTGGTGGGTATTTAAAATCAACCAGCACAAATAAGCTCTTAAAGCACACTAAGGCCGTAAGGAGGGTGCTTTTATCTCAGATGTATCTGCTGTGAATAATTCCACCACTCACAGGAGCAAGAATCTCTCTGTAATCACTTGTGTAGGGACTAAACAAGACAACCTAATTACTTTCCGAGAGAGCATTTTACAGTACGTAATTGAGTAGAAAGATGAGAGAAAGTTAGTTGGTGCGGTTAGGCTGCTGGTCTGCAGTCCCTGATTACCTCTGCCTGTGATACATTATATATCAGGGAACTGCCTACTGTGAGAAATAAAAAACATCACCATCATTTTAGGAGAACAGCCTCGCGCCACACTCTTGATTGACTGATGGAAAAACAACACCTGATGTTAATGGGAAAAGTAGAGGCTTGTGATGCCATGAGGGATTGCTGCTCCTTGCTCTCAGGAGCTGTAAGACCCCTTGGCAATGACTGGTGTGAGCAGTTCGGGTGGGAGCAGATGCAGGTGGTAGCAGAGCCTCGGGCTCAGCCCTCTCTAGCTGCAGCAGCGGGCTCAGCAGGGTGTGAGTGAGGCATATAAAATTTCAATTTGAATTCTATTTCTCTGGACTGTTTGAAGAACACTCAATTCAGCTACCTCTGGAAAGAAAAGAATTGTAAAATAATTGAGATGAAAAGCTCCTTCTGTTTTATTTTTCTTTCTTTTTTCAATCTATATTCCTCCCTAGCTACAGCATGAGTTCATTTGCTTCAGCAGAAATCACTCCTGTGCTATCGTCCCCTTTCTTCCAAAGTCTTTTCTTTACATCCTTTCCCTGCATCAAGACTTTATGCCAGCACAAGGAACACAATGCAAATAACACATTTCCATCCCAAAGAGAAGGCCTCCTGGTAACCGAGTCCTTCAGACACATGGAAATGAGGAATAACAAACTCAAAATCCCAGGGTTAACTGACCTGGACACCCAGATCAGGGGGTTTCCTAAAGCCAGGCACAGTCATACTATTATTTCCCAGGTACCCTGCTAAAGAATCTCCTCTGAGGCTGGATTTTCTTATTTTTTAAGGACTTTTAAAATATTTGTGAGACACAAAGCAAGTCTGCAAAGCTGCAGTTTGAGACTCTTGTCCCCTGTCCAGCCAGGCTGCCTGAAATATCCCTTCAGTTGGAGAGGGCTACGCTGTGAAGTTTGGCTTTAAGGAGAGCATGTGAAGTTTAGTGAAGCTTTCATCATTGCTATAAGACAATGAGTGGTGTGGTGTGTTAATGACTCTCTGATCAGGCTGCATGTTCCTCGGAGATAACAGCAGACATATAGGCATTATCGGGTTAATTATCAATGTAATGAGCCTGTGCTATAAAAAGGAGCAGATACTATATAACCCAGCACGGCTGCAAGCACCTGCTGACAATTGGCTCTATGGAGAAAAAAGAGGATGTTCCTGTCTGATCCCCCTGAATATACAGTATGCCAAGGCTATCAAACGTATCCCAAACTAATCCTACCTCTAAACTGTTATGATGGCAAATGGGTGGGTGGTGACCGCCAAGGCATGTCGAAAGGAGAGAAGTGTTGGTGCCCAGGGACTTTCAGTGATGGTCCTTACACACTCGATCAGCTGCCTTGGTGTTACTTTCTAATTTGAAATCAGTCTGGCAGCTCCTGGGGAGCCTACATTTGAAGGTGAAGTCTGCTGAGAGCAGCAGCTCATTGTCATGTACTTTATGGGGAAACAGCAATCAGTCCCACTCCTCTGAGCTCCTGTAGTTGGCCAGAGAAGACGTGCATGCCCACTTCTGCTAATGGCATCATATAGGGTAGTTTAGCTGGAATGATAGCTCAGGTGGGGAAGAATCAGCCCTTCACTGGGGAAACAGTGAATTTTCTCCAACTCACTTTCAACCCCACTGTATTTCCAGGTAATTATCCCAGAGACATCCTTGGTTCTAAAGTGGGTATCCAGATTTTCATAAAACCTGAAAAAAACAATTAGACTTGATGCTACAGAGGAACTGAACTGTTTGGAAGGAGCATCCCTGTAGGATCATCTCAGTAGGAAGGGGAAAGTTTTGACTTGCCAAAGGGCTACCATTTACCTCCCACTGCCCCAGGCTGCTGCAGTGGGGAATGTTACCTTAGGGCAAGTTCTTGGATGTGTTGAGAACAGCAGCAAACCTTGCATTGACTGAAATCCCCTAGATTTTGACTCAGGTAATGTTTAGATATAAATTACCATTTAAAGCAATTTCAGGTGTTTCACGTGATTTTCTCTAAATCCTGTATGACGTCAAGAAACCTTGCTGTAGGATTTAGTAGTATATAGCACCAAGGATGTATTTTTAGGCTTCTAAAACATTTTAAAACTGTTTTTGGTAATATGTTTACCACATGCAATATATATGATGGAGCAGAGTAGCTTAAGGGAATTTTCAGCTTGTTCTTGTAATAGAATGATTTACTCCCAGCTTCACCACTAACGAATACTAAAATCATTCCAAATTATAATGAGATTTTTTTTTTTTTTGTCTCATCCTTGTATTGCCCTTCAGAATTGTCTTGCCACACTCACTTGTTGTTCTCTATATATCCTAGAGAAGCTAAGGACCAAGCTGGGTCATATTAATGGAGGATCTGGCCCTCTGTTCTTTAATAATTCACACCATTGATTTTTTTTACCCTGTCAGTATTCCTGCAATCACCTGCAGGCTTTGCAAATTACATTGTAAACCCAAACTGTTGCTTTTCACTGGGTTGCACCAAGACCTATTTTTTCTAATACTGTTATATCATTTCTCTCCTCAAATGTCTCCTATAACTCTCTTAAAGAGTCTTGTCCATTTTCAGCAATTTTCCCTCTCAGGAGTTAAACAAACTGAAAGGAAATTTTTTAATTTCAGGAGGTATAGAATAAAGAGCAACTGTTTCTTGTGTTCACTGAAGTATTTTATTCTCTGCTCCCAGCACCCCCACTTTGTCAAAATATCTACACAAGGTACCAGAGTGAAAACTTTTATCCCATATTAATCGCACTAATGTTCAAGATTAAATCTCTGGCATTCCAGGTAGCAAGTGTAAAGGATTGCTGATAAAGCCTTAAGCATGACACATTTCCTCTGACCTTGGTCTGTTTGGTGTGACCACGGGAGTCTCAAGGTGAGCTTCATTGGGTTTGTTCCCCAAAGAACTCCCAGCCTGCAGAGCCTCGTCTTTCCAAACCCTGCTACCACGGGAAGACAGGGTGCAAAGACCCAGCCTTTGTGCATGATACCATAATATGGGGGCAGGGAAAAAAAGAAAACACTACTTCTTTTTGAAGAACGGCTCTTTTTTTTTCAGACTGGAAGTTCATAAAGATTTTACTGAAGAGTGTGTGTGGGGGGAGAAGGAAGTGAAGGGGCGTACAAAGTCAGAGGAGTTGAAAATGGAGGATGTTTCTTTGACACTCTCCTTTTCATATAATCCTTTCTCTCTTTCCAAGTACTGGAAAGTTTAGCACATCCACCCACCCTGGCTGGGGGGAGAGTAGGAATAAGAGAAAAAAAATTTTGTTGCCTTTGTTCCAAGCTCATTCTGCCACACAGAGACTGTGTCAGAATTAATGTCCTCCAGCTGTTAATCAGAATGATATACAGGATATTAAAAAGCATTTGTGCTGCACTTCACTAAGGAAACTTCCGAATCCCCTCAGACTGCTGTCTCTCCCAATTAGACTCAGTGGCAGCTCCAGGCACGTGCCAGCCCCAGCACAGCCCATCGATGGAGAGGAGTGGACAGGGCACAGCCTGGGTTCTGAGTGAGGTATGGGAGAGAACTGGAGGAGGCAATTGTGTAGTATGAACCCCATGGTTACC
Source organism: Piaya cayana (assembly GCA_013389865.1). NCBI lineage: Eukaryota > Metazoa > Chordata > Aves > Cuculiformes > Coccyzidae > Piaya > Piaya cayana. The sequence goes on from WAAB01011235.1 coordinate 68,235, forward strand.
TTGCCAAGGACAGCAAGAAGCTTCCTGCTCTACTTTGCTGTTCATAGAATCCTAGAATCAATGGGTTGGAAAAGACCCATCGGATCATTGAGTCCAACCATTGCCATCAATCAATAAACCATGTCCCTCAGCACCTCATCCACCCGTCCTTTAAACACCTCCAGGGAAGGTGACTCAACCCCCTCCCTGGGCAGCCTGTTCCAGTGCCCAGTGACTGTTTCTGTGAAAAATTTTTTCCTCATGTCCAGCCTGAACCTCCCCTGGTGGAGCTTGAGGCCATTCCCTCTCGTCCTGTCCCCTGTCATGTGGGAGAAGAGGCCAGCTCCCTCCTCTCTACAACCTCCTTTCAGGTAGTTGTAGAGACCAATGAGGTCTCCCCTCAGCCTCCTCTTCTCCAGGTTAAACAACCCCAGCTCTCTCAGCCATTCCTCACAGGGCCTGTTCTCCAGCCCCCTCACCAGCTTCATTGCTCTTCTCTGGACTGGCTCCAGGGCCTCAATATCCTTCTTGTTAATTCTTCAAACTGTGTGAGGCAAATGCAGAGGTTTGTTATGTGGGACCAAGTCCCTCCATCATGTGCGGTTGTAGAAACATTGGGAAGCCAGAAAAAGCAGACAATAACTATGATCTGTATTTGCAGTGCAGCCCCTGGACCTGCAAACAGAGAGGGTAGATGGTGAGAGGACCCCTGTTCACCTGAGAGATGAGAGTGAAGGAGCGCTGGCAGAGCTAAATGGCCTGGGCATGGCCCTGAGCATTGACAATATATAGGAGAGGAGGGGTTGAATATAAATCCTACCCCTGAATCACAGTCCCAGGACTATGATTCCAAAAGCTGAACAGAAAGTCCACAGAGCAGCTCAGTCCCCAGGAAGAAACAAGCCCAAGTTGACCCTCACGGTCCTGGCTTTGGCTTTCAGTGACTCTGCATGATAAGGGTGACTTACCCTTTAGAGTGAACGAGGCAGCGGTACAATATACCTATTTATTAGCACAGCATGCAGCAAACACCTGCCATTTTTATACAAGCACATATGTAATTTAAGAGAATCCTTTTCACAAAGGAGCACACATTGGTAGGTCCTAACTCCCAAAGCACTTGGCTGATATTTATAACCCAAACAAAGGATATACAGTCACTGCGCTTTCGTTTACAAATCAGACATTCGTGCACCTTGCATAGGCTACTAAAAGTGGCTTTAAGGATAAGGCTGTAGTAAATTGTGCCAGCCAGCAAAATACGAATTGCTGAGCATGGCATTTTAAGGTACTGAAGCAGCAACTTTTATCGCTAGGCTAGGAGAAAAGGGAATGGCTACAAACGTAAAGTGTGGTAACACAACTGGGAGTATGAAATCCTCCAGTGATGCTATTCCTGGCTTTCCCTGTTTCCACCACTACCATGACATAACTGTAAGGATACAGTCATCATCAGCCACCGACTCTCATGGGGGCACAAGCATAAGGCAGGGCAAGCCAAGGAATCCTATCAAAAGGTTTCCTCCAAGTTTTAGACACTGCCAACAATACAGCTCTCAGAAGTGCTGTTTCTCAGTTTCTCAGTCAGGTGGTTTCATATCTCCATCATGAGATCCCAGGTGCGTGCAAAGAAATGGTATGATTTTTACACTTACCTCTCTTTACAGCCCTTAACAAGTAACATTTATAGCTGCATATATATAAAAATTTTTTTTTCTGCTTCCAACAAAACACATAGTGGTAAAGCCCACAGTAAAGCCCTATCATTCTGTTTATGCTAACCTTGCCAGGGCCTTTAGGAAATACTTTAAGAAAAGCAATGAGTGAGAAATTCCATTATTCTTATCTTCTTCTGTCTCTATCCAAGCTCAATACTGTACGATGTAGCTCATACTGACAGACTGTCCAGTGCTCAGTCCTGCCACATTTGCCGTATTGTGTTTCATACCTACCTTTGGGTACCACTGTACATCCTCCTGTAATACAGCTAATACACCCTGGGGCATGTCTGCATATTTGGGATTACATCTTGCTACCTTTTATCTTTTCTTCTGCATATTGGTGCAGACATGACTATACTTGTAGTTTCTTCTTTTAATCCAGCTTTGACAAGATTCTCATTTGCCACATTATTTTTTAACACAACCTTTTCAAAGAAGCCATCTCCACCTTGGGGGATTTTTTTCCCCATTCTTTAATTTTGTATTTCCTGCCATTGCCTGTCTAATGACCATGACTCATTTACAATGTAGCCTTCATTTAGTTTTGGTACTACAGAACCAGTCAGTCTATTGTCAATCTCAGCTAGTTTACTATCATTGTATGCTCCAATTCCTAGTCCTCTTTACCCTGTACAGTTTACTCTTGCATCTGAGTATCAAATACATTCTTCTTCCCTTGTCTATACCATGTGTGTTAAACTTACAAATTTAGCTAATTAAGACTTATCTTTATTTTACTTAACAGTTTTCTCAGCTTCTAAATGATTATAGAAGTCAATTCTTTCAGTATCTTCTAATATCCTATTAAATGGTCTTCCACCACATTTGTGAAGAGTTTATTAGTACCCACACTAGTTTAACCTCAATATTCTTCCTACATTTAATATTTCAGGAAAAAAAAAAAGAAAATGTTTGCAGTTTTAGTCATAACACTCACAACAGCACTGTAATTCCAGGCTCATTGCTAAACAAAATGTTTTGGCCTCTATTTTTTAGGGATTAAATAGTCCTTCTTTGTGTGTATGAGCACTGAATCCAGTATTTAACTTTGTGCAAATAGTGTTATTATGAATGCTGCTGCAGTTTTTATTTCCCTCAAGGAATGTCAAGAAAAATCCTACCCATTTCTATTCCTGCTATAATTTAACTCCCATTTGGCGAGAGCCCATCACTATGGCAATGGCACCAGGCATGATGTACTGTGGCAAGGAGCCAACGCAGAGAAGAAAAAACACAGTCCCAGCACCAGCATAGCAGCTCCAGCATGGGACAGGGTGTCACAAGGCTGGGGTCCCTGCCCCGTTTCTTCCCTGGAGATGAAACGCAACCATTTGCCCCATGAATGTAGCTTTTTCTGCCTGAGCAGGGGTGAAAGAACAAACCCATCGGAGCAGGCTGGTTTGACCCAGCCACTGACTGACAGCAGCTGCCTTGAGAAGAGCAGAAAGAAGCAAAGTGGGCATCCTGTTCCCCCATCTGTAGGTAGTGATAGCAAATTTGCATAGCTTTAAGAAGCTGATCTCTTTGGCAGGGTATCTCTCTGGAAACAAATTCAGCCTAATAATTGTGATTGGTAACGACTGCAGCACACCGGGGACGTTATTAGCAAGTTCTGCTTATCAAGGGCACATTTAGGTACTGCCTTGCTATTGAAAGTGCTGCTCACTTAGCAGTGCAGAGAATGACCCTGCTCCTTCCATGTCTTTGTATTGTCCCAATCTTGCCACTTCCAGAAGTTGTACCAGAAACCTGAAGAAGAAAATATGAAAACACAGCCAAAACGAGCTGCCCAGGTGAAGCAGTTAGCCAAGGAGATAGCAAGCATGGGTTTTTTTCTGAAGGAATAAGACATATGAAGAAATGATAGCTTAGTTTGATTCCTGTTTATAATCCTCTTTTTTCTCTGATTTGTAGGCTATTTTTTTCCCTGTGGCCTAAATACAATGAAATTTTAAAAAACATCCTGTTTCAGGCTCAGTAAAACCCTATAGTGAATTCTTACTCCTATGCCTTAACTGATCATATACTTAGTCTGGTGCTGAATTAGATTGCTAAACCAGATGACAAGATGGGGCTGATGCATCTGCTGGCTGGGATGTAGGGTGCTGAGGGTGAAAGGGACAGCTGGATGGGGCATGATGGGATGGACTGCAGTAATTGTAGTTTCTCCTGATCTTCTGGAAAAATCTACCCTCGTGCAGTGTCTGACGGATGGATTCCCATATTGACCTCGCTCAACGTGGATCCTGTGGGAACTCAGTCCCTGAAGATCACAAACAGCTCTGAGCTCCTCAGAGGAGAGAGTTGTGCAAAACAGTGTTATGACTGACAGGTGTGGGGACTGTTTCCCAGTGCAGGAGACTCAAGGAGCAGGGATATGCACAGGACACCACAATAGCTACTCTGGAGAGTTTATTGTAAGGCTTTACAGAGCTTTAGACCCAGAGCAAAGCCCCGTGTTTTTCACCTCGCAGATAAGCTCCAGGTGCTGCTCTGCTCTCCAGCACTGCAGGGCTGCTTTCGGGGATAGAGGGAAGCCAGCTGCTGATAGATGTCAGAAGTACAGATTTCCTTGCTTTTGTTGGGAATAGGAAGAAAGATGCTCAAGGTGGAGGATATAGCAACAACCTCCCCTAAGGAGCAGTCCTCAGGAGGAGAAGCTTTATATATTTCCCTTGTGCAGAAGAGAACAGCCAGAAAAGAAAGCTAAAGCAGTACTGCAGTGACATTATTAACAGAGACCCTGCAGTTACTGAGCCTTTTAAGGACATAAGGAGCACCCAGAAGAAATTGCTACCATGAACCTGGGGATCTTTGCTACTCACAGAAGTAGAAATTTGTCATTTTAGAGGGTACTGGGCAATGGTTTTGGCTGAAGAAAAGCATGGGGTTTAGGGGATGGAAAAGTGAGTGCCTCTAATCAGCTGGTATTACTACCAGGCAGGGATAAAAGATATTGTATAAATGGGAAAACCTCAAATTTCTCTGAACTGTTTGTTGCTATGCCTTTTCACCTCTTGCCTTTGAATGGGGCTGCCCATTACAGAAATATGATTAATTCAAAACCTTCCCTTGCTTATGACAATTCCTCTGTGTAGGAAAAAAAAAGCATGATATTTTACCGCCTCAGTTCAGCTGTTACCTGCTGTTCAGCTCTCCAGAGCCAGACACCAGAACTGTCCTTACAAAGAAAAGGAATGTCAAAATTAAGCATGATGCCTGGAATACAAAATGAAAAACATAAATCATTCTCCGGCAACTTTCAGGATGGTTAATAATAAGAGCATGGATTTATCTAATGAGCCATTTTGATCATATACTTCACACACGGTCTCATCCTGCAAAGGTCTGAATGCAGCCTGTGATGAGGGGAGGATCTTACACTCCCTATGCGGAGCTGCAGACACTTGACATCACACAGAAAGAGGTCCCCAGAACTAATTTGATCCTGACAAAGAATTCTTGTAGTGAAATAGCCCTATAGAGCTTTACATGCAATAAAGTAATTAACAGATCATAGGACCGCTTGGGACATTAAAGACTCGGCATACCCAGTAGACCAAAAAGGCTGCAAATTCTGCCAAGGCTAATTCAACTGTGATACATTAAAATAAGAAGGGAGAGAACAGAAATAAACAGGTTTAGACTTTCTCACACAGCAGTTCTGAGCTATTTTTTCTACCATCTAAAGTCTTATTAACCTGTGAGGTTTTTTTTTTCACCCCCCATTTTTGATTGCTGGGTTTGTACTACATCCAAATGACTCTAGGGTGTATGACTTACCAGAAAGCTTTAGAAGCAGTTCATAGATGTGGTAGAAAATAGTTGTAAACAGTAATTGAAAAAGGTAAGAATAAAGCATTTTCTGCTTTTTTAAAAAGCATTGTTCCCTAGGAGGATCAAATGTATATTCAGTTCATTTTGCATGAAGGAATTAGGGGGAGGGAAAAAAATCCTCTTGGTCTTTGCCCTGTCCATCCAGATGAGATGACCCACAATGCAGACTCTGCTTCTTATTAGGGGCACAAAGACAACTGAGCAAGATAGATCTTTCATTGGTGTCCTTGGTCTAATCAGAATAATTTCAGTTAAATAAATGGAAATGTATCTGGCTGAGATCTCAGCCTGCAGCGGAACTGCTGCAGAATGGAAAGCAGTGGTCCGGCCCAGGTGGTGGAGGGATGTTGAAGTGCCCTGAGCAGCCAGGGGGGTGATGTCCTCTGCAGCGCTGGCACCCGCAGCAGCACAGCAGGTGCTGCCAGGAGTGATAGGCAGCAAAGGCACGTATCTGTCCCTGACAAGGTTTCTGATAGCAGACATGAGAGGACCACTTGGGTCTATTTGCCACCCAGTCCCAATTGCATCTAGAATCCAACTCTCCCCTCACAGAAACAGTGCCTTCTGCTCACCATCCATCTTCTCCAGCTTCCCCCCTGCCTCCTGTCCCCTACACCTTCTCTATTCCAGTTTAGTACCTCCTGTTGCTGCTATTTCCCCTTCCCCTCTTGCATAAAAGCAGCATTAAGATCACTAAGATGCCATGAACTGCCAGCAGCTGTTAAGAAGATACATCACAGTGACGTATTACAGAAATATCAGCTAACAGAAGACTTAAAATGCATGTTTTAAAACGGTTAAAGGACATTTAGAAAGGAGATCTCCAGGAGTTCTAGACCCAAGTCATGAAGTGGCAATCCTGCTCAAGACACAAATTTCAATTTGCCTTACTTCTCATTTAATCCTATTTTTTAGGCACTAATGGCTCTGCTTGTTTTCCAGCACAGGCCCTTATTCAATAGCAGCTCCAGAAAAAACAAAGTTACAGAAAGCCTTAGGAGGAAATATGTAGAGTTGTCTTCTTGTTATGTTACAGCAGGCATGAAAAGATACAAGTTTTTTTGTTGCTAGGTACTTCATGCATGTGTAATATCATAAAACAGAACAGGGACAAAGAAAAGGCATTTTGGCTATTCCCCAGAAACAAGGCTGGGAACTGACCTCTAGAGAGATGTGGTGGCTTCAAAGGTCAGTGCAGGAGAAAGAGAAGTTGTGAAGAGAGAAAGAAGAATCAAAACAAGATCTCCCAGTTCCCTGCTCAGAGACTTCAGTCTGTCACCCTGAATACATGCTTGAGATGGGTGAGTAACACACAGAGGAGTCCCTGTCTCATGGCATGTCCATGTCTCGTAGAACCTCCCAAAGGAAGGAAATTTCCAAGGAAATTGAAGGGAAGTCCTCTTAAGCTGGTAGCTCTCTGCAGTTACAGCAAGAAGTCATTAACCAGGACTGCCCTGCAAGCACCCATTGGAGTCTCATGTCCAAATGTGGCAAAGCTTCCCTAGACTGTTGTCACTAGTGTTTCCACTTGAGTGAGGAAAGAAGAGCCCTTATCTCTTATCATTCACTCAGGCTGATGCATTGCTATTTTTGCCACAAAAATATTTTCCAGCTCTTCCTCATGTGCGTCTTCCTTGCAACCCCAGAGCTGCTGCTGCCTGAATGCCCATCAGTTCTTTGCTCGGAAGTCTGGAGGCATGAGGCATAGCTGCAAGGGCAAATGGATCCTGGAGAAAATTGTTTTCCTTTCGTGACATCTCTATTTCCTCGTAAGAGGCTCAGGCAACTTGGTGCCTTGGCTGAGGACATCTGTTTGTATGAAATACTGCAGCACACACCTGCCTCCTGGCATGCGTGGGCGCGCAGGTGTCATGTGCTGTTAGATTTGCTCAGCCATCAGAGGTGCAATTTGTTATCCCTCTGGGGACAAGCTATAACTTTCTTCATGCTAGAACATACAGGAGTCTTGGGGCCATATTTTTTTTTTATGCTGATCAAAACTGTTTTTACTGTTGTCAGCGAGTGGTTTTTCTTTAGTAACATGTCAGCATTTGATACTACATAACTTTCAAAAATGGGACACGGAAGAAGGGCCAATTGGCAGGAGAGCAGCCTTGCTTCCTTAAAAATAAAAACTAAAGCAGAAATTTTGGTTCTTTCCTTGCTACTGTCTTTCCATTCTGTTGTACATCAGGCGTACACACTACAAGATTGAAGAGGCAGTGCATTTTTGATCTGACAAATAATCTGATGTCCCAATTTCCTTCTGCAGAATGAAAATAATTAGGACTTTTAGGATCATTCCTAAATGAACATCTTTCATTAGCTTTTCTAAACCTCCTATCACTACACTGTCTGGATGCCAACATAAATAATCCTTTCTTCACAGCATCTTCATAAGACCTTAAACATTTATGGAAATAAAGAAAATAAACCTAGTTATTGTCTGAATAATAACTCATTTATTGATGGAGACAAGTATGCTCATTTTTCTTGCTCTCTAGAGATTAGATTATGATAAACTGTGACATTTAGTGATAAACTTGATATGGTTGGTTACATACAGCTTAAAAAAGTAGCTATCCAATTATTCTTTCATGTGCTGGTGGAGTGCATTAACCACCTGTGAAGGATATTGCAACAATTATGAAGCACACAGCACCCTCCTCTCTAAGCAGCTGTGACAAATGTGAAGGTCACATATGTTGCCTGCCCCATGGATATAATTTTTGTTGTCTCCCTTTGCTTTCCCCTGTTTCAGCAAAACGTGAAGGCCAAATCAGAATGGTAATGAAGACTCTGCACTGACTGAGTAGAGGATGGATGTAGAGACAGCCAGGACCAAACTGGGAATGCAAGAGAAAGCCAGTTTCACATTGTACACTAATTGGTACACTAGACTCCACGTAGGCTGAGAAATAAACATCAACCCAAAATGTTGCTTAGAAAGAGCTCACTAATGGATCCCAATGATCCATTAAAAGAAAAATTCTCCAAGTGTCTCCTTTCTTTAGTCAGATCTGAAGTTTCTTTTTACCCCAAAACAAGGACGAATTTGTAGTCATGCAGAGTTTGTGATGAGGACTGCTGGACATAAACTGCACAATGATCAAACCCAAAGTAATGTCCCTGTGAGGAATGAGTGTCTCTGAGCCACAAGTGGATTGCCAGCGTTGAAACAAACAGTGGCAAAGCAGCTGGGATCCAATCTCCTTTCTTTGGGGATAGCCTCAAATGCTAGCTTATGAGATACCACAAAAGATGTCCCAGGTCTGCTGTCATATCAAAGATGTGCATCTTTAAACATATCCCTGACATTACACACCCACCCACTTGTGCTGTGATCAGCAGATTATCACTGTAGGCAAAAGCTCACTACATGCTATTTCCTAGCAACTGTGGAAGAATGACTGTAAAACCCCAGGAATGGAAGGGAGATACCCCTGGATATGGTTTTCTGGTTTACCTAGAGAACTTCATCCTCACAGTATAGGTCCTTTAGGAAAACAGGCATCCGGTGAGAGGGAATTGTCTAGCCTTGCAAGCCATTTGACACTTCTCTTTTATGTTGGTAGGTCCTTCTTATTTCCCATTTGCTCTTGCTCATTGAGCAAAATCATCTGTATCATCAGGAGTCTTCTGTCATGAAACAGTATTTTGGCAGAAGCAATAAGGCATCTGGGTCAGCCAAGGATCCAAACAAGGTGACTGGGGTTACTTTCAATGAGGAAAGAAATCAGCAAGTCCCTGAGGGAGCAAGGTATGGGACAGACTCAAAAGATGGTATGTAATTAAATTCTTGGCTGTGTGTAGGGTTTAGAGGAGCACTTACCTTTGTCCTTCTCTGTTCATTCCCCTAGGCAAAGTGCCTTTGTGCGATTTTGTCTGCCTTGACTGGTATGCTAAGATGGGAGAGTGTGGGCTGCCCTGGGCAGATCTAGGGCTTTTTGGGGGACAGCTCATTATTCTATGTATTTCTGCTTCCCCAGTTGTGTTTTGGTGTTTAGACCAGGCATGGCACCAGAAGGTTAAGGTTCAGGCAGAAACAAAGGTCCCTGGCTCTGCACCACATCATCCATTCCTGGACTCCTGGCTATGTCCCTGCTCCTCATCTTTCCTTCTGCAGGCAGCTCGCTGCCTGCGGCACTGCAGCCTGCCAAGCTGCAGGGGTCCTTGACTAATAACTGAATATACTCAGCTCCCTCACTGTTTCACCACCTGTATTCCCCAGCCTTCAGCATGGAAACTGGAGGATCATATATAACCCTCTGTCTACAAAGAACTGTCTCTACTCATGCCGGTGCCTCTGCTTACTTTAGGCTTACTCAGTTTCTAAGCTCCCCAAACAAACTCTGCTTTCTGCTACCTGGAGTCTGCGGATCACCTCATCATATTCAGCTTGTCTTTAGCAGGTCATGTGGCCCCTTTTGCTTTCAGCTGCAGTTTCAGAAATAGCCTTCTCCTCTGGGGTGACAATAGGGGAGACCTGATAACCAGCCTGGGCTGAACCCATTTCGAGTTTTCATGTTGACCCAAGGAGATAAACACCAGTGCAAAGCCAGCCTGGGAAGCCCAAAAGACTTGAAAATTTACTTTCCTCCTAACTTCAGTAACTCTTTCTGGCACCACAGACTCATGCTAATAAACATTAATGGCAAGTGTGCTTGCTGTGGGTGAAGATTTGAGTCCCAATGCTCAGCAGTTCCCTGCAGAGAAGGATTGCTGAGCAGCAAGGTGTGTGATAGAGCAGAATACATTTAAAACCATAATAAGGCATTTTGTTGTCCTAGGATAAATGTCTTCTTCCTCTCCTTCCTCCTGCCCCTGCAATCAGCAGAGGCAAAAGCAGCTCTTCTCTACATACTTAAGCGTATCACCAGACTGACGTAAGACACTGATGCTAAGGCAATTTTGGATCCTGTTAAGAGCTGGGAGCTACTGTCCCTCACAAGTGATGGTGTCTGCTTCTCCCTTGGTATTGCTGTGAATATGCCATCCACTTAACTTGCACTACCCCACAGCACATGATACCCTGGAAATGTATTTGAACATAAGGCATAAGAACTCTGTTACTATATTTGTTGTTCATGCACTTTAGGTTTGCATGTATGACGTACACTGCTGCTCTGAAGCATGGCAAAAGCTCTAGCGCAGCATATAGCAGCATATTGCAGCACATCCTCCTCTCAGATGGGATTTTTATCATCTATCTTGAGTTAGCTGAGCAAGAGCAGCACAGGCAGAAACAGCAGAGAGGCTGCTCGGCTCTTACTGACTGCAGCATCAGAAAGGCACCAAAGTATATAGCTACCTCATCCACCACAGCTGCAAATAGCTGAGGTGACTCAACATCTCACAGCCTCACGATGCTGTAGATGTGACTCCTGGGATTAGAGCTCTGATTTCATTCACATTCATCTTGCAGAAGAAGAGCATGAAGGGGAAATGGAAAGAATAGGTTTGGTTTGTTAGTACTCCCTCAGAAACCAGCTACTCCTTGTAATAATAATAATAAGCATTCCAGTTGCGTATCAGGAAAACATGAAGTGGGCTGCAGTGTACAAACAATGTATTTGGACTCAGTAGAATATTAACTCAAGTTGAAATCGGGGGTATATTGTATTTGATTTTTGTTTCCAAACCGGGGGGGATGGGTGAGGGGTGTATATGTGTTGGGGTTTTTAGCCTGTGCTGTTCTTATTTTCCTTCACCTACTCCTGAATTCTCCCTTTCTCTCTGCCTAACTTCTTATTTTTTCAGTCTTACAGCTCTGTATTTCTTCTGTGTGCCTTTATTTTTCCTGCTTTATCACTTTTTTTTTTGGGTTCTGCTATGCTGTTTTCTTTCCTCCCACCTTCTTTTTTCCCCTCAGTCAGAAAACCCAGCAAACCGTTTAAAAGTACAATTAAGCGCTTCCCTTAAGAATAAGAGAGTCAAATACTCATTTCCTGAAGGAGACTCACAGTGAGAAGAAACAGCAAGGTACAGCCTTTTTCCTGGGAATGATGCTTTTCTCTCTCTCTTTCACAACTGCTTTAATTTTAAGACAGCTGGGGTATAAATAATCAATATCCCTACAGATGAGGCTAAGGAGTGGTGCCATAACAGTCTCCTGCCAGGTCCAACAGGTTAGTGAGGCACAGACTAGGTAATTCAGAGTTTACAGCACCCCAAGAAGTGGACAACAACTTAACACCAGCAGCAACACGTCCCAGGATCTTTATTTGGCTGCTAGAGTATCAGAAATAGCTGATAAACACTATTGTACTGAGTTTCCAGACCACCATCCCAGGAACTACGCTATCAATAATTTATCCCTTGGGTTTGTTAATTATAAGATGGATGGGCAACCAGAAATGTATTAGCAAGAAAAAAAAAGAAACTAATATGCAGTGATTTTAAGTTCCTGAAATTTATTCTAAATATTCTTAAGCTATTCAGAGCAATACAACTTCGATTTTTCAAATGTTTATGGATGTTTTTCCAGTGTAAGGCCCAGTTAAATACATGCCTAACATCAAATTCAAGAGGAGTTCCACTGGTATCCTCTGGTTTTCTCACATGTATGCACTGAAGATCATACAGTTTCATTAGCCTGGCAACTGCTGTAATGTGGACAATTCCTCAGCAACTAATCACCAGATATAACCAGATCATAGGATTGTTCTCTGCTCTGTGTGTGCATGTGCACAGCTGTGAAGTTTCCCCTCAAAGCCACCTGGGGCTACTCAAGGTAAGACCTGACAATTTGCAGTTCCACAGACCCACCAGTGGCAACCAAAGTACCTCTTTTTTCCATCAAGGCTTTTACATTGAAAACATCTACTTGCAATTAATGTTTTGTTTTGGCAATGGCCTGCAGCATGCCTTCAAGCAGTATATAAGAATGGTAGTGGAAGAGAAATTTGTTTGAGGTTATATTTATGTTAGACATTTAAGGAGTTAAGATGTCAAAGAGAAAACACCAGTAACTGCAATAGATCAGCTTCTCTACTGGATTCTCTGCAGAACTAAGAACTCAAAACTTAGCTACACCTGGAAATCTAGGCAAAAGGTTTAGTGAGCATATTTAGCTCTTTACAGCATGGTAGCAATCACTGGGAATACACAGAAGCTTAATAATTGAGACATTGACACCAGTATTTTCCATCTGTTCAAAGCTGTCATGCAGACACTATTTCCAATCCTACCCATGGCTGAAGCAGGAGGATGTATATACAGGGATTCACAAGGAAGCAGATTTGCAGTGAACACGTTCAGATCAACCACACAGACTTAAGACGGGGTGAAACTCTGCATATACGCCAAGGTTGTAGCTTTTGGCACCTTGCCAAAATGACTGACTATGGCAGCGGAAGAAACAGCAAAGTAGAGTTGACATCCAAGATTTAGATCACCATTGCTCATTTACTATGTTGCTCATTTTTTTTGTGGCTGGTAGTGTTTCACAGCATCGTCAATGACTGCACACGGCAACTGTGAAGGGATACCCACAATTTATTGATGGAAATGGCTTTTGAATTGCACTGGGATCAGATGATAGCTTTTAAAATTTAAAATTTTTAAAAATTAAAAAGTCTTCTAACAGGAGAGGAAGGTGTCTGCCATACTCATGCACAGTGAGCTCACAACCCTCCAGTTGGGGGCTTTCATGTAGTGTTGATTCTTTTGAGAGTTTTAAGCAGTGCAATGTAGGTTTGATTATAGAATCACAGAATCACCAGATTGGAAAGAGACCCATTGGATCGAGTCCAACTATTCCCATCAATAACTCAACCATGCCCCTCAGCATCTTGTCCACCCGTCCCTTAAACACCTCCAGGGAAGGTGACTCAACCACCTCCCTGGGCAGCCTGTTCCAGTGCCCAGTGACTCTTTCTATGAAAATTTTTTTCCTAATATCCAGCCTGAGCCTCCCCTGGTGGAGCTTGAGGCCACTCCCTCTCATCCTGTCCCCTGTCACTTGGGAGAAGAGGCCAGCACCCTCCTCTCTACAACCTCTTTTCAGGTAGTTGTAGAGAGCAATGAGGTCTCCCCTCAGCCTCCTCCAGGCTAAACAACCCCAACTCACTCAGCCATGGAACAGGACAGCAGGCTGGTGGGTAAAACACCTCTTTTTCTAACCTGTCAATAAAATATCTGACAAGTTTTATATTATTTTCAAAACTGTAGCATGCTGAACTTTGCTTGCTGTCTTGGGAATTGAAGCTTTCTTGTGGGAGAGGAACAACTGTTTACATATCCTTAGATCACGTTGTGCATTTAACCTAGAATTACATAAGTCAGGAACACCTCGTGTTTGATGGCTTGGTGATGCTTGTGGCTCAAACAGAATAAAAGAGAGTTTTGCAAAGATCTCACAGTGGAAAAGAAGAAAAAGCATCTCCTAGTTTTCGACTCCATGCAAAGGAAGGGAACATAAAATAACAGGTGTTATCTCCCATCATATCACAAAGTTCAGAATTACATAGTAATTCCAGCTCCTTTCCTGGCTTCTGCCTTTGCTGGAGACTGCAAACTCCTCTCTTACAGTATGGCCATGCCCAGGGCATCCTGGGCAGAGGTGCTGGAGAGAATGGGATGAGAGGCCAGGGGAGATGGGTAATGTGGGAGTGTCTCCAGTGGATTCCTTCTCGCAGTTTTGGAGGAGCTCCTGCCCCTGGGGAAGATGCTTTCTCCTCTCTGCTGGCCCATGAGTGGTGGGGAGGAGAGGGTGTGCCTGGCAGGGAGCTCACCTGCCACCAGGAAGGAAAAATAGCAATCTCTTAAAATAGCCATAAAGAGGAAAAAGCAATTCTAATTTGTAAAATTGATAATAGATAACCAGTTATCACTCAATAGCTCTGCCAAAATATCTTGAAGGATATCTCCTATCCACACATCTCAGAATTTATTTCATTTCTTTTATTATTCAGATTCATTTTGTATGCAGTGCCAAGAGCACCTTGGAACCATGAAGGACTTCTAATATTTTGATTTGTGTATCCTCAACCTGCCTTGGAAATGAGCTTCAACTAAGCAGCAGAAGACAGATTCCTTGCCACATATTTTTGTTTTTCTTTAACAGAGGTCAAAAGAAAAAAAGGAGGGAGGTTTTGGGACACCTTGTTCCTGTGGCTTTAAGATCCTTTGGGAAAGATGGCCCTTTTTGGGAGATTCTACTGATCTTACAATGTCCAATTAAGCTTATTGAAAAGAAGATTAAGAGATAATTTAATCACGTAAGGAGAACATTTGATACAAGAGGGTTTTTATTCTGACAAAGGCATTGAATTGCTGGAGGTTCAATTCAGCAAAGATTAAATTAGAAATAAAATTATTAAAATTAATTTTTTTAACAGCAAGGACACTTTACTGTTGGAATAAGTGATCAAGAGATTCTAGAAGTCCTGGCTTTAAATCAAGATGAGGTGAACTAATACACTATATTCCTATAGTTGCTTAGATTTGTGGATAGGAAGTCTAGATCTGGGTGCTGTGTGTGCCTGATGACCGTAGGTCCTTGAGGACCGTCTCCTTTTTGCTGGGCAGAGGGTCTGTTGGCAAGATGGGAGACTGAGTCCAGGCTCAGACCACTGTGATGTGCCTGGGTGAACTACACCAATGAGGGGCTGTATCCTATGTGCAGCACGGCTGAGCCTCCTGGTAGAGGTTGGCAGGCTGGGAGGTTTTATGTGTATCGCCCAGAAATCGAATTATGTCAGGTCTGCCAGAAAGATGGCACTTTCTAGCACTGCAGATTCAAGGACTATCCTGACTGAAAACATTGACTCTAAGGAAATTTAAAAGAAAGTGCAAGGCTATTTTATTCAAGGTCTAAAATCCTAAACTGATTCCATTCTGAGCTGTAAAAACATAAGATTCATTTCCCAAGCAGTACAAGCCAACTCACACCACAAAACCAATGGAAGCTATAAGTCTCTTAGAAGGAAACTTATTTTTCTCCTAATTTTCATGTTAGCCACAGCACATTGTCTTCCCAATACCAGTTTTGGCATCTAGGTGTAGTAGTGATGTAAATATCAATATTTTAATGTCAAAGAAGAATTTCAGCAAGTATAAAGGAAATACAACAATGGCTTTCCTATTGAATCCTCTGCAGATTCCAGATAATGGATTATTCATAGACCTTCAACTCATAATAAGGTACCCTTTATTCCTGGAATCTGAAGCATTTCTCTCTTAAACTGCAATTATTTTCTGATTCTGTACCAAGTTCAGTTTTGACACAGTTGTGAAATTTCCTTATCTCTCTCTTAAATGTCATAGCATTAAACTGTATAAATGAAAACTGCAACATTTTCCATGTGTGCTTCTTTCCATATATGTGAAGTTTATTAAAAAAAAATAAAGTGATACTTCATAGCACAGCAAAATGGTGTGCGATGGGAATACAGCTGTACCTTGCAGGTGCTTCAAGCCGATATACAAACAACACTGGCCACGCACAGCAATAGCTTTTAACAAACAGCAGAAGCATCTCTAACTCCCAACAGCAACTACCTATTTGAAAAGACAGCAGAGATGAAGAATCTATAATAGGTGCAAACCAGTAATTTATCCCAATTCAGCTAGGAACACCATCTCTTGTCTGACTCCAGTACAAACCTGATCATTCATTTACCCAAAGTCAGGTGTCTACACAAATTTCCTGATTATTGTGGATTATTTGGGATGGAAAATAGCAGGTCTGGGGGTTTTGGTCTTTGGTTTGTTCAATGTGAGGATCTCTTTCAGTCTGGCCATTCCTTGAGAAACTCAGCTGTGAAAACCACTGTGCAGTTCAGAAATCCCCTGCTAGGTGTCGAAATCTGTACTGCTATGTAGAAGGTAGAATTTGTCTTTCACGGATCAAGAAGTTCCCTAATTGCACTACCAAACAGTTCCCACATCTATATAGATGTTTTATTTCTTTAGCATATTTTTAGATACAAAAGAGGGGTACAGATTGATTTTCCAGTTAGCAACATACAAAAATCACCTTAACCCTACTAAGTTTTTACTGGGATTTTAAAAAGTTTACTGCATACAGCTCAGTCTGTTATTTTTTAAAGAAAAATCCAGCATTAAAAGAGGAGCAACTCAATGTTATCACAGGGTTTTTCCCTCTCTAGCTTTTATGTTCCTTTGCCACTGATTTTCAGAATGGCTATAGACAAGCTGAACTCTGAAGGCTCCATTTTCATTTGTGAAATGCATACTAATTGAACAGGGTATTAGACGACCTAATTAATATTTCAAAACTTTGACAGGTTCAGATGTTAGACTCTCTAAAAAAGCTGGCAATAAAGCAGATAAAACCATAATCCACCATCAACTATTCCTTATTAATAAATTTCAAACCCTGATCACAGGCATGCAATGAGATTTGGCTGCCTTAGTGTCTCCAACACTACAATCCTCTGTGATGGTCGTGACCTGTTAGTGTTACTTTAGGGGAAAAGCACAACTAAGGGAACTTTAGCACTGAATAACTGCCTGTTTAATAATACGGTTTACCAAAAGCAGCTCACTTTGCAGGAGAACTGTAGCGCAAGATAATTGACCTTAATACAGTTATGTGCCTTTGCCTTTGATTTGGGCCACACAACTAAATTTGTGGTCAATTACAGAGCTTGCGAGAGTGAGCATGAAGGCATAATTAAAGGTTAGTAAGAGGTGGACACAAAAGGAATAGCTCTGAAATGAAAGTCCATTAATTCACTCTGGTTAGAGGGATATAAACAAGCTCTCGGCTATGCAGAGTTCAAAAAGCCACAGGTAGCTCCAGCTTTTCATTACAAAAGTTCTCCAGGGCAGCAGAGACACAACACGTCCATCTCACTAAACAGATAAAGAAGCATTTTTCTGGTGTGAATAAGTTTTCTTTACATCAGAAATTACACTTTCACATGTTTCTAACTATTGAGTAGTCAAGACATAGGACTCCAGCCAAGCTCAAGATGGCTCCTAACCCTTTCGATCTTCAAAAAAAGTACATCAATGCACAACCCTCTGGATAAGGATACATCATTCAGAGCTCAAATTAAAGAAGTGAGATTTAGAAGGTCAGAGTTATATTTGATTTCATGTTATCCTGTTCTCTCCAACATAGTTATAGCTTGACCTTAGATATGTCACCTCTTCTCCTCAGTACTTAAATTTCCTACCCATAAAGTGAGAATCGTAGTATTAATGCATCTCCAAGAAATACCACAAACCTCATTCAGTAATGCACATTTGGAGATCTTCATCTGGAAGTTATTACAGCAATTACAAAGTGCTGTAAGAAATCTTTCCCTGAAAAAGTTAGTTTTCAGGATTTTGTGGTTCAATATAAGCTAATTAAATGCAACTCTGAAAGAACCCAGGGTAAGCTGAATGTTTCTGAAATGTTTGCAGTCCATAAAGACAAATTGTGGCACAGTGAGAGTTCATGAGTCCACACCTTCCTGGAATGTGGAGAGGTACCAATTTCAGGAGAGATATATGCCTGTTCTGAGATAACTGCTTGTTGCAATGAGAATGCAGAGCTAGTAGTATACAATATACAACCCAAATGATTAAAGGCAAGAAGCAAAAGTCCACTGTAAAAGCAGCAGCCCAGAACGTGTGTCGAAAGTGAATTATGAAAATAGTCTCATACATCCACAGCAATTTCACAGAGCCATTCAGCTAACAATGAACACGACAGTGTGCAATAGGAATAACAATGCCTAGAATTATTTCAACCAATATATTTTTATGGATGGTCACTTTAATTCTCTCTTTGCATCTCTAAATGGTAGCTGAATTAATGATAAATATGACTCAAACAACAAAAGGTTCTGTATTACACTCTATTATCTGCCCTCTCTTCCTGCCTGGAAGTGGTATGAAGATATTCCTTACAACTGAACTGCAGATAATCTTGTACCTAGTGAGCCATAATTTGTACAGAGAATCTAAGAGGCTGAGGAAGAACAAAAAGCCTTTTAGGTCACTTGGAGATTGCCTGCAAGGTTGTAGGGATCTGTGTAGTTTAATATTTCACTGTAACACAATTTCCCTGCTGGGATCTCAAAGCACTTCACAAACATTAATGCTAGGATTCACACACAGTTTTTACCTTGCATGGGTGATTTCCAGGGCTGAATTCTGCTGTCCTTGACAAGGCAAAGCAGTGCTGAAGTGCTACAGAGGGACTTTGTACAAAAATGCACCACTTCGTACTGGTGAGGGTAGTCATGATCAGCCTAAGTGAGGCAGTATAAAGTGGGCAGCTGTAACAAACAGGAGACTGACACTGGGCAACTTCAACAGAAAGGAAAAAATTCTTGTACGCATGAGCTTTGTCATCTTCATCAGACAGACTATTATGAAGCAGAGCATGAGCAGTGAAAAGCAGCAGCCTCAGCGTGAAAGGAGGTATTCTAGGCACAGGGGATTGTTATTTTCTGAATGCAGCTGGGAAGTGGGTGAAGGGAAGTAGGAACTGCCTGGGCTGCCCTAACATTTAGCTGGGAGGTGTGAACGGTCTTACATCACCCCATCCACTTACTAAACCTGCCCCGTGCAGTTATATAATGTTGCATATGAGACTGGCAGACACTCAGTGCCTCCAGCTTTTCTCAGACAGTCCTGTATTCCTGCTTCTCCCACTGGCTTCATTAGAGATGTCTATGCATGTCAAGTGATATCACCTTAACAGCACTTTCCCGCTCTTCTAAAGGCATTTAGAGCTCGAGCCTCCAGAAGTGCCTATGCTCACCTTGGTTTTGGCCACTGCCACTGCAGATGCTTTCTCCCTCTTCTGAGGTCCTCATAAGACCAAGTATCTGTTTTAAACAGACAAACAAAATCCTAACCAGGCAACAAAACAAGCCAAAACTCAGCTCCTGTTTAAGCAGGTAACCTTGCTATAAGCATCATACAGAATGCCAACTGAAGACAGTATTCGCCTTCTACATAAGCTTCACCACTCTACCTGCATTGTTTTGATTGGATTAGGATCCTTCACTCCAGAGCAGAGCAATTTGTTGCTATTCTTTCAGCAATTCAATTTTGCCCAATGTTGTGGGGAACAGACTGCAGAAAGTGAGTAAGGGCATTGCTTTACTTTTACCAGTCTGCTTTAAACAAACATTAGAGAGCAGTGCTCCCTTGGGTACCATTACAGCAAACAGCAATTTTCAAGCAAGCTCTGGAGCAGATTGCTCCTGAGATGCTTCTGTACTTGTAGAGTGTGTATTATGCAGTTACAGCACTTGTAAGGGGGATGATGGTGGGGAAAATCTTACTGACCTTATACAGGAATAACAGTGTACCAAGATGATAAACCTTAGGGTATCCTTAGTGTGTGCAGCGATTGCACCCATTTCACAATATTTTTCATTTCCTTTCTGATTGCACAACTAGGGCTCATGATATAGACCCCTCTGCATAAAGAATGGGGTAGAGTGGTGAGGCACAAGATGTTTTCTGTTCCTCCTTATAACATACCTGTCCTACAAGCTCTCTGTCACCATGGGAGACAGACAGGCTGCAAAGCAGCAGCATCAATTTGCTCCATGCAGCATTTCCCAGCCCTTCACAGATGAAAGTGTGTGCAGAATCAGGAAAGCTTACACGTGATGAGAGTAAGCTAAAGTGAGAAGGGGATTGGTTGCACCCTTCCAGTCTGTATGTGGTAGTGTTTTACATCATTTGCCTCCTCTTTCCCTAAGTGTCTTCACCTCTGTTTCACTCCCTGCCTGCCTATTTTGCTCATCTGCCCTGCACAATTCTTGCTGTGGAAATTGCGATGATTTCCATCCAGTTCATCCCCTTCCACAACCCTCTCCCTTCTCAGACCCCCAGGCTATTTGCCTCCCTTAAGTCCTGCTGGGGTGGCCTGGGTCTGCGTACCCTGTTCAATGGGGTTCCACTGGGACATATTCCCTGGAGCAGTTGCAACAGAGAAGCACTTATTCCCACTCAAAACTGCTGTGATACATGCAAGGAAAAAACAGTGATTATAGGTCTGTTCCTCCCATCACTAAGCAATCAATGGCTAAGTGTTAGTTAGGCTTCCAAAACTGTAGCTCACCTTTTGTATGTTAAGAGTCTCCCCAGCAGGGCTCAAAGGCAAACAGGTTAAAAAATGACTCTGTAAGGAAACCCACACACAAGTTAAACTTGCGCCTTTTTAATAAGCTGCTAAGCTATGCAAAAGAACTGGCACGTACCTGTCATGACAGGGAGAGAACTCCAAGCATTTCTGATTTATCTTTCCAGAATGAGAGCCTACAGGATGACCAGATGTTCCCCAATTCATTAGCTAATGAAGTTTGGTAATGTTTGGCTGAAGTGTGGCTCTGTGTGCACTGCACAGAGCTATCCCCCCATTCCACAGTCCAGCTCTCCTCCTGTGCTGCCAAGATCCCCCCTTGGGTAGCAATGATTTTGCTTAGAAGTTTGGTCTGTGGGGTACTGGTGTGCTGGGAGTAATCAAGGCAGGCCTGTGTCTATAGGGAGGGAAACATATTTAGTAGGGTCTGCATACTGCATAACACTGGCCAAAGCCAGCTAGCAAAACTAGAGATGCTGTCTCAGATGTACTCCATTGGTATTCTGGAGGCAGCTGGACTAGAGACTGCACAAAACTATTTTCAAACAAGAGTTACAATTGGAAAGGCAAAAAGAGAGGGATGAAGAGAACTTTGGGGGTATTTGTCAGCTGAGAGCCTCAAGGTTCTATTCAAGTTGCCTTGTTGATGACAAAATAAACACAAGAAAACGTGAAACAAATGGTACTTCATGTGTCAAAATGACCAGATTCTGCCACAGATACTTAGCGTTAAAAGGCTTTACACTGTGGAAAGGAGGAGGGAACCCAATCTGAATCTACAATGAATAGAAAAACAAGAATCTCTTCAGCTAAACACAGACTGGCAAGGGAGCGCTGGTCAGAGTAAACCCTGCATGTGTTTCTAAAGCCAGATTTATGCAACAAAGCTGCAATGCCTTACATGCTGAAGCACTGTTCCCCTTCCTATCTGCTATTAGGCTGATAGACACAATGCTTAATTCTGCCAAATTTGTCAGTCTTGACCTGTGAGTCTGATCTTCAGGAAATTATATTCATTGCTGAATAAATAATGCATGGGCAGTCATGCATTTTTCATGCTAACACTTTTAAAGGCCACTGTAGTGATGCATGTAAATTCAATTTTACCCACCCTGCATCCCCCCGGCCCCGCAGACACAACTGCTAAATAATTATTAACGTCCGACTCGCAGCATGGTGAGTGGCTGCACCATCCAGAGAATCCGCTATTGCTTCAACACTGTTGCCTCCTCTCCACCTCCAATAAAGTCGAATAAAGATAATGCCAGGCAATAGCAAAGCAATCTGTCTCTTTTTCTCTCTCTCCCCTCTCCTCCCCTCCCATTTTTTCTCATTTCTTTTCTATAAAAGTCAACATAAACACATGTGTATGAAGTGGAGCAGAACAAAGGGATCGGCTTGTGGATTTGATATTCTTCTGGAAGCATACTAATCCCTTCCAGAAAAGCAAAGCTGGTGCTTTTGTTTGTAGCTGTTGGCTAATCTGTGTCAGAGAACCGAGCAGACGATGATGCTCGGGGCAGCTTTATCAGGCAAGAGACTGAAGGGCTGCGACTAGGAGGGAGAAGCAATGCTGCTAAACAAGGGCTTAGAAAACAAAGCCAGAGGGTAAATCTGGCGAGATGGAGGTTGGGAGTGGGAATGTTTAAACCCTCCAGGTCAAATCCCTGTTCATTAGCACTGGTTGGGGGTGAGATCAGGACAAGAGCAGGGTCTTCCAAGGGGCTTGGGGATGCTGCAGATGAGGCAGCATTGAAACAGTGCAGCTCTTCAGAGGCAGCGAAGCAGCTGTGGTGAAAAAAACCAGTAAGGTTTCTCCCAGCTTTGGATGACACTGCTGATGCAGAAAGGATGAGGATCCGTCCCGCCACACCATCATCTGCTGGATGAGATTCATCAGGTAACTCTGGTTCCCTTTTCAAAAGGGAGATGAGGCAGAGAGTTTCCAAATCTTCATTAACTTAACCAAACTGCAACACCAGTCTGGCAGAGACTTGCCAAACAGTCTTCTGAAGCAACAAATATGGAAAAAGACAGACTACTGTAATTCATTTCAGTCTTTATGCCCTGGGAATGAAACTGTAGTTTTACTTAAGATTTTAAGATCTGGTGCAGCAGTATGAAATGGCCAGCAAGTACGAAGTATGCACAGAGGACATCACTTTGGGTATCAATGTGTTGATATTAGATTTTGAGCAACTTTCAGACCTACTGGTAAGAGTAAAATGTTCATAGAATTACTGCAATTGCATCCGCACACAAGTAACTTCTCCAGTAGAGGCTTAAAGATGATTTACTTGTGCACTTTCCTCATTTGTTTACACACTAGCATCCTGGGCTACTAACTCCACAGTCTGGCAAAGGACATGGTCATGTTTCCCACAAAAACTGTATTTCCATACAAAGTAAGTGAGATTACTCTCAGGCTTAAAGTGCATGCTTAAATGCCTTGCTGCCTTGGAACCTAGCTTTGTCATTATATGCTTAACTTGATGACATTTCAGACTTTAAATCTGATGTTAAGTCAGGTTGAAACAGACCACAAAGTTGTCTGCTTCAGTGCTTTTTTGGGCCTTTCTTACGAAATATGTGAAGCCATTCCACAGGTCAGAAGAGGTGAGTTTGCTTTTTCAGAGTCAGGGCTGTGCTCAAGAGAAGGGCACAGGCTGGTCATTTGCAGTATTATTCAACGGTAGCAGAGAGGAGGAGTTGGAGAGGAAGGGGAGAAAGCAGATGTGAAGATGAATGCTGAGGTCCCTGTGCAAATCAACGGGCAACACATATATCTTGTCTTGTCTTAAGGGATGTCACGTGTCCCTAAGAGAGTGGTCTTCTGTATTGCTAATAAACTAAAGAAAAGGAATCCATATAGATGTAATTTAATGCTTACCTCTAAAACAGCAGACTGCATCAAAAGATTTTGGCTAAAGATGCTCACAAAACACATGTACACACATACAAGCCTTTTGCCAAATCTCCTGTCTGGGCTGAAAAACATTTTGAAATATGTTTCAAAAAGTTTGCTGACTGCAAGCACATCTAGAGAGTTCAGAGAGAAGCCTATCCAAGACAAATTATGGAAATGAAATGACCATCTTTCCAGATCAATGCAAGGGAGTCCCTGGTGAGAAGTGTATAGATCATTTAAAAGATCTCTCATCCTGTTCACTAGGATTCAGCTCCAAAGTACACTGGCTGATGTGGGGCTTTATTAATAGTTTTGGCATTAGGGAATCAGTCACCTGTACATTGTCCATGGAGTTCTCTTACCCATTTTATTTGAGACTTTTACATATGGGTTGGTAATAGATTGCATTTAAATGAGAGTAAAACTGGTGACTATAAGGATGGAAAGGGAAGGCCCCTTCCTTATTGATCCTTACAGGGAAATCTTCCCCTCAACAGTCTATTCTAATTGACAGTGAAAATGAATAATTGCCAAATCAGTCTAGAAACGGATCCTCTCTCCTTTGTTTGAAGTCCTGTGCCATGTCATAGCTCACCCTGCTCTCATGGTGCTGCTCTGTCTGTGTCCCTCCCTCTCTTCTGCAGAAGATTCGGGTTAAGGTTTGTGCTAGGTTGTGCCTTGCAATGGATGACCTGTGCCAGCATGTCTGTTAATTCCAGCCACTGCCCTCCTGCATGGAGAATTATACTCTGGGACAAATGTGCCTCATTTGAACCGGGACATCCCTTTGCTAATGTGCCAAATCTCCTTTCCAGGCAGGTCTTCCTTTCCTGCCACCTTGGAGCCCTGTGAGCTGGAGCTCAGGCTCCTTTCAGGAAACCCACATGCTGTCTGCTTCTGTGTTCAGCACATCTTGGTAATTAAGAGGGCAAGGACTGGGGTGGAAAAGCTGTTAAATAGATCATAGGTGTTTTTCATGTCAAGCTTGCAGAACACTTCATGAAGGGAGGTAAATATAATTGTTCCTCCTTCACAACAGCAAAACTGAAACCTGGTGAGATAAAGCACCTGACTTAAGGTCAACCCAGTGTCAGAGGAAATGCTCCAGCCTTCATCTATTGCCCAGGCTGAGGTGGTAGGAAATGCTACCTCTGCTGCAGGATTAAGGAGCTCAGCGTTTGAAAGAAGGGCCAGGTGTGATTTCAGCTGTGAAGTCGGTTTGAAAGGGCAGCCCTGTCAGAATGCAATGCAAGGGCTTGACAAAGCATTGCTGAAGCTTCCAGCAAAAGCCCCAAGGCTTGTGAGGATGCAGACCGAGACCATAAATTGCAAAAGATCCCCTCTAGTCATCATGTGAATCTTTGCTCTGCACGTAAAGGTTGTGATTAGAGACAAATGCTACAGGTAACATGGTATATAGGGACCATTATAAGATGCTCTGACAACACAGGCATTTTTCTTTAGGTGTAACTCTCTCCCCCGGTCCTAACATCCTTCAGGTCTTGTTTTCCACCTGACTCATACAAGTGGGACATTAACAACCTAACATTCATGCAGATAAACTGCAAGTCCCACTGTCCGACAGAACAACCGGCAGCAGGATGGAGGTATAAATGCAACAAGAATCCTGGATACAGCCTGACTTTGGGGGGTGGAAGGAGAACTCTTCCCCCAACCTGCTACTGCCCCCAATCCAAGGGAAATCAGTTCTTTGCTTTTTGTCTGGACCAGCCTCAAATAGCTGCACCCTGTTGCTAGGCTACCCGGCTGCCTTCTGCACATCCCCATAGCTGCTGGAAACCTCGCATCAAATTGCAGCTCACATGTTGGGTTATTTTTATCTTTTTGGGAAGATGGGGGATGAAGGGATGGCAGGGCAGAAGAAAGGAAGATATTGTTATTCAAGTGCTTGCATTCTCTGGTCATTGGGTTATTTGGTATGCATCTGAAAAACCTTGTGAATATGAATGTGTGTGTTTCTGCTTCCTTAAATAGGTAGAAGGTATGTGGGATCATAATGAAATATCTGGGTGACTAATGAATATCAAGTGACACCTTATGTGCTATTTTGAATCCTCGATAATTTGTCTTGTGTTCTGCAGCAACTAGAAAGGAGCTGGAAACAGCTTCACAGAATGCACTAATGCACCAGAAAACCTGTGAAGGGCTGGCAAGTGTGGAATAAAAAGCTATTGGCATCTACACAACCACAAGATCCTTACATGATGCTTGGATTCAAATGATCTCATCATGAAGAAGGCAAAAAGATGGGATAGAAAAATGACAAATGGCAGAAGATGGAGAAACTGAGACTTGCAGAACCTGACTGACAGCTGCCATTTGAGGTTAAGGAAAACCATGCCTGGATCCCATAAATCACATCATGGTCCATGTCCCCTTGAGTTAAAAAGACCTGTATAATATATTACCTCCTTTCTTCTGCATTTCTTGTACATAGCAGCAGCAGACTGCAAGAAAATGAAGTTGGTTTAGTGTTTTCTTTATCCCTTTTCCTCCCGTAAAATGTGCTGCGGCCATATGAAGTAAGAAACCCACTGCAGTTCAGATCATACTTATCACTATGCTGGGTTACAGGAAAAGCTTTTTGATTTAGCTTTCAGGTCTCTGGAAGGAGGAGAAAGGAAAATACTTAAAAATTGGAATTTTAAATCCTCTTTTTTTCTCTGTATTTGCTTTATCTGAAGTCCTTGGTTTGAAGATGGATGCAAAACATGAGATAACCTCACTCTGACTGCTGATGAGCTGCCTACCCGGGACCCGAGCCTCCCAGGCTAAGAGAGATGCCAAGAGACTGAGAAATAGCCACTGGGAAATAGCTGTCTCACAAGTAGCAAAATCATACCCGCAGTTAGTGAAGCTATGAGATGCTGTTGTAATTGGGGAAAAAAAGGGTAAATACCCCACTGTCTAAGATCCATTTAAGCCTAACTCCCTAAGAAACCATTCCCAGTACTGTCAGGAGAGGCTGTTTTTTGCATTCAAAGACAATTCCCCCTTAAATCACGGCTGCCAATTATATATGAAATAACTGCAAGCTGTAAAACTCAGCCCAAATCAGGTTTCCTGCCCTCATTCCCTCTGTTCTTCTGAACATCAAACAGCCACCCGGGGCTGAGACCTGGCACCTCCTCACAGCGCCAGCAGGAGACATATTGTTGGCAGTCGCAGTCACGGGCTCAATCAACGACAAGGAGATTATTTCTATTTTCTCAGCAGCTGTTTGAAGGGAAATAATCCTCGAAGAGTCTAATGAATTAGCGTTACAAGAGTTATCTGAACTAATGAGAAGGAGTGGAAATGGGCTGAGGAAAAGGGGCTGCTTTTCAAAGAAATGCAGTGCCTTTTCTGGCTCTCTTCTGCTATGGATGTTCAAAGACCCTTTATTTTTTTTCCAACAGCAATTTATCCTAAATGATTGAAGAACAAAAACAACTGCTAACTGTATCCATTTCTTTTTCCCTCTTAGCTTTCTCATTTTCACTTAGCAAGATGCTTAAACTGATGACATTCCCATCCTCCCTATCCCTCTGCAAGACCAGAATAATTAGAAACTGGCTAGAAACAAAAACAATCCAGAGTGGAAGAAATTTTCCGAGCTATGCAGGGTTCAATATTGTGCTAAGGCATGCCAGTGAAATTAAAATAAAGAAGGAAAAGGAAAGAAAAAAGAAAAGCATTTTTCTAGTGCTTCCAAGATGAAAGGAACAACCCTTGAAATTTGATAGTTGGGAACTTCTAAGAAAAGGGGTTGTTACACTAGTCCCAACTTCTGTGTCTGTTCTATCAGTGGGGAGACAGTGACATTGTTTGAACTAGATACTGACTTTTTCCCCACAGAGGTTGTGTGATGATTTCTGAGTGTGTTCCCCAAGGCTAAGGATTTGCTGTGAGAGTTCAGAAACAGGAGCTGTGCTTGCACTTAAAACACATGCATTCACAAATGCACCTAAGGACCAGGTGCATCCTGCATTGCCCATGTCTACCTGCCTTTTCATGAGCAGCCAGGTATAACTGTGGACCTTAGGTTAGTTTGTGGCTAGTTCCACAAGATTATCACACATTTTTCTTTGGATCTTTGGGAGATGCTGGTGCTTATGACTGAATGCAGCAGGTACATTTGCATTACCCAGCCGTGCTGCCATGCACAGTGGGTTGCAGCACCAGGATTAAAGTCCAAAATGGTGTGTGCACATGTAAGGCTGCTACTTCATTAACTCCAGGCTGACGGTTGCTGGCACCCTGCCTGGCACACCCTGTTTGGCTTCATGGCTCCATCACCTTCTCCAGAGCTCACAATACAGCCTTTGCTTCCTTGAAAAATATAGCCCTTCCTCCAACTCAGGTTTGTCTCTCTTCAATACACTAATTATTTCATAGCAAGATGCTTGTTGTTTATTTCTCTGCATGTTAACATCGAGAAAACAGAGAAGGATTGATGCATTAGGATATAAAGGGAAGGGTCTGAGTAAACGCAGCCCTGGATCTGAACCACCTTTCTGAGCAGTTGGGACTGATGCTGTGGACACAGGTCATCTTCTGCCACCGACTGTGAAGGCTGGAAAGGAAAATGTCCCCACCATCTGCTGCCTGGTCCAACTGCCCTTCGGCTGTGGCTGAGCTTCTGGTGTGGTCACTCCTTATTGACCTTCAATTAAAACAAATTAAGCTAGCAGTAATCTACTAGTTAATGTAGCTTAGTTCCCTTCCCTGAAATAAACTAAAGAGTGACTAGGCAAGCACTCAGCACACAGAGGTGAGAGATTGGTTGTGATCTACTGGTGTGATAGCATTTCTGCAGCCAGACAGTTATAGACCTGTTGCTAATGCATCTCTCTCCTCCCTGGATATCTTATTGTTTGCACTACATACATTTACTTGTTCTTTTCTCACTCTTACAGAGTCTACACACAGCTTCTGCCCCACACGCTTTTCATGTCACTCCTGGGTATTTCTCGGCATGTTGAGGCTGAATTTTCCCTGTTTCATTTGCTCTAGTGCATGTCCACACTCCAGTCCAGGAGTTATACAGACATTACCACACCATGCCGAGGTCAGCAGGATAGAGTGAGCAAACACACTCACAGGATTGAGACTGCAGGTAATTTTGATCCACATACAGATAGAAGTGAAAGGACTGTGTGGCAAAGCAGCACCTCCAGCTCCCCTTGCTTCTGTAATTTCAGGAGGGAACTGGAAAGGGAAAGGGGTCAGTGGAACAGTGCAAAAGCTTTCTCATTGCTCATAAAGTAGCATTTCCCTGGTGTGTCTGCGTGATGTGCCCTGGGATGCCAGAGTCTCCCTAGTGTCCTGCCCTTTTGCCCACAAGACCTGGAAGGCATCCAGAACTGGTTCAGTGATAATTCTTCTGGCACGGCAGAGATGGGGAGGTGGTGCAGAACTAATATGCTCACCACCATTCACTTAACTCTGGTGCAGAGAGATATGTTGGGATGGGAGACACATGACCTGAATACAGTGTTCTCAAAGTGCAAAAAGCTGTTGGATGATCCAATGGGGTCATGGCCAAACAGTGTATATTGGAGCATCCCCAGGTAGCTGTAAAGCCTGCAAGAGCTTTGTGGGGTCCAGCTCTTCTCTACGGTGCAGAAATCCCTAAATGATAGCCCATCTGCCTCCTTTACCTGATCTAATGATTAACAAAGTCTTTGTCTTTTGTCTGAGTAAATGTAAATTCTAGGAAGGCAAAAATAGCAGCAACATACATACTGAAAAGATTTGTCAAGGCCTCCTTTGAATACTTATTCTCTGCTTCTGCTTTACTTTACTGAAGAAATAGACTCATACTCCAGAAATGTAAAAATAATATATGAAAAGCAGAAAGTAGCTTAAATAGAAACAGAAGTGCAACTGACTGATGGGGGGGGGGGGTGGGGGGTGTGTGTCATTGCTCAAAATGAAATGTGTAAAGAAAACACAAAGCAAAAGAAATGGAGAAAAGTTGAAATGTAAATTCCAAGTTTTAAATTCTTCCCTCCTTTACAAATCTATGGTGGGGATTTTTTTAGAAATAGATTTGGTTTATGTTCTCTGTCTCTCTAAAATTATAGTTCTAAAATGACATGAAATATTCATGGAGGATGGGGAGGGAACTAACATCACTTTTGCTTTTCTGTTCAAGTGAAACAAACTGAAGTGAAAAAAGGCAGTAAGTGAAGAGCTTTTCATTCCAGGAGAGTATGAAAAAAAATTTTTTGCTTTCCTGTATTCAACGATTACAGTGATAATGGCTACATATGAACCTAGACAGAGAAATTTCCAGCCTCTCTAAAATTCTCTGCGGCTTGCAATTACACATAGTCAAATTTATCACAGATGCCAGATGGCACAGCTAGCATATTGGCAGGCATTTTTGAAATAAAAGAGGAAAAATAGCTGGCCTGTTCCGTGCCCAGCTTGCCTTTCTTTCTCCCTCCCACCCCTATAACCTTTTCCTACTTTCTTTCTGGATGTAAATTTTCCCTATTCTCTGTAAGCCAGCAATCTGAGGAAAGAAACAATCCAATTTATTTGGTGTAAGGCCTTCATGCAAGATACCCATAGGTATCTCTGAATTGTAAATGGGTGAAATGACTTAGTTCAGAGGTTTTTCTTGCTGTTAGTCCTGTTTTCCCCAGGATGAAGATAAAAAATAAGAGTGTGAAGTTGCAAGAAAAAATACTTACACTGTAACCAGAGAGTGGGCTGGTGGATGGACAGAGAGGTAGGCATTCAAAAACTTTAGGTAGTGAAGGTATTTATCTGTGGTGACAACTATATTTGCAGAAAACCCCCAAACAAATCAAAAGATGATTTTGAGTGTATGCACACCCATACGCCTGATCCAGGTTATTGCAAGGTCTTAGAATCACATTTCTAAGTGCTCAGCAACCAGCTGCTTCTCTTGTGTCACTTGTGGCCAGATTTTCAAACCATCTCAATACCCTCCAGGAGCACTGTGACATGCAATCTGCTCCCTGTCTCTAAGGAGACAAAATTCCTTTGAAAATCTGGCCCAGATGGTCAATGCCAATCAATTTTGGAAAAGCCTATAATGCCCAGCAAGTACTGAGATACACATCTCGGGATGATGAGCAAAACTATGGCTCTAGAAGGGACCTGGACCTTACTATCCTTAACAGGGTGAGGAATTCATGCCAAATCTCACTATAGGTCTTTATATTGATATACATTTAGATCCTCCAAGGTATTCGTTTGAATTACTCTTTTCGGATTCTTTTCAAGTTAATTGCTTAACTGCATCTGGAGATACAGACACTTGTTTATCTGTTTATATGAGCGTGTCTATCCCTCCATCCATCTGCTTTATTTTACTTGATTATTTATGTTCCATCATTTGAGGGCTGTTTTCACAGCTCATGACTGTTTGTCAGGTGCAGCATTTCCATACAATTTTTTCTAAGCAGTGTTGATAGCGCTTGCTATTATAGGTTAAAAGCCTTAGTCTTCCTGTGTGCACTCTCTATATATGTGTAAATGAACATCTAAAGGTAAAAGAAGGCAGAAAGTGAATTATGTGATTTCTCTGTCTTTAATCCCAGCTCCTGTATACAGCACTGTTCAAAGAAAAAACACTAACCCTGCAGATACAGAACTGTCCCCCACTTCAGTTTTTGATTTATGTTCCTTGCCCTGTGTGGGTGGGTGTGGATGCATCAGGAGTAGGAAAGAGACTGCACAGGTAAGAAATGTCTGCTATTTGCTTTCAGTAGCCTGTAGAAAATACATACAAGAGCACTCGCCCTTCAGGTCCCCCTGGGATATGTGTTCACTTTCCCTTTTGGCCAAGTCTCATCTAGCTGATGCATATCACTCATGGGTATCTGGAAGGTGAATTTGTATCAGCCCTGTCCCTTTTGCACTCCTCAAGTCTTCTGCCCCTCACAGGTCCACGTGCAGCTTTCAGCTCTTAAAAATGTAACAAAACTATTGAGAGAACAAATAGAGGTTATACCTCTATGTAGTTAAGATAATGTTGCTCATACTCTCCCAAAAAGCTCATTTCTCCTGAACACTTTAGTTAGAGACTAAATTAGAGACTGCTACACTCAGGTGGTCTTTCCTCATGCACTTATTTGCAGATCAGTATTTGCTGATTGCTGTAAGTGTGTCTCTGTATGTATGCATCACCCCTCCACACACTGAGGAATCCCTGGTGGTTATGAAACAGTCATCAGAGCATTTGATGGCAGGTGAGGTGGGACAAAAGGAACAATTACCAAAATCAGAAACCCCAAGACTAAAAAGAAATAGCTTGAGGTAGAATGAATCAGTCCTAGCTGTAGTGTGATTATGTATGCAAGTTTCTTAGAACAAGTGTAAGCCAATTGAGATCATGCATCCTTCCCACATTTAAAACAAGAGAAAAATAATAGCTCCTATCCAAAGTCTATTTCTCAATTACTCAGGCAATCATGCTTCATTTCAGTCTCAAATTTACTCTGCAATGCCAGGTGTGATTACCTAGATTGTTTCTACTAGGGCCAGGTCCCAATGGCTATATTGAGCCTCAACAATTGCCTCTTAAGTAACCACCAGGAAGTTCCTGGAGCTGAAGAGTTGGAATTAGGTAAACAAGTATTTGTTTCTGGGCAAAGCTCTTGTTCTGTCCAATTATACAGTGGCCATTACAGCTCAAGTTAATGCCAAGAGGGAAACTTGTGATGGGGAGGTAGAGATTTGCTTTTAAGTCTATCAGTGCCTATAAAAGGGAACTTCAGTGAAGTCTTTTCCTCTCCCTAGCTGGAAAGACCAGAATCTGGCTGTTGCTTGATAATTGTGGGTGGTCTGTCTCAGGGCTACTAGAAACGCCATTTATGTGGCATCCTCTTAACACCCTGTCTAGAGTCCTGTGCTCCTTGTCATGAAGCTTTCGGTGACTGGCAGTAACCCATTCCTTGGTATAGGACCAAGTATATCTATGCTGTGGTGTAGAAAACTCTGATCCATGGGAAAAAAAGTAAATCTCTCTAAAGAGGCTGGTGTGTCCTGGTTCGTGCAGATTTCTAGATTGCTTCCCTAGGAATGATGGACTTTAAAGACATCCCCCCTTAGGAAGGACAGTGCTGCTGTACACACTGACAGAGACAGAAATCATATGGAAACCACAGGTACAAGGGTCCCTCTCTCCACCTCCTGAGCCAGTACACTAAAGCCTTGGTACAGCTGAGACTTGGCTGATCAGCACTAGCATAACAAGACCCATCTCTTAAACTCCTTTTCTTTGAAATGTAGCAGGAGGTGGCTATGGCTGCTCCTGCCTGTTGTGGCTTTTTGGGATTGAGAGAGCACATCGGGTCCTTTTTCAGCATGTAACTTTCTGGATTTGCCGGTTTTCACAAAGAGTTTGAATAGAAATAGTGAACAGGAGGAACATCTTAATCAGTGTGAGGATTCTCCAGGAGCAGCAAATGGAAGCTGAATTAAGCAATCTGAGTGTTCAAGGTCTCCATGGGAGACAGTGACTATTGACACAGATCTGGCTTAGTCTCTTGACAGTGGGGCAAACAAGACTGCTACTTCTCCAAAGCATTTAAAGCCAGCTTCAGAGAAATCCCTTCAGTAAATGAAATGCCTATTTTGCTCTCTCTCTCTTACTTATCTTATGGTGCTAAATATTTCACTCCTAGTGCTGTCTTCTCAGGAGCTTGCCCTGTATGCGGAGCCTGGGAAACAGTATGGAAGCACAATGCACTTTGCCATTACTCAGGGAACAGGGCAAGATAATGACAGATGGGTCTGCTTTGAAACTGCAAATTTCCCTGCCTTTTCTTCTTTTCTTTTGGCTTGAATCAAAGCATTACTGAGCAGTGGGGAGGCCCTCCTCTCCTCCCGCACTTGAGCATGTTGTTATTTACTAGTGCAACACTCTATTTATTAACTCCTGCCACTGTAAATGTGTTGGAAATGAGTTTCCATGTGTGTGGGAGAAGCCTTTGAGAAGAGGTAAAAAAAAAGGAAGGGAAAAAAAATAATAATGCCACAAATAATTGTCTTGGCATTCTAGAGAAGAAAGGCAGAGGTTTATGCCTGGAAAAGAGCTTGTCATTTGTCTTTAATATAGAATACTTGCAAACGGATTTCCTACAGACACTGGCCACATATTGAACTGATTTTTAATCATATGCTTACTGATTGTTGCATTCTTTGCTCTGGCTACCCTGCTTCACCCCCTAGGGATGTTTGACCATGGCATTCTTGCTCTCCCAGTGCGTTACTTAGAGGGATGCTTTGTGCCAGCATGCAGCCACAGACGGTGACTGGGGATACCTGCCAGGCTGCACTGCTGTCTCAGGAGGGTCAGTCAGAGGCTGAGGAAGATAAGCGAAACAGGCTTCCCAGATTTCTAGTTGGCTAGCTGAAAGGATGCAGATGAGGCACTTCATTCCTCCATGCTCAGTTGCCTTCTTTGTTCAAAGAAAGCCTCATTAGATGTTTCCCTTATGTTAAAGTTTGTGAAATCTTTTAAACTGTAAGAATTGTGCTTCTGATCCTGCATGTTTAGGTTCTTTCCTAAAGAAATATTGATATGGTTAACTCTGGGTTAACAGGGCTGAAATATACTTCACTCACCACAAGGTAACAGGGCTGCTGGGAGACCCAGCCTTGAAGGGGATGAGTTAGAGATGAATGCAGCACTAAGAAGTCCCAAAAGAGGGGTTACAGCCCCCCCTACCATCCAGCTAAATTTGTGCCTGTCTTAAAACGTGAACAGATGTACAAACAAAGCCGCATATTGAGCCACAATGTTCTAGACCATGTTTTAACATTCATGCTCCCCTCTCACTGCCTACAGAAACAAGTATTGCATACCAGAGACAAGTAGTCTCCTACATCCAGCCTTATTCTTCCACCCATTTTTGTTTTCACTGCCTACAGGTGGATCAATATCACAGGAGAGCAAGAAGCACCTGCCCAGGCTCCATCTGTTCGGGGACAGTGACCTTTCAGGGCTGAGGGACCAGAAAATTAGAGTGGACATTGCATGTCAGGATAGGACTCAGGCTCACAGCTTACAGAGGTAACCATGGACACAGTCTGGTGGTGGAGCAATGCAGAACCACTGGTCCTACAGAAAGCCCAAAGTGACCACATTCCTAAAGTCACTGCCACAGCTCACCCAATATGAGACCATATGAGGTGAATTCAAGACATGGCAAGGCTGATGCTTAAAACGCAGTTATATGTCAACATTTCAGTGATTCATTTAATTCTGAAGCCAAGGGTCTCACCAGAACTTGGCACTCACTTCTGAAGTTTCAAAAAAAGTCCTGATTGCTTCTTGCTCAAGCAACCTCCTTCTAAAACCTGGACTCTGACAAGCTAACCTTGCAGGACCTAAGGAACTCAAAGCACTAGTCACTGCCAAAAAGCACACTCTTGGGTCAGTCCAGGGTAATTTGATATGAGGAAAAAAAAAATCAAAATCAGCTGCTCTACATCCAGTATTCTAAACTACAACAGCTAACTGTGCCACTTTAGAGAGACAATGCATGGGTTAATTCTGTTTTCATGCTTTTTAAAATAATTATTTGTTGTCACCATGAAGACTGACTGATAATAATAATTACAGCTCAAGTGTACTGTTCAGTTGCTTTTCGTCAAAGGGGCTATGTACAAATCAGCTAGCCCAACCTTTTTTGAGAGTACTCATAATTAGGTTCCTACCATCATATTCCCTCTTTCCTCACAAAAAGGTGGGGAGACTGCCTTCTGAATTATCACGGAGAATTTTGCCTAATAATAGAAGCTTGCTCTTGAGTGATATTTGAAATCCATGGGGGAGGGGAGAGAATGAAGCAAACAAGGACAAAATTTATCCTGCAGCATCTATGCATTGCTGTTTCTTTCTATTTTTTTTCCTAGTTGCCTTATAATGTTTTAAGGAGAGTTATAAAATGGTGCTTAGTATAATACTGTTCAGAGCTCAGATACATCTTTTCCCTGATCATGTCACTTTTTCATTCAGTGACTCTATTTCGCACCTGTGAAGTGGAGGTGATACACCCTTTCACTCAATCTCCATCTGTCTGGTCTGTGTAGCCTACAAAGTCTTTGAGACATATAGCATTTCCCACCTCTATTATGCACATGGAGACTATTCTTAACTGGGTCTCCAATATATAATTACAACAAAAAGCAGGCTATGGAGATGTTGATTAAGCATCCTGAACTCCTCAAACATACAGCGAAGCAAAGTGAACACAGTGAATAGGGAAAGGGCATAAGCAGATATTCATGGAGAAGGAAGAGAAGATAATGTTTTGGTTAAGAGATACACAGTGAAATAATGACAGTGTGGGACAAATCGTCATGTTGTAACACAGCCGGAATGGAAAAAGCCTACAAAATAATTTCTCTACTGACATTTTCAAAGTTGGTTTGTATCAGAAAATGCCAAAGCACATGAAATTACTTGCTTTGAGGTTTTTTTGGTCCACCTGCAGTCTCAACCTATTTCCAAATAAAGGTGTTCAAACAGGGTCAGCAATGTAAGTATCAGACCCTTGAAGAATGTATGGAAATCCTACAGCATGAGCTTACCCCCAAAAGCTGATGCACGAGCAAGTGTTTTTATGGTAAGCACATGAACACAAAACTGGTCTTGAGAAGAGAGTTTTGCAAAATGCCCGGTGGGTGCACAGACAATATTGGAGTGTCTGCAATGACAATAGGAAGCTCTTTCTCTAATGGGAAACATCCTCATTATTCATACCATATCCTTGCACTATATAGTTCTTTGAGTGGTGAAATGCCGTATGGATCCAAGGCACTGAATACAGATGATCCAAGTTATCTAGTTGCTGCTAATGGTTTTCTTGTTGGTGGGCACAGGAAAATTGTGTAATGAAAAACATTAAAATAGCACTAGGATTCTGTCTTACAGCACCAAGACAAAAGAGGCACTAGTCTTTCTGCATTAAGGATGCCAGCCACTTGAGCTCCCCAGCCAGCTCTCTTTGAACATTTTGTACAGTATCTGCAACAATGCTAACGAATGCAATTAGTATGAATCATGTAACAAGGATGAATCAAGGGTACAAAGGGGATCTGGCTGCCTAATAAAAATATAAAACTGAAACCACCTACTGCATCCCTTTCAGAGTTGGAATGGTTTGACCAGAACACATTGCAATATAGTCTTTTTATGTTCTTTGGCCCAACACTAGAGCTATGGTCGTGGAAGCCTTTCTTATTTTTAATAATAGAGCCATGCAAAAGTTCTCATAGAAGGGCTCATCAGACAACAGAATGTAAGCATCTGAATGGTGTGACGCCAATTTTTATACTGAGAACTTCTGTTCAAGGCAAATGGTAGTTAGCACCCTTGTCACTAAACACAGTGATGTTCTCAGTTTAGCATGTTAGAGTCTGGATAAACAAGTAAAGCATTTTCAATGCTTCTTCCTTTCTGGGAGATTTGTCTGAGAATCCATAGCCTGTTTGCAGCTATCAAAGTGCATCAACACTACCAGGGAAGTATGGGTACAAGTCCACTTTGCAGACTAGACTCTAGAGGTGATGATAAACCACCATGTCTGTGCTAAGAGGCCTGTATAGCTTGAGTTTTAGAGCTCTACAGACAGGAACAAGCAGTACTGCCCAGTTAAATCATGTTTTAGCATGACATCCAGCGCTTACTCATTTGGTAAATGATCAGTATTCTGAAACTACCTTTGCACCACATTCATGCAACACAATCGATGCTAAGGCCAGGATGACAGACACAAATGTGGAGAGACAATATGCATGATGCTTGGTTTTTTTCCTTCTTTTCCTGGTAGCAAGCACACCCCCCAGGATCTCCCACCATTGAATGCCTTCCTGCAGACTCTCAGGAGCAAGAGAAAAGGATGCAGGAATTTATAGTTATGACAAAAACCAGAAGCCAGACATTCTGTTCAAAACTACCTGGATTTTGTTGTGGACATGAGAAAACAAACCATCCAGAAGGACAGCTAGACGACAAATCAAAATGAAATTGCTAATGCCTTTGCCCAGAACTCATCTCTGTACTAGCGGGCAAATTCTGAGCAAAGAATTGGTTTACCTCCGTCACTTTGCATTCTTCACTGATACAGTTGAACAAATACTATTGTTCCCTTTTTGGAATATGCATTAGTTGATTTTTAAGTATCAGACCAGTAGCTGCAAGGGCGTGCTGGAAAGAGCCAACCAACCAATTTCACAGCAAATAATTTATTCCACAAATATTGCTTCCCTTCCCAGCTCCTGAATTGCTTCTGGATGGTACACAAAATTCTCAGATTTATTTGTTATTCATAATTGCTTATAAATTTCTTCCATGAATAATGAAATTGGTCTGAAGATTGTTCACTAACAGCCTTTGTGAATAGTTGTAATTCACTATACAAAATTCACGTTGTATTGTTGTGATATGTTAGCTATGTTTGTGATACTGTCTGTGACTGGGTGAATTACATAGCTCACCAGGGAGCATGGAATGAATTGTGATTGTAAAAGTCTTGATTGGCCATTTCTAGGCAAAGTGGGAAAAATAATCTGAGCACGGATGTTTGTTAGTGGCAGGTATGTTTCTCCATCCACTTACACTGACATAATTGGGAGATTGCTTCATTGATGGCAGCAGAAATGCTGACTGTAAAACTGGGGTGAAGAAGTTATTACAGTCAGTATTTCTTAAATAATACAGTCTCTGGGGGCTTCCTAGCTGGTATCTAGATGCAGATACAAATGACATAAGTAGAAGAACGCTCTTTTAACCACTGTTTCTTATCATTTTTATGGGATTTTTCCAAGTGAATCTGATGTACTCATGTATTTGTGAGTCAACAGAAAAGGTTTTATAAAAGGCTTCTCTGGCTGCTGTTTGCTTTCTCATGGTATCAGCTGTAACAAAGCATTTTGTTCCAATTGCAGTATTAACTCCAGGTAAACTGGAAGAACAAACACTGACCTAAACCATGTCTTCTCTGCACCAAAATCCTTCCTCAGGTTCACAGCCTGGGCTCCTTTGCCCCACTTTGCTATTAGCTGACTCTTTCCCCTAGCCTGTTGTTTCCCATCCATGTCCCCTCCAGCACAGCTGTGGTACTGTCTCTGCAGGCTCAGGACAGGCAACCAGAAATGACAGGGACCAGCACATTTCCAATGCTGGAGGCAAAGCTGTGGGCTCTCTGCAACTCCCTGCATCATGTCACCAGAAGGTCCAGGGAAAAGCTGAGACCCTAGCAAACTCTGTATCAAGGATAACACTTTTTTAATTTAAGTGGGGGCAAAGCCAAATTCCCCAAATTGAATCATAGAATCACTAGGTTGGAAAGGCTCCACTGGATCATTGAGTCCAACCATTAAATTGAAGAGTGCGACAGCTCTGCA
This sequence comes from Piaya cayana, assembly GCA_013389865.1. Lineage (NCBI taxonomy): Eukaryota > Metazoa > Chordata > Aves > Cuculiformes > Coccyzidae > Piaya > Piaya cayana. Next base: position 107,146 of record WAAB01011235.1, read on the forward strand.
GTCCCCCCTCCTATTGCTTTAAGGTGGTAACAAAATCACTCAGAGGAGATGGTGATGGGACAACGTAAGTACTAACTTGTTCCACACAGCAGAGGCTACACATCACCTCCTTCTTTTTAGTGTGTACATGTGGCTTTTTTTCCCCTAAAATCATTTGATTCAATTGACTTTTAAAATTGCATTTATTTTATTTGTCATAAGGGTATAGGGCAGTGCAAGGTGAGAGGACGAGAAAGCACAGCTATGCTTTCTAAATACAACAAACTCAATTCCCTTATCAGGAATATTGAACACTGAGGCTCTGTAAGCAGAAACATAAGTACACAAATGGATAAAGCTCCATTATAACTTCCCAAATATCTATCACCTGTTCCTCCCACAGTGTTTGTATGATCAGATAACTCCACTGTGATCACACCACTCCCATCCCCAGTTCCCTTTCCCATTTCCAAATGCTGGGAAAGGAGTCAGCACTGAGGTCTGAGTATATACACAAATGGGCTTATCTGAATGCACTGCAACAGCCACGGTTGATCCTCCGGTGCATCTCTAGTCTGCATGTTTACGATCCCTCCCTCTCCAATTCAGATGTACAACAGCATTTGCCGGGGTGGTTTTTTTTTGTCTTAAGACAATGATGCGACTTTTAAAAAAACCACCAAACAACCTTTACAAATGAGAAAAAAACCAAGCAGACATTTCCTAAAAAATAAGGTGGGGGAGGGAAATGCTGCTCTTAATTTGACAAATCTTTTTTCATTTGGAGCGAGGTGGTTTTTTTTTTCTTTTTTTGTTTCATTTCCCTCCCTTGCTAATGAGATTCCTAAAGATGAGATGGGTTGTTGTTGCCATAGAAACTTAGCACTGGCAGAAACTAAGACTGCAGATTTATTCATGCAGCTTGTTAGTCAAACTTGATGCAATAACAGAGAATTAATATTTCAGTCTCATCGAGATCTTGCAGCTTCTGTGTTTCTGCAGAACCTGTGAGCAGATGGAAATGCTAAACTCCACACTGCTGAGCTAAATTCCCCCAATTCTCTTTGAGGGCAGCTCTGCTTTATGCACACAGAGGGCTGAATCCCCTTGCTGCAGGCTGCAAGTGGTGCTATCACTGCTAGACATGGCAGGAGCAGGCCTGAATGGTGACGGCAGGAAATCTCTCCTGTTTGTCTTTTCAAAGCCTCTAGGATGAGCTTGGCAGCAGAGAAGTGATTCTTCCACCCAGAGGCATCTTAACAAACAAAGAGTCTTAACCCTCTGGTAACACATACAATATATTTTGTGTTCTCAATAACATGTTTTTTTGCAACTACAGATGGATGCATCCTTGCCCTATTGGATAAATAAGCATTTATCTTCTTGAGACAAACAGAGAAACAGGACATATAAATGTGCCATGCATATGGCAACTCCAAATCCATCCTAGCAGAGCAGAATTGAGGGTGGAATTAAAGATCACTCCTTAACTCTGAGTCCCTGCACATGTGACTCCTGTCTGCATTTGTTTTCCTTGAGCTTTATTTTCTAGTGATGGGCACTGGCTTGAACCATAAAACATGAAAATTGTGTCTCTACACAGTTTCCTCTAAAATTCATGTTTATTTTACACAGTTCTTCCAAATGAAGACGTGACACCACAAATAGGATTTACTATGGAAGGAGAAATGGGCAGCAGTAGCAAGGTACTAGGGAGTTAGAAAGAGGAAATATCTTGGTCATCAGGTCTGCCGTTACAGTTCATGCTGCTTATGGTTCCTGGGCACAAAGTCCAAGAGACACTCCGAGTCTCAGACAACATTTTTCTTGCCTCCCAGATGTGAATCCCATCCCATTAGCATAAATTTGTGACCAGAACTGCTCAGCTATGTGTCCGAAGTTCTACACCACTCCTAGTGAACTACTTGCTTGGCCAAATCACCAAGGAGCTGAGCCTTTGGAGCATGAAGGCTTTTCTACTGATAGAACCCTACACATGGCGTGAAAGAATTATAGCATTTTGAAATGTTCTTGTTTCAAGCCTGATGATATCAAATACAGTTTTTATTTGATGAAACAAACTTTTTTACATTCACACACACCACGCCTGGGTGTGTTTTCCAAAAAAGTCCACACCAGGCAGCTAAACAGCACACGGACACATGAACCAAGGGAAAGGGAGGCAGCACAGCAAAGCGATGCAGCAGTCTATCCAGCACACTGATTCAGGTGATGCTTTTCACACAGAATAAAACCAAGCCAAAGTCACTACTCCTACACCAAGTCCATCCAGACGCATGTTAATTGCAGATACCTGAACTGTTCAGTGAGTTCTGGAAGAAACTAAAAGTGGTAAGGGTCATGCCAAGGTCATAGAGAAAAAGTACACTCTAATATTCCCAAGAAGCACTCAAATATGCTCATATATTCATGTGTACTTACACAGACACCAATTTGTTGTACCTACAGTGATTATTTTACCTTTTCACAAAAGGCAAGGGACTTTAAAGTTGAGCTGGCTCTGAATTATAGAAGGTGAAAGGTGAAGAATGTAAATGCTCAGTTGGAATTTTGATTGTGGAGGATTATGCTGATATAACTGGACCTGTATTTTGAGAAAAAAATATATGTACTTCCACCACAGGATTAGTAGTTTAAGCCCCTCACCAGCCTCTCCTTATTATCATTCTACTCCAAGAAGCCAAGGTGGTTTTTTTTTTTTTTTTTCTGAGTTGAGTGGGTGTTTTTATTTAAAAGGTGGTTTTTTTTTTTTTCTCTCTGAGATGAGTGGGTGTTTTGATTTAAAGGTACAGAACAAACTGGAAGGTTATTTGTTCTTACAGAGAACTCAAAAAGTAGGTACAAGCCGTTCCCATCCTCAGGGATTGTCAGTGCCAGTCTGAGAGGCTCAGCACCAACCACCCCTTTTCCAGAAACACTCCAGTACCAAACAGTAATTGATATACTAGGGAATTCATATCTGAAATCAATAAACCTCTGAAATCAAAGTTTTATTTATGGCTGCTCTGCCCTGAAATTACTCAAGGTACTTCAGGATTAGGCATACTGGGCAAGATTTTATGCTTCTTTATTCACTGGCATTCCTAGAGGTGCAAATTGTGTAGCATATGCCCTATAATCGTTAGTAAAATAAATTAGAATGCTTGAAGAAGCAGCCTGATTAGGAAGTGAAGTGATCACTAGCAACTATTGTCAATGTTTTGTGCTTTGTTCCACTTACAAGGCTAATTACTATAACAAAGTGGATCATTTTAAATGGAAATTCTGGATGACTCTCAATGCAAATGTATGTGATTTTTTTCCTGGACGCATCATACAGGAAACAAAGAACAATGAAAGTAATCAAAACACAACTAAATTGAAGAAACTATTCAATAGACTTTTGTTATAGCTCATTAAAAATGTGCATTTGTCCTCATTCTTTACAACATCTTTGTTTTAAGTCCCCCCCATTTCTACATTTCTTTGCAAAACAGCACTGTCCACCCAACAAGCCCAAAGAATCCAATCCACCTCCCAGGGGAATCACTGCTCCTGTTAATCTCAGTGTTATCGACTGAGCAGAAATCCTTTACTCAGTCATGTTCTTAACTTGTAACTACTCCACTCTTACTCAGCCATGTTCTTCAGTGCTGAAGTTGGACTTAAGCAGTGAGTTAATCATATGCCCAAGCATTTGGCACATGGAGCCTGAAACCCATATAGCCTGGAAAAACCACCTGATGACTGGGAAACGTCCTTCTCCCCTTTGCATCGACTGAGCTACCTGTTCAGTGATGTGACAGGTGGTTATATGGAGAGTGTGCAGGACTAAGTCGAATTTTGCCTTGTTTCTTTCATTCATAGATGGTTCTTGAGGCAGGAAAGAATTCTAATAGGTAAGATTAAGGGGGGAAAATCATTTCCAACAAGGTATTCTGACCATACATTCATCTTCATCAATGGTCTTTTGTATAGTGCATTCCTCACCCATTCCCTACAGTACCCAAGGCTGTTTATAACCATTTAGATGCTTAGAAAAACTCCTTTTCATTTGAATATAGAGTTCCTAGGCTGTTCACTCATTTCTAGAGGAGAAATGGGAGAAAAATATTGTGTCTACATTTAAACAATGTATGAGAAAGCTGTGAAATCATTCCCTGCCAAGGCAAAAATCAGATTGTGACATTCCCCTTTTCCTTCACCGTATTTACTCCTGATTTGAGATGTAATGTTAACTCATGGGAGAAGGACCTTAGGATAACTGCAGTATTACTCCACATAGGGAATTTTAGCAAGCTTGGACTGACAGCTGTTTATTCTTTCAGTGAATATCACATGTCTGGGGAGAGTACTGAGTCATAATGAGCACAGCCAAGCAGCTACCTCAGACTAATTCTCTTCTAAGTGGGGTTGGAAACATGAAGACCAGACACACATCCACAATCCCACACTTATAACACTGTAGGTTTCCTTTCATAATCCTTCTGAACTGATAGATTTTTTAATTTGTGTGTGGGGGTGTGTGTGTGTGTATGAACCAAGGGTAGCCAAGAGGCTTGCGATTAGGCTCACCACTGTCCATGCCTGACAAATGTCTCCTTTGTGCAACAGGTAAAGCCACTGCTGTCTGAGCTTGGAAAGTACCATCCAGGAGGCCTGATCTGAAACCAAAGAGCAGCAAAAATAGACACATATTTCTTGCAGAGGGTGCATACAGACATTCCTGTTCTATTGCTTTAGATGGTCCACTACTACTTTTAGAAATAATCTGCACTTACTCACAGGGTTCAACCCATCCTCAGTACATCAGATGCTGCAAATGCTCAGATCAATTGTGCCTGCACAGCAAGTGTCCTTGAAACCTATTGGTCTTAGTCTTTATTTAGGATGTGCCAACTTGCCATGACCACTGCAGTGAATAACTCAAAGTCACCATGACCTCAGGCAGATCCCTTTGGGATACCTGCCCATATTGTTGCTAAAGTTAATTCGCTTACATATTTTAGCAGTGATCCAAAGAGCATTTCCTGCTCATGGTGCTGACTTGGTAGCTCAACAAAGTTTGTTTTGTCACACACATGACCTGCCATGACCTGCAAGGATGCTTGTTATGTGGAAATGAAGAGGTCACAAATATTCCCCTTACATCACCAAGGAGACTGGAAAAGCAACTGCTTTTTCAACAGAGCAAAGTGGGATGGGCAGCACTGCACACTTAAGTAATGTCCCCAGCAGGGCTGAGGAAGGAAATGGGTGGACAGGTGAGCCCTGTGGTGGGAAACTGCCAACTTCTTGCTTAATCTTTAGACTTCACATCCCTTTTAGTCAACACACAGACAGGGGCTCAGCCATTTCAAAGAGCTAATTATTCTGGAAGGCACTTCTCTAATCGTTTGACAAAAAGCCCATGATGCACACTAGGGATAATTACCACATGCTCTGTGTCCTTAAATGTCTTTCATAAATGTCAGCCCCATCAGATGAAGAAGATTCTCTGAGAATCCCCATTTCAAAATGCACTGGGAAAGCTGCAGCCATTTCCATTAGAACAGTGCATATTAATACATTTCATTTGTGCAGGAGTATTTTTAGGTTTCAGAATTATGTAAATTATGCTTCAAATTACACACAGCCCTGAGACAGCAGCTAGTAGTTGTTGCAGTTGCCAGTGTTGTACGGCATTGAGCACCAAAGAAGTTGCAGGAGAGAGTGTGGAAATGGTTCTAAGCATCACCACAACCCTAGGTATCTGCTAATGGATAGGCAAATCACATACAATGCTGATGGGCTTGATATAAGAAGAGAGATAACAATGAAAATGGGCCTCTCACTGGTCATGTTATTAGACTTGCTGCTTCCCTGTGACTCGAGGGGTATTGGATGCCATTATCAATATGAACTAGAATGGACAGTTTTATTATCAAGGTCAACAGTGCCATTAAAATACTTCCAGGCATCAATCCTCCACTCCTAATGGAAAGCAACACAAAATAAATTAACTGATCACTTAACCAGCCAGTAGAAAGGCATAAGAAGGACTGGACAGAATGGCAAGTTTATTTCCTATTTGATTTTTAGGAGGCAAATCTTTGAAGGGTATAAATCTGTCTGTCCTACACACAGGGCACTGGGAGCCCTAGGGCTAAAGGTATTGGTGCAGAACTTTCCTCAGAAATTTTTCTGAAATGGTTTTTTGATGGGACTACTGGGGACTGCACTCTTGAAGGAATTGCCTGGTGTTTGTCTCTGAAGCAGATATCCTTCTACATAGCTGTAGCACAACCATTAATGGAACTCTACCTTGCTTCATAACCTGGAGCTGGAAACTGAGGCGTGGGGAGACGGTTTCTTGTTATTAACTTAGTCAAATTCACCCAGGAAGGCTGTGGCTGAACTGAGAACCAAGGCTTCCAAAAAGCTGGTCTAGTTTTTAAGAGCTGATGTTGAATGGGGAAATTGCTTGCAATTAGTTACATTTTCCTGGCATACAAAAATGGAATTGCTATTTTACCCTGGTGGTAATCACTATTTTCTATCTGCAAAACCTTTGATGTGTCTAACTTACTGAAGAAAACCACAATGAAAGAAAGAACAGAAGCAGATCCCTGACAGAAGATTAGCATTAGAGGTGGTTTCTGGTAGAGGCTGAATTCCAGAGAGCTCAGATTTATGTTTCCTTGTATGCTCCTTCTTTAATTGTTTTTATTGTTAAGAAAAAATAGTTTTCTTATTAAAAGAGCTTGACTGTGCAGCAGGTTTATGTACAATCTTTCATCTGAGAATTCTGAGGTAAGAGCCTGACTTTTTTAAGCCACTAGCATGCAATTCAGGCTCTTCTCCTTAAAGAGCAGCCTACCAATCACTAGACTTCACAGGACTCATGAGCTCGAGACCCTCTTAAGCAGAGAGTGAGTTCTGACTGGGGCTGAGCCACACTTACTGTGCAGGGAAGCACAAGCTGGAGCACTGAAAGTCAGGAGAAGCGGTAGGATAATACAGGAATAACACCCCATGAGCTCGGCAGAACTGCTATGCGTTGGTTGAAGAGCTTTGGGGAAGCATGAACATCCTTTACTAATGTTTTTATCTAATCATTGCCGTTTGTACAGAGCTTCTAAGTATTGTTATCTGGTTCTTAGTCATGAACAATGTGAATCAGTAACTATTTTTTTCCTTTTCTCTTTTGTAAAGAGAACCAGAAAAGCCATCTTCCAAAAAACAGACAATGGAAGAGACATGGATGTAAATCAACAGGAAATGTTTTAAGGCTTCAGAGAGAGTACCCTCCCTGAGTAAATACAGGCCAAAGGGTCAGCAGCAGCATATGTTAGGAATGAATGGTATAGAAATACCAGTGGCTCATGAGGACTAGGCAGGATGTCATGATAAGTTTTATGGATCTTTTACTAAAGTCTGTTCATACTGTAAATATTTTGTTCAAGGACTGCTAAAAAGATTTAAGAGAACTGTGTAAAAATTCCCTGTTCTCTGCTCTGTAAAATGCTACTGCTTTGCCTTTCTTGTTTGGATAGCAGAATAAATGAAAGCTACTGCACATCATTTTTCAATTTTTGAAACATCCAATGTGTGTATTTCTTTTCTTTGTGATGGAAATAAATTAAAGGGAGGGGGAGACAACTCTTTGGAGGGTCCTGAACTGCTCTGACAAAGGGTGGCACTTGGGGATCTGCTTGCCTAGTTCTGTGGTCTAATTGTATGAGGATGCTTAAGTGCATCATGTGGTTGCAAAGCTCATTAGCAAACTTAATTCACTGTGTTCTCTTGACATACAGCCATGAAGCATTTTGCATCTGGAGCTGTTTGAAAACAAAACTGGTCTTGAAATATTTTTTTCTGTTTGATTTTAGTAGAATATAAATTGTATGTTTATGGAAACCACAGTTTTTTCAATATGGGATCTCCAACCTAACACCCTTCATATTTTACAGAAAAATAGCACTATACTACAGTATTTATACTATACCATAGTACAAGTAGTACAAAACAGAAGCCTTATTAATTTAAACTTTAGTTCAAAGAAGTAATTGACTTTGCTATGATAACTGATTTGCAGGGATATTAGATCATCCGCTGGTAACGGAGGTGAAAAGAAGTGCGAGGCCCCGGCTTCCCATAATCATATTTTTTGTAACCAGATGCAATTCACACCAATGCTGATGCTCTGCTGAAATGAAAGAGATGCTACCTAGCTGGAAGGAAGTTGCCTGAAAAATCAGATGGATCCAGGCTTTCTATTCTCAACACTAGAATGCATGTCTGAGCTAGCAAAGCCACATGGCTCTCATCTTGTGGGACCCAAAAGAGACCCTCCTAATCAACATGTAAAACCAATAACAAACTACTCTGCAAAGAGCTGGGGACAACTACAAAGTTTATTATTGGTGTGAGAGATAACAAGACTAACGGTGGAGATTAATAAAACATCCCCTTGTCATGCTAAATGGAAACACAATCACAGCAATTCAGGAGACTGCTTACCTCAATCAGAGTGACTCTCTTTTGTTCGCAGTCCTAAAATTTGGGTCAAATGCTTCACTGCCAGGGGTAACTTTTAAATTGGAAGCTCAACTTCATCTAATCAAGCCTGCAATAAAGTAGGCACAGAACACTTGTGTATGGTGCTACATAGACATATTTCTTCAGGACTATTCTAAATTGTTAACTGATTGAAATCACATCCAATGAAAATCAACAGGGCATTTGCTTAAAATCCATTAACGTGGTCTTGTGCAAGACACTTCTCCTGCATTTAATTAGCTATTTGTGTGGGCATTGGTTTATCTACAGAGAGGAAGCCATAGCCAGACCCTCAGAGGACAAATGAATCCAACTCACTTTTTACCAGTGAAAGATGCCCAGAAGCCAAATGTGCAGACAGCAAACTCCCAACTCATGGATGGTTCCCAGGTTTTTGCTGTTATTTTTCTGCTTCATACAGCTTTGTGATCTAATTGGTTTTTTTCAGGTATTTGTGTTTTAGAAGGTAAAAAAAAAAGAAATATCCCTAACAACTCAAATTGCTCCAGAAGAGTCAGTTGTCATGACTCCCTGCTTTTAAGGCTTCTACTGCTACCTTTGCCTGACAGTAAGAGGAACAACGGACCAAAGGAGACAGGGGAAAAGAAACAAAACCCTGATTATAGCCCAGACTGCCTTTCTCTCTCTAAGGTAGAAGGGAATGTAAATTATCATTCCTGGATACAAAATCAAATAGAATTGCTTATGTCTTGAAATCCCTGCTGATCTGGCCACTGCACAGTTAAGCAACATGGTGCCTCATTATTCCAATGACATACTGCTGCAGGAGGAGAAACTCCCAGGCAGAGCAATAAACCTGCAAAAATACAGGAGATGGCTTACAGTTTTTCTCTATTCTTTTTCCCAGGTAGATTTCCATATTTCATTTTGAAATAAAAACATACCTCTGGCACCTCTTCCCTGGATCCTGAGCAAGTCTATTCTAGGGAGAAATATGAGCAAATGGACCCTTGGAATAGTAGACAATCAAGAAAGTAGGACGTGGTCAGACTGCAGCAGGGAAAGCCTGCACCAAGATTACCAGTAATTTGATTAGGTTGTTTCCTTGAGACATACCAGTTCTCTTGCTGCCTTTTAGATACTGAAATCTCCTTAATTTTGATGGAGTCTCTTTTACTATGTGGAGAAGGAGAGTCAATATTTCATGCTCACATGATGGAATAAATCCATTGTTCATGGACTTCAGTGCATTATCAACATATAAAGGTATTTGGGTAGCCAAAGAAAAAGATAAATGCCTATGGGGATGTGCAAAACCACCACATGCTCCTTATTTCTCTTTAGCCAGTGGGTACTACAAGCATCTGAATGGACTAGGACACTCCAGTCTAGAAGACAACAACAACTGAAGAGTGATGCAACATACTCATGAGGGGTCTGCAGAGAGTGAATTGGGAACATACTATAACAAACCCCATGCCTTTGTCTTGCTAATGTTTGCTGCTGGGTGTGCAATCTTTGCTGGGACCCAAGGCAAAAGCTGACATTAGGGCAGCTTGGTGTGAGGGAGAAATACCCACGGCCTTGTACGAGACAGCTCTGAGAAACAACAGTCACTGGCAAAGCTGTGATTTAGACCTGAGTGAAAGCATTAGCAAGTGGTTGGAAAAATCAGACAGCAGCACACACTGCAATGGTTTTTGTGACATTTCTATTGCAGGGTTGAGAACAAGGCACCAAAGGATTCAGTCTATCATAAACTGTAAATATGAAATATAGCAGGGGAGCTGCAGCCTCAAAACACAAAACAACCCTCCCTAACAGTATTCAGCTGCACTTTCAAACCCACAGAAAATAAATCTTCCCTTCAGCCACAGCTTAAAAATTCAAGGAGAGACCAGGGAGGGTGCACCTGGATTTTTCTCAGCCTCTGCGATAGCAGTAGGTTAGTGCACGCTTGCAGATTGACAGCTCCACATTGCAGCCCTACCTGCCTCATCCTGCAAACAACAGCCCGTGCAGAAAGCTTAAACCACCTGCTGCAGTGGCTGCACAGCACATACTGGGGCCCACACTTTGATGATACCTGCCCCTGGTACTGCTCTGCACCTCCTCACACATCTTTGCTCTTTAACAGGATAGGAGTGATTTGTATGAATCTAGTCCAGTGCTTTCACCTTTTAGATCTCCACATGGTTAGCACTGCATCTGTTTTCAACAGAGCAGGTACAGGGATTTAGAAGGAAACAAGCCTTCTTCTTTCACCCTTTACAGAATATACTTTGGAATCTCTATTCAAGGCAGTGGCAAAAAGATAAGACCTTGAGAAAAGTTTATCAGAATAGATGACAATGCTGCCTCCCCAGATTGCAAAGAATTATTCTGTATACTGCTCCCAAGGCACTCCTAGTCATCTGCGAAAAAAAGGATTTGTTGCCTTTACTCATGCTGGGAAGATGCTCTGAATAGTGTGATTGTTGCTAGTGAGCCTGTGGGACATACGCAGTCACATCTGTAAGGGAATTAGAACAATCATACACCTGCCCTTAGCAACCAGTCCACACCTCTACCAACCATCAGCTTTGAAGTATGGAATAATTAAATGTACAACATAAGCAGATACAGATACACATGCATGGTCACACTCACAAATACATGTGCACTTGTACAAAACAAAATTACTGGAGAAAATGACAGTGATAAATATCTAGTCCCAGTGCACCTGCATTTCTCCCTAATTTCTTGCCTCCTCCTTTACTGCATAATGCAGCCTTTTCCAGTAGCATTAACTCAGGCATCACCTCAGCATTTTAAACATGACACAGTTCTAATACATTTTGCCAAGAAACTTTTCTCTTTCAGAGTAGACTCACGGAGGAAGATCTGATAGAACCTAACAACCTATTTTCTTTTCCTTCTATCAGTCACAGTCCTTTCATTTCCAATTGGTACCTCAAAGAAAACTCAAGAATGAAATTAATTAGCTCCTGGTAATGAGGATTAGTGCTTTATCAGTGTTACAGAATTCTATCCATATAAATGAGATACTGCTCCAAAACTTACTTAGTTGCAGCAGAGTTTGAGGAGCAAAAATGACCACTGGTGCTCTGCCCATCAAAGGGTGAGACACTAAATATACTCATTGGGACAGCCCTACCATGTAAGCTATCCATTCAGCTAGAGGCACCAGAAAGTCACACAACATCCACAAATTCCCTTGCAAAGGATCAGAATGAAAGAAAACAGCCTGAAGAACTGATGCTGTGGAACAACAGATGTTTCCATGGAGACTTTCCAGCCACTTGCAGAGGAAGATAGAAGTGCTATTTCTTTCCTGCTGATAAGTAAACTGTGTATGGGGTTTGTGGGGGCTGATTTCTCCTGTTATCTTGGAGATAGAGCAGCCATGGTAACACAGTTGGTGTTTCTGAGGAATACAATGACATGCAACACTATGAGTCACCACTCAAAGGAAAACAGGAGAACCACTCATGTTAATGCAAAGTAAGTACTAGTCAGAGGAGTTTGGGGACTGCCTTCTGGATGTAATTCCCTTGCACCACACAGTAAATCCAAGTCTGACTTGGATCTCACCTCATTTTGCACATCCCATGATCTTTTACTAGGAGTAAAACTCCACATCTGTGATGGTTTACAGAGACAAATCTCTTAAGTGACTTTCACACCTCCCAGAGCAAAGCAGCTGAGCATCTCTAGCACAGCTACTGCAATCCCAATGCGCTTGGCAGTAGATCTTCCTCCACAGAGTGTGATCGCCTTTAATTGGACCATTACACGGCTGCTTATTCTTTCTGGCCTTTAGGTTGAGACAGTGATGGTCAGTAAACATTTGTGCATGTGTTTTACATGTGGGTGGGGGCATATGAACACATAACACTGTTAAAGAAGGGAAGGACAGAATGAAAGAGAAGTACAAAAACATCCAGAGAACAGGGCTGTTTACCCCAAGATTTCCTTTTGAAAGAATACACCAGTCCTACCCCAGTGCATTACAATACAAAAAGTGCAGAGGTACATAGATTTTCAGGAACTTCCCCATGCTGCTGAAGCAGACGAGAGAACAATGAAGGATCTACCAGGCCCAGGTAGAGGGATGCAAGACTCCTGGGAATGGAATTCAGAAAAATTCTTCTGAGAACAGGTTTCAGTGCAAAGAGCTTCTAGAGCCTTTTGGAAAAGGACATTTGCACATATATCATAGAATCATAGAACAACGAGGTTGGAAGAGACCCTCTGGATCATCGAGTCCCACCATTCCTATCAAACACTAAACCATGCCCCTTAGCACGTCATCCACCCGTCCCTTAAACATCTCCAGGGAAGGTGAATCAACCACCTCCCTGGGCAGCCTGTGCCAGTACCCAATGACCCTTTCTGTGAAAATAAGTAAAATATGTGACAATATGTAGCTGATGGGGCAGAAAGAGAAAGCAACAACTGTCCCCTGAAGAGCAAAAGACCTTAAAAGTCCATGGCAGGTAAGTTCACACATTCTCATACCTCACTAGCACTTTTTCAGTACAGACAAGAGTTTGGATTTCAAAGACAAGTTTGAGCTTGCCCAATTCCATACAATTTAATGCATCAAGACACAAGTAACTCTGCTGGATACCAAATGCTAGGTTTTAAAGATCCACAATCTTAAAAATAAACTTCTTCATTCAAATATACAAAAAAAGAAAGCATTTTCAGAAGGACTCATGACCCTTACGTTCCTGCTGCTGAACCTCCTGTGAATAACATCCGCAGTCCTGAAGTTAACTGTATTATTATATTTCATTTTGGCAATAGAAATAAGTCCACCTACTCAGCCAATTTCTTATTCTGTTCTGCTAGAACACTTCATCTTAAAGACAAATATAGTTTCTCTATATGTCATCACACATTTATGTACATTAACCTTGTGCTAAATTCCAAAGGCCACAAACAACCACCTAAATCATGCTAATTAAGATGAATTACTAGAATGTTTTGAAGAACACTGGGAAATGCATTTAGGTGCTTGCCACAATAATGAAAACAAAACTTGATTCTATAATGCTTATTAACTTTTTATTTCAACCCTTTATTTTCTCTGGTCTTATCTGGTTTCCAAAATTTCTTCCCCCAGCTCAAGGATGCAATTTAAATTGATTCCTCCAGCAAGACCTCAAAACAAGCACATCCTTGCTAGAAAGTGACCACTCGGGGAAAGTTAATGGACCAAATTCATCCCCAGGTATAGTAACAGAGTTCTGCAGAGCCACATCATAATGAATACAGCCCAGATTGGAGAAATACATGCTCCTTAATTTTCTGTCCTCTGTGCTTCACAAGCATCACAAGTAGACTACAAAGAGGCAGGAGCCAGCCCACTGAGATGAAGATACACACCCCCCCCCCCCCCCCCCCCCCGTCAGATTTGTTTCAACTGCCTTCTTCATGACCTCTCTGTGAGGGAATCTGGGGGGTGGGTGTGGAGAAAGCAAGAATACAGGAACGGTGCAATACCAGAACAAGCAAAGGCCTACAGGTCTGTTTCCTCTGCTTCAGAGATTTATTAAAAACTGAGTTAACACTGAATTTGCATGTGCAAATGGTCTCCAGTAATGAGATTGTAGCAGTAGGACCTTAGAAACACACATGGAGATGGGACCCAGAGCAATTCCATCTCTTCATGCTATTACATAAAAGGAAATCGCCTCTCACCTCGAGCCTGCCTGAGCAGCCCAACAGTCCAAAAATGTTAAATAAGGGGAGAGGAGCAGCATGAAGTAGGGGGACACACTTTTCTAAGCTTTGCAGAGGGAACTATAAGCAGTGTGGCTTAAAGGAAATAAAGATGCTCTGCATGGAGGCAGTCAGGGACTATCCATACCATGGGGAGCATGTAACAGAAATTATTTTTCTCCTATAAAAGGACTCTGTAATTAGACTCATATGTCACCCTGTTCTCTTTGTCTGATAATCACATTTGAAGTTACTGCTTTGAAAGTGAACTTTTTCCAGGGCCTCCTTTTCTCAAATGAAAGGAGAAATGTCTATAAATTGTTATCAGAAAGAATATAATGGATGCTTACTGCTCCCCGAAAGCCATTTTTGAGTTCTTTTCCAAGCAGAAGCTAAACAGTGTCTACTGATATTCATTAGGAAGTCAGCATCCTCCTCTGAAGAGCTGACGTCAGTCTACAGCCTAGGACCTGCAATTATCATCCCTTACCATTGAAGTGGATGGCTGCTTAGCTACAGCACGATGTGAAGTCTGAAAGGATCTGGCTGACACCAACTGCCCTCCCTGAAAAAGTTAAAAGTGGGAGGTGAAAAATGAGAATGAGTCAAATTTAATATTTTTTGACCTTGAGAAAACTTCTTTCAGGTCATGTGGTTTCTCTCACCCTGCCCTGTGTATATCGACACATGGCTTGCAGGAAGGAAAGTGAGTAATACAGTCAATTTAAAGTCACTTCAGATAAGCATCTGAACTTCTGGATCTGTATTCTAAACTCCAGACCTTAGGAGTACTTCAAAACCGCACTCATCAACACACAATGAAAAAGCAAAGCTGTTCCTTTGGCTTTGTAAAGCACCAGGAAAATCCCAGCAAAGCTTCTCGTGTTCATGAACAGTGTCAGAATTGGAATGGAGTTACCAGGACTGGTATAGTGGTGAAGCAGTAAGCAGGAGAAGGTGTGTTGGTAGGAAAGCTAAAACAACTAGAGCTGGGATAGGGAGAACACCCAGGGTCAGATCACACAAGCATCACAGAGCAGCCTCCATTCTCTGTTCTTAGCTATGCTGCACCTGAACTGGACCTGTGAACCTAGCTACACCCATGTATTTTCCAGATATCAGAGCCAGCCTACAGAAGTCAAGGTGTAAGGGAAAGTTTGGCTGTGCTCAACAGGGCACAGAAAAAAAACCTATCCTAAAAAAAAAAAATAAAAATCCCACTTTAACCCCAACCCCCTGTTCCACTAAGTGCAGATGTTTATTACCTTTTCCTCTCAGTTCTATAGATCTCTAAAGCTCCTTAAAATGTGTTCAGTCAAAACATACATCTATATGGACAGCTACACAGACTGGTCCATACAGTTGGATAAGAAATTGCAGGAGCTTCTTGCTGCAGATAACAAGCAGGTGGGTGTGTGTGGCAATGCTAAGGCAGAGTACAGAGACAGGCGATGGAGAAGAAACAAAGCAAAGACTGCGAAGGTGACCATGTAAATACCATCTTCCCAATTTGTTTGTCATTATGCAAGCAGAGCCAGAATCCTTAATCACTTTTGGACCAGGATCAGGATTAAAAAAAAAAATCACCCTCCATTTGTACATGGATGGTATTCAGGCTGTCCTGTTAAATGAGCAAGTTATACCAAAACAGGCAGCAGGATGTGGCTTTGAATGATGACAAAACATATTGTTTTATAACTGCCAGGGGGTGGGGGTTGGTGCTTTGCATGAGTACTAAATCAGAGGCTGATGATGACTTTTACCTTATACCTTGCATGAGATCACCAATTCTTCTTTTGTGACACTGTACTAACGACTCACATTTGTTTGATGAATATCTAAACTCTGTCAGACATTCCTACTCTTGTTCATTTTGAGCCATCTTACTAACATTTGGTTCCTGTTTGCTTCAATACATAATAGCCTGGTATTTGTATTCATTGCACTGAGCCATTCATCATGTGTGCTTATGTTTTTGCTTTGTTTTTGAGACAAGTACAATTATCCAGCTGCTGCAAGGACTTCATTACCTACCTAGTCAGCATTTTTCACTATTAGTAAACATGCATTTAAACCAAAGTATTGCTTGGTGCAGGGGAGTGACCTCTCCTTTTTTTAACTTAGATGCTCTTTCAGCCAACCCTATATGCAGCCAGAAAATGAAATGACAGAAATGAAGAAAACCTGTGATTGGTACCCACAGAGAACAGAGACCCAACTTCTGAGTTGTTTATATGCCTAATACTGCAGAACTGCTTGCTAGGATGATCAAAGTTACCTGAGCAACGGAGGTGCCAAAGGACATCTTAAAGCTTATGAAATCCCTCTGGACATCTTACAGATGGCCCCACAGTTTGATTATATTGTGTCAGACAGATCCCCAGTGTTTTATACTCAGTAGAAATGACATGAATCACTTCATTCTCCATTGAAATTCAGTATCTGCTGGATGGAAGACTGGATATAGATTTTCTTTCAGGGCATTTCATGAAAAGAAATAAAGAACAACTCCATAAACCCCTGAAATTACAGGTGGAATGTAGCAATGCAGAATGTAGGCTGACTAGGACAACTTCATTGCTGGGAACCATGCTATGTGGGACTTAATGTCTTTCCTTTGACAGAATCATAGCTTTGTGAGCAAACTTAGGGAGAAAAGTGGAGGGATGTAGGAAGATGCTGATATTCCAATACTGTGGGAAACAGGGCAGTTTTTATCTAGATCAATCTGAGAACTGAAATTAGTGAGACCAGGGATGAGTCATCCTCTCCTATCCTGTTGGGCTTCAGGTCATTTAATTAACCATGCAGTGACAGAAAGGTCTTGCAGATGGGATTACTGCACATTAAGCAGTGGCTGCTCAGAGTGCAGTCACATGGCTGGCAGACGTACAAGGTCCTCTCCTACATGCCCATCCCCATTGAGTTGTTGCTTTGTAGGAGACTACATTGCTTAAAACAAACTGAGGAAGAGCAATGTTTTCTTTTTCCTGGCAGGTTATTTTTAGCCTGCATCATTTGACCTGCTTCACATCACAGCCCTATGTGAGGTTGTGCTGCCAAAAGCAAGGTGACAGTGAGTCGCAGCACAGAAGCAGAAATAAGCAAGCATTCTTCTGAGCTGCATCCTCATTTTCCACACACAGGTATGTGTCCTTCCCTTAGACACAGATCACTTCCAGTTCTGTTTAGAGAAACTTGGCACAGTGCAAAGCAGTTGGGAGATGACAACCAGGTTGCATTAATTAATGTGTTCAGGATGTTCTTCTGAATTAGGGATGAGCACATGACTAACCTTCCTGGGATGATTTATGCTGTCTCACAGGGTATTCTATGGAAGGAGGATATATAATGGACTAGGAGGAGGTTGAGTTCAGTGTTTTGTAAAGAGATCTCCTGTGTCACAATTTGTATTGTGCTTGAACACTGCTAAGGCATCTGCAAATAATTCAGAGAGTTGGGGAACTGCCATGTCTGTCAGTTCCTAAAGAGTTCAGTCATGTAGTAGATCCTACCTCTAACTCATATCAACAGCCTAAACAGATGAATTAAGCTAAGCTGATCCTGAGCATTTCCTGACAGGGCATCCAACCTGAAGATAACATGCTCATGAAAGCAGAGACATTTGTACAGTTGCTTACTCCTGTATTTCTTCCACAGATCCCAGCGTGACATGGCCTCTTTTTCAGGCTGCATTACACACAACTAGTCTACAAAGGGACCAGAGAGACAGAGCAGCTCACAACGATGTGCAGTGTCATCTGATCACAGAGACAGCAGTTAGGTAGAAGACCATCCCCGAAGGGCTGTGCTGTCTTCCTCAATTTACTCCAGCCACTCACAATGCCACAGATATATATGAGCTGTACGGCTCACTATCTGCTCACAAGAGAGCCAAAAGGTGCCCTTCCTATAACAGATGCTTTAGTTTCACCCCAGAACCTTGCTGCAATATACTACAAAGAAGGCTGAGCTCTAGGCAAGCTTTTATTCCACTCCCTGGTGCCTGGAAAATGCCACAGATTGCTTCTAATGTTTCTGGGAAGTGCAAACATAAGCAGTTGACTGTAAATCCACAAAACAAGGCAAGAGCCTCAGTCTTCTTGTGACAAAACTCCTCAGATGGAACAGTCAAGGTCTTTGTATGTCCTAACACAACCAATACAATACCTACAGGACGTCCACAGATACCAGTATAGAAGCCTGGGGTGTCAAGCTGACCAGAAAGGAGCTGGCCTTGGGGACAAACATGAGCCATGTGAGCTATGATAACTAGAGAGTGCCCCCAAGTTGCACACTCTATCCCAGGGAGGTCTACAGTCCCTCTGTGCCTCTTTGAGCACAATATAAATTACAAGTATTATCCTAAACCTCCAAGTTTTCAAATTTTAGGGCTTTTCTCCATTGTAACTGCAGTTCACAAGCTCACTGAAATTGTTGTTATCTTTCAATTGCTATTCTTCCACATTTATCCTTTAATTTACAGCTTTCTCCACTCATTCTTATTTCACTCAATTTTTTATCCTTCCAGCTTCAGAACCTTTTCTTTTGATCGGTATCTTCCTGTTCTATATTTGTGCTTGCAAACAGACACTTGCATACACACCCACACTGACTGACTCAATCTCCGTTTTGTTTTCTAGGTTCATTTCACACTTTCATTTGTCTCTCACCCTTCTTCAGTCTCCTTTCATTTATCCTCTTTATTGCTGGAGACTTAATTTTGTTGCTCATTTAGTATGTGACTCCTATCTGTTTGGTATCTCAGACTCTTCTGTCTCTGAAAGGCTTGTTTATCTCTACGCATTTCACTTTACCCATTCTTCCCCCTTCTCTATAATGCAAGTATAGCAACTTCACTTCATTTTCTCCCCATTTCTGTATTTTTATGTTTCCAAAGACACATCACATTGACATCCCTTCTTGTGAGAATAAGCACAGAAAAGCCTGTCCTAACAGCACATTAGAAATTTCACAAAAGCAATAGTTGCATTTGTATTTGTACCGATTTTATCTATACTTTTATCTGATGCCCAGCACTAAGATGTAGGAAGACAGGGCATCAAGCTGTGATACTTACACTACCATTACATTCATTTTCAGTAGTTCTTGCAGGATATAAGAGTAGTTGATATTAAAATGTCCCATTCACTTACACTTGTCATTCAGCTGCATAGCAACCACAGACTACCTCTTACAGACTTATTGAACTATTTTTAGTTCAATTACTTGTTCCCCTGACTCAGATATGGCAAAGTAAGTCTGAGCTACCTTTCATGCAGTGTGTGCAAATGAGTCTTATTGCTCGCACTCATCCTGACTCAAACAGCATGCAGCTTTTTACCAAGAAATGATTTTAGTTATCAAGATACACACTTCTGTATTTGTCCCTTGAGTCTGACAGATTTTCAGGCCAATTCAGTTCCCATTTTTCTTTCATATCCCAAAGTTTTATCATATGGATATCTTTGTCACCTAACTTCAGTGACAGAAGCTACCTCCAGGTTGATTTACCAGCTTGAAGAATGGCTTCTAGCAGAGAAAACACAAGCCTCTAATGATGATTTCCCAATATGCTAGCAAAATAAATCTTTAAAAAGTGAGAAGGCAAGCCAGCAGGAAACTTGTTTATCATCTTTTCAGGCTGAAGTAACAAAAACCTTTTCTCAATCCCTGCAGCAGGAACTCCAAGGGTGGTTAAGAGGACATTTGGGAACAAAGCTGTAACAGCTTCTGAACACCATCAAGAGCAAGATCTGCTCCTTACTACTGGATGGCTATACTGAAGAGATAACACATTTGCACACATGCATTGTTTAAGTTTAAATTATTCTCTATGCTCTCGTGTTATAAGGATGTTCAAGCTGACATCTCAGAATAGCTGGCATCGTTAGCATCCACACTCAACATCACCAAAGTAGACTTCTCTGCAGATTTACTTCTAGAAGAAGTACTTGCTTTCTAACCTCAGTGACTGCCCGTATTGTTAATTTCAAACTTCAACAGGATGAGAGGAGAGCACAGAGTAGTGATAAAACAGAAGCTGAGAAATATTCGCACACAATTTTGACTTGTGAAGAATCTGCATGGATATTCCAGAAAGTGAAGGCAAAGGAAAACTAAAGATAATTTGGAAACACTGATATGCCAGAATTGACTCTTAGCTCACCAAGTGTCCTGCTCAAGCAGTAATGGTTTGTCCCTGATCAGTGTCTAGAAACCCGAAGCATCCACTCTAGGTGATGCTAAAAGGAAAAATGAACATCTTTCCACTTGCACAGTTAAATCATTGAAGTTGCCTAATGCATTTATGTGATATTGAAGATATCATCAACTTCTGGTTCGCATTCTCAGTTTTAAGACAGCATAATTAGACAATTCACTTAGATAAGTGACCATTATATTAGAAAAGTGCTGAAAATGAACAGAGCCTTTACCTTGTCAGAACCCACCAAAAGGTATCAAGGTCTTTTGTAACAGTTAGTGCTGCAGGACACATGGGGTGAATTACGTTTCTTACATCTGTTTTGATTCTCCTGAAGTGCCATAAGGAGCATGTTGGGCACACTTGCTTTATTTTACATTTCTACCTTTGTACCAAAGCCCCCGAAGAAGTCGTATACTAAACAGTTGTCATTTTTTAGTGACAACTGGGTTATACCTATGAAAGCATATTAAGCATTTCAATCTCCATTTTGCTCTCATCTCTTTGGTAAGATACTCTTTTCCCAGTAATCCTCTTACTAACACCTTTAATCAATTGTATGTTCTCTTTTCCTTGCTTAATCAATAAAATTGTAGTTTTGCATCTTTAGAGCTGTCCCTTCCCATTTGTACTATCATTTTGTATTTAATCCTTCAGCCAAAGTCTCATTTCTTCTCTCAAGTTCAACAACTGATGAAACTAGGATCTAGTTAATGTGGGTCACATCCTATTCTTCTCCTGTGAGTGGGCACCAAATTAGAGAATTTCTTTTGAACCAGGCTGTGCTCCACAGCTGCCCTTACCAGCTGCTGGTTTAAGCTACTAAACTCTAATAATCTCACTGATGCTGGAACTTCACCTCTCCTTGCATTTCTCTTAAGGAGCCCACTGAACCAAAAAGAAGTTTAACTCCACTGGGATCAAATCATTTTTGTCCACCTGTTTTCAGAGCAGAAACAGCAGTGATCTGAGCAGAGAGAAAATCATGCCTAAAACCTGGCATAAATAAAAGCCTAGCTGGAAATAGGAGTGGTAGGACAGGGACAAAAATATGGTTGTTGGGTATGGGTGGAAGGGGCAGAAACTGAGAGGTAGAGTCTATTCTTGCTTCTGTCACTGTCCTGATGGAAGTGAGCGTTAGACTCCCTTCCCTTTCTACTTTCCAAGGGAAGGAATTACCTTGTCCTGTGTCTGTGGTAGCCATTCAAGCACTACTGAAACACATACTTAAACGAAAGACCTCTCTGCTCCCACTTTCTCTTAGCTTTCAGAAATGTGAAAATGAGCGCGTCTCACATCATTAAAGTGGGTATCCAAACCAAATACCTCCAGAAGGTGATTCCTTCATTTGACTCCACTAATCACAGAGGGAAGACGGACCACTATTACAATAGGTGCCAAATCATTAAATGACTAAAATTAGGTGGGAGAAATCTCAGGCAGTGCAATGGTTGCAGTGAGGGAAGGAACAGAACAATACTGGAGAAAGGATGGTGCAAAGCCAAAGCAGTGTTGGATGCAGGTTTGTGTTAAATGCAGCAGTTTTGACTATTTGGTACAGGCTTTTATATGCATATAACACACTCAGATTTACTATTTAAGGAGATGCTGTTTACAAAAACATTGCTGCAAGAAGTGTTTCTTGGAGTTATGCTCTGCAGAGTAGCCTCTGATTTTCTTTTGATTACTTGTTGTGATTTAATATTTAACAGTCTGTTACACAGGCATAGCATATGAAAATAGTAGTGCACAGATTATGATAGTATAACCCATTTTCTTGGTTATCCTTCCTTAGCAACCTCACTCTTTCCAAAATTATATTCCTTTGGGGGAGGAGAAAAAATATAGTCCTCTTGCTGAAAAGAATCCTCTCCATCTCTGAATCACTAAATATTCTTGGATTAGTAAATTTGTTAATGCTAATGACTGATAGTGGCTTCTTAATTGCAGTAAGAAAATTAGTCCAGAAACATTCAGATTAGGACTGCTGTTAATGTTACACTGAACCTAGAAGAGGGGAATAAAGGGACTCTATAATTAAAAGAAAACTTGCTCTTTTTGATGTTTCAAGAAAGAGAGACACATTCTGATTAGATGAGGTGACTGACCTGTGTTTCTCCCAGTATCGACTCAGCTGTCCTGAAAGAGAAAAACTCCTCTGGATGAGGACACTGAAGCTGTCATTACTGCCAGCTAATGTTCTGCCCAACATTACCTTCACATGCACATCTGATCTAGACAACAAAGACCTCTTTCTTATTCAGCTCTCCCTACATAGAAGCATCCTGGGGTGTATCGGTTGGGATGGGCACAGCTTGGGGAACAATGTTCATTTATTGCTTATTACAAAGCAGCAGGGGGAAGTCAGATTTTAAGCCCAATAAACAAGGTTGGCAGATTCCCTGTAAATCTGCTGTGTTTTATTGCTGGCATAAAATGCAAATAACCCCAAGTACATTATGGAACATGTCTGTTTTTTGCAGTAAGCACAGTATTTTCTGACTTAACAGGAGCCTGCTTCAAATGTGACTCTGGCAATAAAACTTAGTCTCAGAACAGCTCCTCACTATACACTCCGAGCAGGTCTCCTGAGCAGCTGCATTTTCTCATTTTAATGGCAAAGTTAGTTCTTTAGCTCATCTAATACAGCCTTCTAGCCCGTTTCCAGCAAATTTGCCAGGAAAAGTCTGATTCCCAGTTCTTTCCCACTGAAGATCATGAACAACACAAAGTGGAGAACACAGCTTGACTTCCCTGCTCCAAGGGACATGCCTCAGGCCCAGCCATGTGAGCCCATGTCAGCCACTTAAGTGGTGTGAAAGTTGCTGTGGGACGGCTGAGACGGACCCCAATCCAAGATCTCCTTTTGCACTAGTCAGGCTTTAAGGAAAACGTTTGTGAAAGCCAAGGTTGTTCAGGATTTAATCTTCAGTTTTCTGTTTTTACATTTTAGCAGCTGCTTCACATTACAGAGGACACAATAGTCCCTCTGATCGATACAAGAAAACAAGGGACATTAAGGTTTTGTTCAGCTCAGTTTGCTCTGCTTACATCTGAACATCACAGAAACTGAACCAATTTTAAAGAAAAATAGGTTCTCTGTGGGATCCATTTAGGAAGACAACAAAACCAACACCACCTCAAGTAACACTTGTCCAGTTTTCAAGAGTTTTGAAATCAGCCCCAAGTCATTCTGAAGCCAGCAAAAGATGCCATTTATGAGTCTCAGACATGTCTTCATCTGTTTGGGCTTTCTCTGAGTTTGAGGAGATTCAGGTTTGGTAGGTTTTTTATTAAGACCCTCTCCATTTCACACATGAAAGCTGTACTTTCCAAGAAGAGTTTTGCAGAGCAAAACTTTAGAGTTGGCACACAAATAAGCTTTGGGCAGTCACAGCATGGCATTCATTTTCACCTATACAAAATCTAGCATCGCATTCACCTGAACTAGTTGGACAAGTTCCCCATAATGGTTATGAGGAAACACAAGCACTTCCAGAGGTTTGATCACCCTTGGGCACCACGTTTAGCCAGGAAAAGTCTACTTTCCTCAGTATTTCTGGTGACCATAGAAAACAGCTGCATGACAAGTGCAGATCTGATGCCTCAAGTTTTGCTCCTGGTAGTGAAAGATTTGGCTGAAGTAAAATAAACAAAGCCTCTATAAAGCAATTTTTTAAAAAAAACTACAGGCATAAAAATGCAGGCACACCAGAAGATTTCTTAAGTGGTATTTTTTTTCTCCTAAGAAAAAGCAGCTTAGGGATTTCTGCAGTCCCCAGTTGTGTCTG
The DNA here is from genome assembly GCA_013389865.1 of Piaya cayana. Taxonomy (NCBI): domain Eukaryota; kingdom Metazoa; phylum Chordata; class Aves; order Cuculiformes; family Coccyzidae; genus Piaya; species Piaya cayana. The sequence continues at coordinate 131,353 of WAAB01011235.1, forward strand.
AGCATCTTTACACTCATAGCTGTCTTCTCAAATCTAGCCCTTAAGCTTTCCAACTGCTCTTATTTTTATCCCAGAAATAAGAGAAAGAGGGAGATTTGCTGGGTTAAACCCTTAATACCTAGATAAAGGACTCCTTTCCCCGTTTCTGTCTTAACCCTTAATACTTCCTTTTCATTATCCTTTCATTCTGCTCATCAGTCCAGGCAGCAAGCATTTAATCCTGCCTTTTTGCTTTGTAGGGTGAGCTGCTTTTGGCCTTTTACCTTTGCAAGCATCTTTGTTTTCCAGGAGTTGTGGCATTTGTTTTTAACATAGTTCTCCACAGACATTGGAAGCGGTGTGAATTCTGTCCTGTCCAATTACTGTTCATTTCATTTCAGATGGTGAAAGGTTCAGGCCATCAGCCCACCCAGTGCTGCTCAGAAATGCCCTGAGGCTGGAGAGAAGGGCTGAGGAAGCCTCTCAGTGCTGCCTCCCTGCACATGTACAGAGTCACATAGCATCCTTCAGTGCTGAGACTCAGTTCCACACCCATCATTTTCCCCTGGTTCAGAGAAGATGAGAAAAAGCACAGGATAAATTGCCAGCATTTCAGTGAATAATGGTTTTGAGGCAGCTAATATGTCCAAATGCACACTTACACATTTGCTGCCTCTGTGTTGTGCATCTGTTTGCACTCAGAGAGTTATTCTAATAATGCTTTGCCTGTTACTTCTTGAAGGCAATCTTTTTAACCAAATCAACTTTAAGACTATGTTTTGTGTGCTTGCACATTGCAAAGAGAGAGACAGGGCTGAAGGAAAAACCCCAATGAAATCACACAATGTACAGAGCACCAATGCTCCAGCTGCTCAAGCACAAAGGCTTTCCAAGCAGCTTCTGGCTGGCAGGGCAGCACACAAGGAAGAAGCAAACAGGACAAACATACCCACTTTGTGGATACTGGGGGTTTAAGCCTGAGAACGTCCTTAGAAATAAGGAGGAGACTTTTTTGTGTTGCTGTATTGCAGCCAGGCCTTAAAGGCATTTTTTTTCCCTGATAGAGATCCCTTGATCAGCTTTACTGTGAACATAAAACAAATCTGAGATGGAAATAGGATAATGCTGTGACTAGCAAGGCTAAATTTTAGCTACAGAAGGTAGTGACATAGGACAGGAGCTACACCTGATCCATCAAAATCTGAGGCACAGGAGCACAGTGAGCGATGCAGCCAGAGCTGGGCATGCAGCCGTTGGTGAGCATTGGAGTTCAGCTGAAACCCAGCCCACTTGCATATCAGCACAAGAAAACTGGTGAGAAAAATTAAATTTAACTGTAGGTTTAGATCTATCCTTAACTGCACTCACACTTTTTAGGCAGGAGCTCCCACTACATGTTCACACAGAAGCGGGAACAGCAACATAAACCAGGGGCAGAGAACTGTGATGGACATCAGCAGTAAAATCTGTCATAGGTCTGTGCCAGCAAAAGCAAGCACTGGATTCCCCAGTGGTGCCCCGATCACAAAGGAGAAGCTGGCTATGTAGGGCCCTACCACTTACTGGTTTTACAACCTCACTGCTTTTCCCCCTCCTGGTCTCTTTTCTTTAAATAGCTGCTGCCTCTGCTGTCAAAGTCTAATGAAAATTAAAAAAGTGTGCTAATGTGCTGAACTACTCTCTGAACACCTGTGAACTGTTATATTTTACAAGACTAACAAGTCAGTCTCAAAATAGGACTGGGCACTTGTGTCATGAATTAGCACCTGCACAAAGTCACTGACAAGGATAAAGTGGCAGCTCTTGACCTTCATGCTTTGGTACAGGTGAGCACCTGCAGTGGAGAAGGAAAACTAATAGGGACAGGCAAAAGCAAAATGTTTTTCTTTAGTCCAGCAGACACCAAATAACATGCTGTGAGGAGTTTTCTACTGTGAACCAAGTGCTGCCATGGGAGGAAGCTGGACAGACCTCAGACCTTGCCAAGCAGTATGTGCAGCCACATGCTTCTGTGACATTTTAGTGGCTTGGGTAATTTGAAAATTATTCAATATAGAAATTAATCTTTCGGAAGGCTTCCAGCAGTAAAGAAGAAAAGCTGCTTTACCTCTGAAGGCAGCTCAGCTTGACTAAGCTACCTGGTCTAACTGTCTCCAACCTTCCTGAAAACACAGGATTGCCTTCCATAGAAGAATTTTTCTCTGACTAATGCAGCAGCTGGGGTCTCTTGCACCCACTCCAAGTTCTGATGGCTGCAGCTGAATGAATCCTTTCCTCCCTTTTGTAGCACATACCCAGAGGAATGGCTTTAATTGCCTCCTACTGAGCTACCACCACAACACTCAGCTGGAAGTGGAAGGCCTATTTCTTAGCTTTAAAGAAGTTATGTTTTTCTCACAGAACTTGTTTAAATTAGTCACTAGAGATACCATGAGTGATAGTGTAAAATTCTGATGGAAGAAAACTCTCTGCTTTAATGAAAGAAGTGCCTTGTCTACAAAAATCAAATACATCATCCTTACCACTAAGTGGCAAGATGTGTACTTCTCTCTTCCCAGAGCACATTGTTTGATGGGCACAGCAGGCCAGAAAGTTGCTCTGCTGGGAAAAAAATGGGGAGCAATCGCAGATCATGACAAAACAATAACATTGCACCACAGTAAGAAAGACCAACCTCAAAAAGGAATACACAGATCAAAAAAGCCTGAGAGAACCTTGAACTGTTTCTATTCACTCCTGGAAAGGCTGTAGCTGGAGTCATCTGTGCTCGCACAGTTTTGGTTGCTAGACTTAAGATAAAAGAAATGAATCAAACAGAATGCACAGAAGCAAACAAGTACAGACTAAAGCCTAGAAAAATCCCATCTCTAGCAAAAGATTAATGTGGATAAAGGAGAAAATTGAGACCATATTAGTCTTTGAACTTCAAAGAAAGCTGCAATGACAAAGGAATAGCTAGCACAAATACAAATAGACTAAGACAAGAATTGGCTCAAATTACTGCAGGATGCTTTAGGTTAGGCATGAGGAAAAGCTTTTAATAGGTAGTAAAGCTGCAGAGAAGATTTCCTGCAGAGACTATGACGGATTCATCGCTGAACAACCTTCAGCAACAGCCAAACAGAAAGCTGCCAGTGGTATAACTGATCCTGCTTTGATGCAGGAGGATGGATTATGTAATCATTTCAGAGTCCTTGCAGCCCCAACTGCATGTGCTCATCAGATTCAACAACGCAAATTTTAGGTGAATATGCATTGCCATTATCTGTTTTTTTTTCTTCCCTCTGAGCTTTTTGCATCCTTGCAGACCTCTTAATCTTGTTAATCCCTGACCTTTCTTCTTAATTTTTAAATTCTCTGCTGAAACTGGTGGATTGCTGTTCTCCTCGTAGAATAATTCAGCTTCTTTAACATGGTTCAGGTTTAAATTGCAGTTCAGGACCCTCAATTAGTCACAGTAATCCTTCCACTCCCTGGAAGCAAAGCAAATCCTTACTCAGCCTCACAATGGCGCTCTGCCTTGCAATCTAGCCAAGCAAAGGCTCCATCTCTGCGTGCTTGCCTCCCACGCGGTCACACACATGCAGAGCTGCTTTTAACATTGAGAGATAGGAGAAGCAATGATCAGCTGAAACTCTGGCAAACCTGCTCTTGTTCTTGAACTGCATATATCAGAGTAACCCTTCCTTCCTCCATCACTCTGCTATGATTAACTGACCTTGTACTGGTGCCTGTCAATTGCCAGATAGGATTTAGATAATTTTATGTATCTGAATAGCAGAAATTGAGCTTGAAGCCCTGACAACATTGCTTTTACTCATGTGTTTGTGCAAATCTTTCTGCTGCAGCCTGGAAGCAATCTCAGCCTGCTTCACAGTCCAAAGATGATACACATTTAATCTTGTAGTTTATTACATTTTCACTAGAAATAGTGCTGTTGCTATCAGAAGATGCTGTTAAAGTAGTTTTTAAAAATATATTCTCCTCCTAATCTATTTATCTCCCCTTTATTATACGGCCCAGAAGGTCAGATTCATTTTCTCCAGTCCTTCCAGACTCAGTGTGGGGGCATACCATATTTTTGCCACAGCTTCCTCAATAATGCTGGGCAATGAGGCTGCCTGGGCTGCCCACAGAATACTTCATATAATCCCTAAATTGCCCCTACTTTTAGTTTACTGTCCATATTACTTCTGAGTTTGACTCTTAGTCATTGCCCTTTCCAGAGTAGCTGACATCACCAAATTTGCCATGTGTTTTTTTTAAGCTGGTTTGCCCAACTGGTGACTAGCTCTCACTCAATACTATATCTGAGATCAGTTAATGAAGCATTTAATATTGTCTTTTCTTCCTGACATACAATTGCAGGTAAAAATTCTCTTCCTCTGTTACCTGCCAATGAACACAACTAAGTTTAAGAGATAAAAATTAGAAGTAAGTATTAACAGCCTTCCAAACTGTTTGGAGTTAAACACTTCTGCAAAAAAAACCCAAAACCCACATGTATTTCTTTTGCAAACATTTATGATTCAAGCCAATCAATACCAGCAGAAGGACTTGTCTTGAATTAAGTTCTCAATGTGAAGGTTCACAGATTACCAGATTTTATGTGCTCAGATGCCTACCAACACTTTTAAGGCATGTTTTCCCAGCTCTTCATAGTAACGTGTCTCAGATACTGTGTACTCAGTGTATATTTTAGAGGAGCTCAGACATATTGGACTGCATCTGCTGGTTTATTTTTAGGAAGACAAGCTCCAATGGATTTGCTTAGAAACAGCACACAAAGAATTATGTGAACTTTGCAAACAGCAGAATATTTTAAGTTCTGGGTCTATGAACTCTGACAGCAGTCTTTCAAATAAATTACTTGTTGTAAAACTCATGTTGACCTCTTCTACCCAAAGGCTGAAATCCAAATCATCTCAGTGGTGTGAAAGGTCTATTTTAAGCCAATTTAAGCCCTCCAGGAAATACAGAATTGAGGCTGACAAACTTTTCTTTCCATCTTCATCTGTGACAGTACAGTGATATTTGCACCTAGCAGAAGAACACAGTAGCCATATTAAGAATGACTCAACTGCTCTAAACGCAACACTCATATAATGAAAGAAATAGTTCAGTGCAAATATATCTTGCTGTCAGTTTTGTCTCAGCAGGTTAACAGAGAATACAGAAGCTGACAGGATTTTGAATACAGCTTAAGCAGTAGGTACCCAGTACCCACCATAACCAGCGCTCGAGGCCTAACTCAAACTCTGAGCTTTCAAGGATTTATGCACGGATTTGCCTTTAAGGGCTGAATATAAAACCAGCAACTTAGCAATGTATTAGAGCATGTATCATAGACTGCCTTGAAAATTCAAGCTGCTAGCTTTACTAGTTTGTTTTAATACAGCCTGCCTATAAAATATTTGAGGACAAGCCTGTGAACTAAGATGAACTGCACTTGTTTGGAATTTAACTTTGCTTATTCAGAGATTAGACTGCTGTCAACTTGTAAAATCTACACTGCAAAAGCATTGATAAAGAAAGCTTCTCTTCCACACAGCAGCCTTGCCCATCCATCTATACTTTGGCCAGATAAATCGTGTAATACAGGGAGAAAGCAAACCTGCACAACTTCAGAACAAAACCAGCTAGATTTTCAAGATGGCCAAGGTGCTTTGAAGATAGAGGAGCTGGACTGTGACAAGTAATGTATATTCCCCTCCGAAAAAAAAAAAAATCAACAGCATGCAAGGGGTCCTTATAAACACACAATGACAAAGAGCCATTGCCCTGTTCTCACACGCATCTCTGAATGCTTTTTATATTGAAGAGCTGTAAAAGACCTCAAAGAGGACACCTGCCTTCGGGCATCTGTGGGACTAATCAAGAAAACATTGTTTTGGCAGCAATATACATCTAATTGTACAGGGCAATTTTAGTAGCATGTTTTCATCTAGCACAATAAACTAGTTTTTACTTTAACGGCTGAGCTGCTAGTAAATTACAGTTTCTCTTCAAGCTGAACTGACCTAATTAGTTTCTGTTTTGTGTTGCTACCGAATAAGCATACACAATGAACGCTTTCTCCTCCTGCTTGAATAAATCAGAATTTAAACATATATATCCAGGAGGCCCTATATGTCTTGCCCTGTCTTTCTGAAGTATAGGTTCAATGTCTCTACAGTTGCCCACACTTGCCTTTTACCAGAATAGCTAGGTGAAGCCTGGCAGCTTGAAATTTTGAAGCCTTCTAGCACTGTTGGTAAACAGGACTCCATTGCTGCTTGGGACTGAGGCAGATACCCAGGGTGACAGCTGGGCAGCATCTTTCTTGGGGAAGGAGGTCTCTAGCCCCATCTTTTGGTAAACCTGAATTTCACATCATCTTTCTCCCTTCCTGTTCATCCAGAATTTGGGATTCATCCTGCAAAGCTGCATAGGGAAGCTGAAGTAGGAGGCTAGGACAGACTCTCATATTGCACTACATGGTATTTTCTAAAGTAAGGATAGGGCTCAAGAACTTTTCTCTATAGATGACTGTACAAACACTTCCTTACAGAAATGTAGCCCATATTTAGCTCTTTGCTGTTGCCTTCTGGAAAGTCAGTGAGGCCTCTCCTAGCCAGCTACTCCCTAGAGCTCAAGATGTCTGTGCTTTGTGTAGCAGCACTAAAAAAAAATGTGTAAGAGCAGTTGGCTGCAATTGAGGATGCTCTTAGTACCAGCATAACAAGCAACAGCAATAAACCAATTTTGTTCTATGGCACACTTGTGCATGTATCTTTCTTACAGGAGCACTGTTTAGAGGGACAAATTGTGTGAGAAAATGCAGCTTAGAGCCCAGATGGTATTGTTATTAAGTTCTCATTAGCTGTGCTTCAAAGCACTTCAGATTAAGGGAAAGGTGCAATGTGGAGTGTAGCAGGTACAATGTTGGATCACTTGTGCCAAGAACTAAAAACTGAATTTAGTGATTTGTGGGAGGGTGGATTTGGAGGTTGCAACGAGAGCAGTCTGGTGCTCAGCTGGTGTCAGGGGACGGAGAATATATTAAGAGCAGGTTCAGCTCTGGCACAGGGAAGGAGCAATGAAGACAGGGATACATGACCAGCCCTGTTTCTAGGAGGAGGTATGTATATATTTATCTCCCTGCCGCAAACAGGGGCATTATATAGACCAACCAAAGTGTACAAGAACAGGAAGAAAGATTATTGCTCACACACATCTCCTGTCTCTGTGTGAGTTTTCTGACAAGAAGCTTGTGAAGAATTAAGTTCACAAAAAGAAAACAGAAAAGGTGTGGGACAACCCTGTCTCAGAGCACCTGAAGCCATCACCAAGACCCAACTCTGCCAGGCAAGCAGGGGATTAGCTTATCTGGTCTGGGGCAGGGGCAATCTCATCTCAGACAGCAGCCAAGCAGTTGGCTGAGGAGGAAAAAAAAATGCTCAGAAGGAGTGCTCAGGACAACTTACAACTTTCCCAGCCAGGCTTGAAACGAAGCCAGTGTGTCAGATAGCGACCAGCTGGAAAGCAAAACAAGGTAAAAATAAGGAAACTATTCCTATCAGGAGGGAGAACAGTAGGCAGCTCTTGTTTCTGCTGCTTTTAATAATGTATGGAGATCGATAACAAATCTGCCATTTTCACACTGCTAATTGCAGAAGTGTTTGCTGCCTCCCCAGGGCATTTCTCACACTATCCTGGCACTTTATTATTTTTCCTTCCCCCTACTCCTCTCTTCCCTTTTCTCTTCTATATGGCTTTTTAAAATGGCAGTCACTCACTGAATCAGACTGAAGAATTAACCACCACTGAAAAGGTTTTAAATACTGAAATAGTCTATACTGTCCACCAGTGCAAACTAATGGTTTGAAAAAAAAAATTATGCAATTACTCAATGAAGGTTTGCACAGCACCTTCTCTGCATAAAAATCAATACCTACTAAGTTCAAATATTCAGCAAAAACTCTCGTTCCGCTATAGTATCTTGAATTTCAGATATTGAATGGCAGAAAGAAATCACCTCAGGGTTTTCAGGATTTCAGTGCGTCTCCCTCAAAAAAAAAGGTACCACCTTATCAAAAAAACTCCTAAGCATTGTTGAATACAACAGCTTTGCAGCTACTGTCTGCTTATCACCTGACAGTAAGACTTCGCTGTAAAGACTTATTGATTTTGGGAGGAAAGATGGTAAAATGGTAGAACACAGTTCCAAAGAACTATGGCATTGATTTAATGTTTTTAGGAGCAGAAGTGAAAGGGGATGCTGATACACAAAAAAAGGTTTTGTGCTGTGATCTATAAGTACATGACATGATAAAGAAGAAATTACAAGAAATAAATTTTCATGCAGCCATTTTTACCAGCCAGAAAGACTAATATTAAGGCCAATAGAGGTTTTGCCCTCTCACTTTGTTAATCTACATGTCCCATGACTAGTATAACCAGGTAGGTTTGCCTCATTCAGCAGATAAAAGCACAACAAGACTGGCAAAACCATAGAATCAATGTTCAATTGTTCCAAGTGAGAAAATAGCCTCTCCAAAACCAGGAGACAAATAGTCAAAACCTTAACATTTCCTGTATGATGCTGCTCAGATCTTGAAGAATCCAGATTAGGTGATCTGAGGGCATGATTAAGCTATCAGGTGTATTTAATAATGTGTGTGCATAGCTGCTTTAGGAAAAGAGCCAGTAAATCAATTAAGTGCTGATATAAAGGCCCATAGGAACTAGCAGGAAAATCGCCATCAACAGTGCACCACATTTTAGAAGAAAAGCAGAATGAAAAACCACAAAGGAAGGATAAACAGCAACAGAACCATCACTGAAACAGGCAGCAGAGTTTGCGTAAAATCTACAGGTCTGGAAAACAACTGGTTTTTTCAGTTCAGAATTCTCTCACAGGGCTCCTGGGCCACTATCCCACCTCATACAGTCCAGCTGACTGGCTCTGCTGGGCAGAAAAGAGATGATACCGATCAGATTCTCCTACTCCAGACAATGCTTTTCACTATTATGCCAATGCAAAAGAGCAGCTCAAAAGCAATGTCCCTCCAAATATGTCAGGGTACAATACTTATCTGACAGGTGGTAGTTCCACTGTTTATGGCCCTGATGAGTCCAAGTTGCTTGGAGGTCCTCCCACAAGGAGTCATGAGACACTCAGGATTTGTCAACATCCAGCAGCTGAACAGGTCTTTTCTGTTGACTCTGAACTCCTGTCTTTCCTCCAGCAAATGTGTGTAACAAGCAACCTCAACCTGCTGCCTGTGTTGCTCTGCAATTCTGGACCACAAAGTGGGAACACTGAGTCCAAAGGAGTTTTAATATACATTTATATCCTGTGATTCAGCTCCAGGAGAGTGAGCATGCAAAAGTTGGAAGGTCACTGAGATATGAGGGGGGGACTGAACCTGGAGGAACAGTTGGTTTCAGTGAAAGGTGTCCATCCTGACCAGTTCTGCTCTCACTTCTGATGCTACTGCCATCTGCCTCTCCCTGCAAGTGACACCTGAAGTCCTCAGGAAGCACAGGAATAAACCACACTTTAACTTAAATAATTTGATTTAAGTAGGGCTATGTCAGATGCAGCAAGCACTTTACATTAATGTGGAAATAATACAAGTAAAGAATCAAGCCTCCATGCTACTGGAGGTGTTCAGTGGTCTGTCATAACAGATACTTAAGTATAAGAGCTGTCGATTTCTTGACTCAACATCAAGAAGCAAAGCAGCAGTGATTTGAAGTCTGCTCACTACAAAACTCTCTCCAACAAATTTCAAATACCGAGCTGGATATCCAGAATGAGAAGCAGTTAACAGATGGGAAACCACAGATAGTGGATTTATCAGTACTACACACTGATCCCATGGAAGTTCAGTCTTTCTAAGTTAGCCTGGAGAAAATAGTTTTCGTGCAGCCTGAGAGCAGAAAATCATTCATTCTTACCAAGTGGAAGATAAAAAGTTCAGTTTTCAACAGCATGAGTCCAACAGGCAGTTGCAAAGAGCAATGTGTAGCAAGATAAAAGGCATTTATATGGCAGCTCTGCCTAATCTGCTTATTGCTGGAGGCAGTAGTGAGGGAAACTGAGGCTAATTAATTCTGGCAAAAAGAACCCTGCCTTTTCAATTCAGTTCTGAAATATGCTGGTTTCACCAAATTGAGTGGTTATGCAAGGAGGCTTTCTACACAACTGATGTTTTTCAGTTTTGAAGGAGGAAAAGTAAATAAATCTATTTTCCTCTCCTTGCTATGCCTGAAAGAATAAAAATCCCCAAAGTTTAGGAATATGACTAGGCAACATCTAAGTACATGGCCCAGTCCTCTTGGCCATTCACTTCATATGGTTTGACCTACATGCTGGCAGGTAAACATGAGTCATCATATCATGTGTAATGATGCTTTACATGTTATCTCCAATGTTGAGATGTCTACAGTGTACATTAGAAGGGAAGATAAAATAGCATCTAATTGCCTATAGTTGTCTAGAACTGAGGTTCTGTAAGTAGAACTACATGATGCCAAAATTTATATTAAAATATGCTTGTTTATGGTGATATTCCTTATTCTCAACCTGGGAAACTAAAAGTCATTTGCATTCCCTTCACATGTTGCATTCCCACTTGGTTTTCTGCCCCAGTCATTCCCTCATCTCTCCTTGCACCCTGCAGCTTACCTGTTGAAGAGAAGTTATTGTACAAAGAATTAAGGTCCAAAGCTGTGACTGCAAAATAGTTTGTGATGGGGTCAATGCCGTGTAATTTTTTCACCCAACCACTCAAGTCAAACAGGCCAGAGTACAGACTCATGCAGGCATTTTTCCTTCTGCAACACATACTTGAAAGAGTAGTTACATCAACTCCATGCTTTGAGCCCAAATGATTGTACACTGCATCTGTCAGGCTGCCTGACTTGCACTCCAGTTCCTCATGCAGTTTATGCCTGTGGGGAACAGCCTGTGAAGCTGAACTGTTCAGCCTTTTCATACAGTCTGTTCTTTCTGGGTGACATTGGCACTCTTCCCTGCCATGGTGAAAACAGCACATATGTTTTGGGGGTCCCAAAGCAATTTTGTTTACTGCACTGCACTGGGAGCTTCACCTCCTGGGAGGCAGCAAAAAGAACTGATTGTTTACAGGCCAGCTGAAAAAGGGGTGCTAGCTAAAAAAGTCACGAAGTACAGACCCAGTGTCTCACTGTGCCTGCTATTATGGTTATTTACTATTGCCTTTTTTCCTCCAACCATAAATCTCAGCAAAGGCTTAGTTAAAATATGATTAGGTTGCGATTACTGCATACAGAATTCTTGCTAGGGTTTGTAAGTGTGACAAACCCTGAAATATGGTTTCCACAAAAAAAAAGGGAGGGAAGTGGTGCTTTTACTGAAATATACCACAATTCCCTAATTACTTCTCTACACTAGTGACTCCGAATGGTGGATAATAACAATTAAAGAAACATTCTCTGTTCTGCCCTCTTATGCCTCCAAACTTATATTCTCTTCAGGGACTCAATTTAACAGCAGCTGCAGAGTAAGGCAAGAATGAAATTAGGCTGATTTAAGAGCCTGCATGGAGCACTGTAACAAAAGGAGACAGCATTGTACAGTTTTAGAGATTAATTCCCATTGCTTTTGCTTTAGCACCAGGAACTAAGAAACTAGAACTGACCAATCATTTCTTAGTGAAATATCTTTAGACACAAAACAAACAAGCCTTCCAGATGCAGTGAATGCATTTCCCTCAAAGCCTTCAGTAAGGACCAGGCTTATAACTTCCACACTCCTTCAAGTAAAATTGCCTTTCTAAGCAAGCATTATTGTTACCTCAGCTTGGGAAGTCACAGCTGTCACTCCAGCTCATCTGGACAATACTTAAATGTTTTAACATGCAAGAATATTTAATCCACTTGTAGAGAAAGGGCTAAAGTGACTCATCTGATCCTGTTTAGCCTCAGATACTCATAATAAATCCCAGTTTGGCCTAAACTATCATGCAAAAAACCTGTTGACTTCTATAATGGGATTCTAAATGTGTGTTGATATAAAGAATACAGCAAAGCAGTAACTTATGTATTTATAAGTTGAAGGAAACTTTTCTCCTAGAGCTGAGATAGAGCCAACAAATAGCCAGCTGTTGCTATATCTTCTCCACAGACTTAAAAAAATTGTTAATAACAGTAAATACATAATAATGGGGTATTTAAGATGTGTGAATCTGTTCCCACCAGCTCCTTTTGATCACAGTGACCTTAGTTTGCTACATTGCATTTAACATCCCCACCCCATTAACCTCCTGTTGCTTTGAAATACTAGTCACTGGAGTCCTGGGACTAAAACATAGAAAGTTTTATGCTTTAACTTCTTGCCAAAACCACTAAAATAATCTCTGCACTGTCACAGCTTGTGCCACCTCCTAGGGGAGTTGATTTAAAAGTAAATTACATGCAAGTGTCAGATGAAAAGAGCTTCATTATCTACTTCTTCCTACAGAAGCATTTCTTTAAATTGCTTACTAGGGACAGGAGACAATTAGTGCTGTGTTTGAAACGAGAACTAATCTGTCATTCCCATTAACAACAATTTTTTTTATATGCAAATACAATTGATTTCTACAGAAGTTAGATGGAGCAGTCATGTCTACACAGCCCAAGTGCCAAGAGTGCTTTGTCCAACTCCGAGCACACTCGGCCACCTTGGGTTCCAGAGGCTATTGACTGGACTAAGTGTCTTACAGCAGTTTGCTGATCGAATCAACACCACAATAATAGAAGAAAAATTGGAAGTCCTTCATCCCTTTGCAACAGCTACAACTACACAAAAGTTTCCATGGCACCAACTACCTTCCAAACAGATACAAAAACACGAGCGAGAACCCTGAAGTCAGTAGGAGACTTCCTCACTGAAATTTGAATTGGCATAGTTCTTCCAGGCAGCCATCAGGACATGGGAGCTGATGCCAAAAATGCATCATTGGCAGAGATTGACTGAAAACCCACTTTCCCTGCTGAGAAAACTCCATTCTGCCCGTCGTTCAGGCTCTCACAGTGTGGTCAAGTTTTCAGAAGGGCTCTCACTTGACCTTTATCACCTGTTTTAATTTAGATCTGTACAGTATGTAAGACATTCTATTCTAGTCCATGCTTACAAGTGAAATTCTCATCACAGCAGGCCAGGATCAAAGAGAAGATTGAACTAACACTAGCACAGGCAGTCCTGCCCAGTTCATATCCATCCCAAATCTTACAGTAAGAGTTCTTAGCCAGCTCTTTGAATCACATCATCCATATTTACATCATTTCATTTGCCTCCTCCTCCTGGATCTGCCTGCCTTTCACATAAAGTAACTTTGAACTACTGACATGATAAAAAAGCTTCCCCAGTACACCAGAAAAGTTCAGTGCAGATGCTGAGACTTAACTTCTTTTGGAGACAAGCCATGTTGTTCCTCAAATTCCAGAGCTTGGGTACTTGATCTTCCCTGCAGTGCTCAGCATGTGTTAATCTCTCAGCTCATCAGTATGAGACATTTTTCTCTAGTTTGTAAGCACTGTCATAGTTATATGACTTTTACACACTAAGTATTTAAAATACAATACAAACAAATCCTTTCAAATCTTTATATTGTGCATATGGAGTCTCTCTGGGATTGAGCATGCAACCAAGGTCAAACCCAGTTTCCTAAGTGACAAGTTACATCTGAGCAACAATGGCATGTAGTGCAGGACTGGTACTACCTCTTTGCTATGTTCAGTGTTCATGGTTACAAGATTACTACTTCCATACAAATAATTCTGCATAAACTAAACAGGAGGCTAGTGTTTTATGAGATGCAGAACAGACTTCGCTGAACTGGTAACATACCTAATTCTATGGTCGGTTATTAAACATGCACCCTGTAAATCTAGCAGTCAGTAATGAGAAATACAGTGCTCTTAAAGCACCAGCTTTAAAACAAATTAAAGAAAAAAAGTAATATCTGCTAGGAGATAGTTAGGAATCCAGAAACATTAGATTTATATTTGGCTCACCCAAATATACACAGAAAGCCTTTGCGAAGTGATTAGGGCTCATTAAACAAAACACTTAAGAATCAGAGTAGTCAGGGTTGGAAGGGACCTCAAAGATCATCTAGCCCTAGATCAGGCTACCCAAAGCCCCATCCAACCTGGCCTTAAACACCTCCAGGGATGGGGCATCCACAACTCTCCTTGGCAACCTGTTCCAGTGTCTCACCACTCTCACAGTGAAGAAATTCTTCCTAACATCTACTCTAAATCTGCCCCTCTCTCAGGGATAAACTTGTTTATGCTTACAGTTACTTCACCAGATCAGTGCCACAGAATTATATATACCTTCATCCTTAATTCTAGAACATTACAATTTTATGGTCGTAAGACCAAGTTCATTGTTGATGCTACTCTTTGAGACAAAGGTCAGTGCTGTAGAAGGCACCTCTGAACAGAGCAAGATGAATTTGCATTTGACAGCTATACCAATGCATAGTGTTTTCTTGTCTCATGAATAAGATGAACCTCCTCTCCAAGTCCAAGCTGGCTTAAGCCCAGAGCACAGAACTTAACAGAAACCTCTGCTATGTGCTTATCAGTGTCTGTTTTGGAGGATAAGTGGGATTACAGAGAGAACAAATGTGAAAGCCACTTGTTAATACTAAGGCTTCCAAGTACAATAAGTAAAAGCCTCAGTAATGACAATTATGCTTAATATCGCCACTGGTGTTAAAGTTACCTCAGTTCTAATATATACATTGTCATGCCTGGTGCAAAACAAATATTCAGTAGTCAGTTAGCATTTCCCTTAATGGCACCTGATATAACCTTTAGAAATGCATTTCCCTCCTGTTCTATCTTTCTGAAGCTCCAAAATTTTGGACTTTACGTTTAACTACTAAGCTTGTCTCCTTTGCTTCTTAACTAATTTATCTGAAAATGTTTATGCCACTATGCTCTGATGTTGTCCCCAAAAACAAAGGGAAGGAGAACTTAGAGGTATAAAGGTCTTTTGAGTTGAATTTAAAAAAAAGTCTAAATGAAAAGCTTCAGTGCTAGCTTAAAATGCAAGCAATTAAAAACTAGTTACTCAAATCAAGGGTCTATCAGCAGGTAAACAAGTACTAGCTCTGCCACTGTACTAGAAAACCTTATCATGCCTGCCCTAACTCTGCCCTACCCCAATACAAGCACAAGGGTTACTTGAACACACTACAAGTTGTCTGCTATTTTTATGAGGCTCACATGTAGGGAAGCATGGATAATGTTTTTTTCCATTTGTGATTTGAAACTAAGATTTGAACAAATGTCTCTGGAGATGAGAATCCATTGCACTATTCCTCTGCATATTGCATCAGTCTCATGGGAAGAAGAATTTTGAGGAGCAAAAATCAAACCACACTTTTAAAGGTTTTTAAAGATAGGACAGATACCTCTGTACCAATCCCTCCTTCCTCTAAGAAAAGCCTCTAACCCTGCCTCCCCATCCCTCAGCTTCAGTGACTGGATAAAGTTAACTCACAGAAAATACTACACTTCACATTGCAGATTCAGACCTGAACACAGCTTCTGTGTTTCAGTTAAAACTGGGCCAATTCCACACAATTGTGTATTTTGTAGTTCACACCACCCATACGCATGGAATGTGTAAAACTGGGGTGGCAAGCTCCTGCCTCATGCAGAGGCATTCAGCGTTGGAGAACACTCAAGAGCAAGTGTTCTTTTAATAGCTGACAGCTTTCATTACAACCCCTAGAAAAACTGGAAAAAAAATTGTGTGGCTTTACAGACACTCAGGTTGACATTTTGCCTGTGAAAGAGTTAACATAGTTCTATAGCTATTTTACAGAACTGCTACATCCTGTTGATGAAGGATGTACATAAGAGTAAAGTCTTTGAAGGAATTGCATTTGGGAAACCACTCAGAGCTAAAAAAAACAAGCAAAGGCAAAGCTGAGTGGATAACCCTGTCTATATTATGGGCACATTCACTCAGGGAGCACCTCTCCTGACATCCCATCATGGAGAATCAGCACACTCCATCCCTGCATGCTACAAATTGCCTGCAAAGAGTTTGCTCAGCTGTTATCTCTAGTTTCCACAAAAGCTTGAAAGGAGACTGTTGAAAGCTTGCTCTGTTATCTGTGCTTTACACAGCCTGGTTGCTCAGCCTGCTTACCTATTCCTTCCCCTTTCTCAAAACACAGCTTAAGTCGATATGAAAATAGCATACCTTTTTCTGGGGGGTGCAGGATTTGGAAGGCCTGGGGAAGGAATAAGGAAAGCCAAAATTAGAGTGAACAGACTGTATGTTTGAAAAGCTTCAACTAATTAATCCCATTGTTGATGCTAATATAGTTCTTTCAGGATTCACAATTCAGTGCTTCAAGCAAGTTTACCTTGGATTTTTAGCTCAGAGATGATGATTGAAGATTTATCAGGTGCATTTGTCTGCCCTTAGGCTCATGCATGGACTGGTGCAGGGCAAATAGACATGTAAATTGTCACCATGGCATAAGGGCAAGGGGGATGTAGAGGGTTTGGCTGTCAATGAGAGCAGAGCTCAGTAAGGTTCCTGGGACCTTTTAGCTTTGCTCCAAAACAGCCTTTTAGAGACCAGGAAGATGGAGAACGCATCAGACCATGCAATGTTCAGCTTTGCAATTCCATGAACCTTTGAAGGCTGCCCCCATTACCATACTCACTTTGCTCTGCTACCCCTGATTAAAAGATTTTTTCCTTGCTCACTTATTCCCTCCAAAGAGGGGTAACCTCAGGCTCAAGATATGAAGGTTCCCACTTAACAAAACTTCTTGATCTACCAGCTGACAAAAAAAATACCCTAATGACTGAGCATCTGCCTGAATTTCTGCAGGTGTCTCTTCACCTTTAGTCAATCTAAACACTGAGCAGCCCATTCCCTGTAAAGGGCACAGATGCTGGTGACATTCTCTAATTCACTAAGTGTGCTTTTTAATTGTAACCTGGCAAGTGTCACTTTCCCTGGCATTCCAGGAGCAGCTTTGGCACACTGGCCAACCTGGTCTGGGAACACAAGTCTTATCAGGAACAGAGGTAAGCAGATACAGGCTGGAGAGACTGTGACTATCAGAAAGACATGGAATATAGGCATGCAATTGGGAAAAGCCAAGAGCGTATACATTTTCCCCATCTTTGTGTGTTCAACACTGACCTGACTCTACTTCAGAGAAATGTCAATAAGAAATAGGTTAAACTCCTTGGCTTATATGAACTTCCCTGCCAAACAACACAAATCCTTATGATGCAGTGCTAGCTGTGGTAACAACTCCCAACTTCTTTTCTTTACAATGACTAACTATCCATAACCAAACCAGAGTGTTAAAGCTCTTACAATCTTTAAATGAAGTCACACAGGTCTGAATTGCCATGAGCTTGGTGCACTCCATAAGGTATCTGCCCAGAGACAGGTCATTTGCAGGGTGGTTGAGGGCATTATGTTCCAGCCAACTTGACACTCTACCAAGCTGCTTAATGATTAACTAATATTGCTAAGCTTCCAGGTATGTGGTGACCCTATATACCCTCAGGAACACTGGTAGGTAAGGGCACTAGGGCAACTGGATAACACCAGGACACTGGATGAGCAGCCCCTGGGTGTTCCCCAAAGGATGACACAGCCATCCTCTGAACATCTCTGCAGTTATTGCTTTTAGACTTGAAAGTGCACTTGAAGTCTTTTGCTTTAATGCCACAAACACTCCTTTTCAGAACTTCTTTTCAAGAGGCAGACGAGATCTTTCAGTGCCATTTATAAAACAAGTTCAATTTGAAGGGACAATATTTCTCCTTTATTTTTTTTGCACAGCGTGCACATCTAAGAGCCTTTACCTGCTTTGAAGGAAGCAGTCAGACATAGTTAGCCAGAACAGGTCTTGCCACAGTAGTACTTAACCTTGCTTCAGCTTTCTGAACACTAGTACTCTTGCCATTTAGGTGTGATGACTGTTAGTGGAGGAACATTCTACAGAGCTTTGAAGAAAGCAATCCATTTATACCACCTTCCTTCTTGCCACCTTAATCACACAAGTCAGTATTTATGTACACAAAAAGTCACAAATCAGTGTCTGAATTAGTGTCTAGAAGAGATTTAGGCAAAATTTACGATGCAGAAAAACAATCAGTTTATTGTACTGTATTGGGCATCCAGATCTATGGTAGTAGGACTCCTCTCTGCTGAAGGTCTGGATGTTTCAGGGGAACTCTTGAGCCTTAAGATTACATTCTCATATGTCTGAACATAAACCAGTATAAACTGCATTTATGAGGTTAATCAGTGTACAAAAATGAGTCTGTGCTACTAGAAAGCAGAATCTGAATTTGTTAAATGTGCAGGTTTTGAGATTGTGCATCTCTCAGTCTAAGGGCTCAAAAATGCAAGTGAAGTACTGAATTATTGGCTTTCTGGAACATAAAAGACATTTCAGCCAATTTCACAGTCACATTCCCTGTGCTCACGTTGATTTTTATGAAAGCGTAGGTTTGCAAGCAGTCGTTGAAGGCTTGTGACATTTGAAGTACAGTATAAAAAGTGATCAATAAGAAAAAATCTCAGTAGATCTGCAAAACAGGTAGTTCTGTGTATGATCTAAGATGACAGCATCATGACCAGGCTGGAATTTGACTACCTATTTAGGTCCAGACTGGCTCAGGAAAAAGAATTTTGTCAAAAGAATTGCATCAACTGCTGAGTCCTAGAACACTGGTATCACTCCTGTCCATCAGGACTGCTCTAGATTTTTCCTTCCATCCTACAAAGGTAAACACACTTTCATGCTTATTTTCTGGCAAAAAGGACAAAGTTGAAATGTGAAGCTTCTTTGCAGAAATAAATCAGACAATTGGGGTCAAGCTAGAGGAGCTGCAGAGATGATTACGCATTATTTTATAAAAGTGTAAAAGGCTGACAGGTAAAAAACATCTAGGATGTCAAAGGACCATCACAAATATACAGAACTGACACTGTTGATAGCTTACCTTGGGTGATTTATGTAGGAATAATCTTCTGCCAGGCTTCCAAATTTTCTGCTGCTTTATTGGCTTAGTCACTTGATTGCCTCTGCCAGACCTTGGCTCCACACACACACTTTCAGATGCATTAGAAGACATTACAGAACTCTAGATTTGCCCAGCAGAGTTAGACCTTAAACTGTGATCCCAGCTTGTGGGAAATTGCATTTTGAGCCAAGCTGAATAAACAGTGTGAAGAATATAACACTTTGGAACAGGATTTATTGGTGGTGGGGAAATGGTACTGCTTTAAAAAATTGGATTGAAAGAAGGATAGGTACAGAGGAGTGTTTCATAGATGAGATCTTTTACTAGTCTGGTTCTCAAGTGTACCAATACTATAGGTCATGCTTTTATACTCTGGAAGCTTATGCCTAAAGATACAAAGGCTTTAAAATCCAGACGAAAATTCAAGCTCACAAAACCACCCCAGAAATAAGACAATATAATAGGCAAGTCTCTTGCAGCTTTTATCTCACCTACAATACCATACCCTATGGATATCAGTGCACTGTATAAAAGCACAGTCTCATGGCTGGGATGCAACAAGTTGTCCTGTTGATGCTGGACAGGTTTTGGTAGGGAGGGATTTTGATTAATTCAGCGCTGCCTAATCAATCTTATAGAAAATGGGTATCTTCAGGGAGATGAAATACAGAGCAGGCTTCATCTAAAAAGGGTTTTTACAAGTGGTGTATGAATTAAATTCTTTGGGATACCACTATTTCTCTGTAAACATGTGTATTTCTTGGTGAAATTTTGAACAAAGGAACAGGAACCTTGAAGATCATTAATTTTGCAGAGCTGAAAATGGAACTATGTCCTGCTCCTGCTTAATGGGGAGGTGAGGTTTGCCATTGCCTTCACCAGAACACAGTTTAAATCCTCAGCCCTTGATGTCTTTGATTTTTCACTACCTGCCTTGAACACACTTTGGAAGCACAATGATTAAGTGAAACTCTTATCTGTGGTGCAGACGGACCAAGGGAAGAGATCTAAGGACCTAAGTCCTATTGATGTGAACACCTAAATCCTCCTGACAGCTTTAAAAAGAAACTGAAGCCTAAATACCTACTTATTCAACCCTGGAATACACACTGAAGTCACAAGGGGATTTGTTCCTATACTTGTGGTCTTTCTGCTAGACCACACTGCCTCCCAGATAATTAATTCTATTGATCTGTTTGTTTTTATCGGCCTTTCCACACTCAGCAGTTGTTTAGTACGTATATGAGTAATGCATTTTCCAGTTAAATTGATCCTACTGTTTATACCCTTTCATGTTCTTATTTGAAATTTCCCTGCAAAGTGTTTTAGTATTTTCAAGTTGAATGTTGATTCATATTTAAAATGCCCTACAAGAGGCTGAAATGTGTGTCACAGAGTAACTAATAAAATGTGCTCTTTAAACCTGATTAATGACCAGTGAGATTAAAGCACTTCCCTCCAGCAAAATAAACAAAATAACACAGACCATTACATGTAGTGGTACCTGCTGAGCTTGAATTGAATTTGTCTCCATTGGTCCAAAATAAAATCCTTATCTACCTTCCTGCTTCTTCTCTGAAGCTACTCAATTTGGTATCTAACCAATTCAGGTCAACAAATTTGTTTTGAGTGGTATGTCCTGGTGGCTGTCCCAGAAACCACTGTACCTTGTTAACATGGAGCCAAGTCATTCCTAATGCCCAGGTTGAAAGGAGGTAGCTTTGTGCACAACAGCTGAACCACTGTGGGCTTGAAGTAACTAATTCTGTCTGTCTCCATTAGCAATAAAGCACCTCTGTTGGCAGCTATTGGGAGAAGTCTCCACACGTTTAGCAGGGGAAAACCTAAAGGCTAGGTGTAGGTGACTTGGTTTGGAGCTTTTGCTGCTGGGTTTCATTAGCTTTGTTAGCAGATACTTTATAAGCCTTGGGGAGAGGGAAATCAAAGGATAGATGGGAGTTCAGTGTCATATTCACACTAATAACACAGCACAGATATTGAGCTATTGTCATGTTTCAGGGAGAGGTCTTTCTACAGCTCAAGTTTATTCATGCATATTAGGGGGAGACGCAAATGTATTTGGATAGTACTGACCAAAGGTTAAACTCGATATGGAAGTCACTTGATTGTAAGTTAACAAGAACAAAACCTTTTGCTTTAGGCCCAAAGCATCCCTTCTCACAGAATGACTTTTTTGTATTCTGTCTGTATGCCTCATAGCCTGGAGACTGCCTGCGTGTTTAGCAGCTAAACAGCCTTGGTCAACCCTGTCTATGAAGAGCCATATAAGCTCTGGATGGGTCTAAAGTTTTAGAAGTAACTGTGGGCAGCTGCCATTCACAGATTTTTAGAGGCAGACCGTGCTGTCATTCAGTAATGCTCTTTTGTAGCCAGTAAGAGGGGAAATAACTTACCAGAGGTAGTTTAAAGTCTAACCATTGCAAACAAACATCTGCTCAGTGGGAGGGAGCCTTCCACAGTGACTGACTCGCCCTTGTTTAGTTTATTTATGTTCCCTCTAGTTCCCTGGTCTTCTGCTATTTTTTAAATCCAATCATCCTGAAACAAGGTGTCAGGCTGATGTTAAATCCTTCATGCCTTTGACTCCTGGGTTCTTAGGGCCAACTTGACATGGCACCAGGTTTTAGAACAATATTAGGTCAGTAGCCACAACAATAACTTCAGCTTGGAAGTGGTCACCTCTTCACACTGAGACACCACTATACAGCCCGCATACAGACAATAGCATAGCTCCCTGGCTGTACCTTGTACATAGCTGCTTCAGGAGACAAATATTCAAGATGACGATAATGGACAGCATGTCAGAGCACTGCAGTCCACAACAGCACCTTTCTCTGAGCAGCACTGACATCTGTCTCCAAGAAAGCAGCATTAGAAGAAGCCTGTCCCCAGACTGTATATATCAGCGTGCATAAATAAATCCTATGAATACAAGATTTGTCAATCTTCTTGACAACGATCGCAGCCTTTAGATAAGAAGCGCAGCCAAAAGCACATTTCTATTCCTTTCTTCATCATTAAACTTGATAGCTCAGTGATAGGCAGCTATTCAATAAGATTAAGTCTTGTAGCAAAAAGAAAACTCACACAATGACCACAATACTTTCCTCCTCCCATTTCTTTATACAAACATTTTTCAGTTCAGTTTACTGTAAGTGAACAGCAGTGATGCACAGCAGTGTGATTTCCAATATGGAAAAGTCTCTAGTTCATTTATAATGAAATCTATTATCTCAAGTTGTTCAGGCTCAGGAAGGATCCTTGCCAGGAGAAGTTGTGAACAAAGCAGCTATTTATGATAGTTTATCAGGTAGGATATCTTTTAAATCGAAATGAATTTCCAGAGATTTTCATGACTAGGTCTTATGCAGAATGTGGGACTGGAGGTAACTGATTTCAATCTGGCCAAGACTCAAACTATGCATGAAATTTTGATGAGCTTCCTAAGCAGCAGATAACTTGCAAGTCTTAGAAAAACATTTACTGGCCAGGGATAAGAAACTAATTCAAACCTCAGGTAACTACCTCAATCAATGGATTTGAGTCACTGACACACCATATATGTATTTATAAATGCAGAATAAGTAGGATCAAGGGCACCTTGTTGCCAAGTTATTAACAGCAGTAACTGTGAGGCAGTACAGATATACATAGTGTAGGGACTCATTTGTCTAATTTTAGACATCTACGAAGTTGACTGGGGAGGGCAGACATCTGGCTTGCTTTGGAAGTCTGTGTTTGATTAAGCTGAACTGTTGCACAGCAGTCTTCTCCAGCAGTAGCAATAAAGAAGCCAAATATTAGATCTAATGAACTGTCATAACAGATGACTCCACCTCTACAAATTAAAAGCTTCCTCCAAAAGGGTTTTCTAGCACAGAGCTTAGTATTTTTAGTCTGATCTATGATGTGCACCAGCAGCTAGACTCTTGTTAGTGTTTCTTTGTGAAAACATACATTTTCCTAAGGTGAACACAATTCCCTTGCAGTACAGTTATAAGTCACCTACCCACTCACTTCAGGCAAGTTGAACTGACTACATATTTCATTAAAAGGTCTCCACTTTAGTCGGCACAGCCAATGCAACACAACTGTATACTGGCAGCCACACAGCTGTATGAAAGAATTCTCAATTTTATTGCAAATTCCCTAAGGCCAGACAGTGTTTATGGCATTAGCCATCCTGCAGCCTATGTCCTAGGAGGGCCAAGTGCATTAGGGACCTCAACTAAAGTTATGACTACATGCAAGTCAGCTGCTTAGTACAGAACAAGTTTATTCCATTGTCTTCCAAATAGACTATTCCCAAATTCTACTGGAACTTGCATCAGCACAAGTAGGCCTCTCTGGAATCACTTTACCTCTGTAAAGAGTTTTCTCATATGAAGCCTCAGTGGGCATAATTAGTAAATAGAGTTAGTTGCTAGCTCTGCAGGACTAGAATGCTTTCCTCAGATTTTAGCATTGCTTTCATGGCAAGGTTTTAAGAACTAGTGAAATTTTCCTGTGCTGGACGTACTGCTACAAACTGAAGATGTAGCAAAAGGTGGGACAATCCAACCTATTGAGAAATTCATTAGCTGAAGGCAGACTAAACATGTGCTTACAAAGCAGTGGAGCACAGCTCTCCACTACTGATTAAATCAGAAGTCAAAACTGTGCATTCTGTCAAATTTTATCTTTAAAGAGATGAGCCCTGTCTTCTCTCTGCACTTCATTCATCTAGGATGCTAGCACAGATACAACGCCTGTGAGAAATACAATGCATACGAGTATCTAGTCAAGAGAACGTTTATGCTTCAGCAGAGTCCTAATGCAAACAGCAAATTGCTGTGATGCATTACATTCACTATATTCCAAATTAGATACTGTTGTACCTATGCCAGAGGAAAAAAAAAAAACAAGTGGGAGGAACAGCCAGTGACTACTCTGGTATTCCCCTGGCTTTCTCTAGCCTTGCAACATGATTTGCTTGCAGTATATAACAGATGATGCAATATTTCAAAGACATTCTTGTTTCTGAATACACTTTAACCAACATTCAACAGAACAGAACTAGCTGTAAGCAGTCACTGATACCTACATTGCAACATTAAGTCAAAGCATCACTTCCTGACTTGATTGACCAATAATACTGAGCAACTCCAGTCAAATTAAATTACTTGAAATTCCCATGATGAGTGTTCTGCCCACTGTTGATTACGGGTACAATTAACAGTGACTTGCCCCAAAATTGCACAGTGCCCAAGTCAGACCTCATTTACTTCCACAGAATCCTTTCAAATGGGTCCTAGAATGTCTTATGGAAAGTAGAAAAGCCTGATTTATTAACTAAGCTAATAACTTTCAGCTGAGAGGCCCATCCTTTTCAGTGCTGTGACCTGGTTTTCATGTTTTCATTCAGCTCCTCACATTTCTGGAGTTTCAAGGCACAAGCAAGCCTATGCAAATGCATAAATATGATCTTCAGACCTAAAACCTGGGTTAGACCAAGGCCCACTGAAAGATATTCAGTAGTAATTAGAATTTTTAAAAAATGTTAAAAAGGCCTTTTCTCATCACACTTTCAAAATGAGTGACTCAGGGGGCCAAAGTCAATGGGACAGCTGGGCTGCCTGCAGGACCCTTTCAATAGACCACATTTTATCTTAAAACCCCAGCTTGAACTACCATTGTTTAAGAGGAGTGTGCCTCACAAACTGCAAGAGATCAACACAGCTATCTCTAGAAGATAACACCTAACATGACCTGGATTACATTATGCTTACTCTGAGCTAAATTGCAGTGGAAAGAACAGTGTGCGTGCAGTGACCAATAGTGCTCTTGGTGCGAGCGGCAAAGAGCCAAACACTAATGCCGCAAATGCAGCACTTCACCTCTGTGTAGGAGTCAGCTGATTAAACAGGTCTCATTTCTACTTCCAGCTCTTTGATATCTAGTTGCAACTTGTCTGAGCAGAGCTGTTTGGTGTCCTATTCATGCCCTAGAACACTAGTCTTACTAAATGCTCCGCTCATGTACCAGTCCTGGAAGCTACTATGCAACTCAAATTGCATCAATACTGAGTGTTTTGGGAGACCCGCTCCTTGGGAAATCAGATGAAAAATTCCCTTCTGCCTTTGATAAAATCTTCTGAAAAGGAACTCACTATCTCCCAATGGAGCCTGACAATTGGGAATTGGGCAAGAGAAGCTTCTTTTTCATGGAGTACTTGAGAGTTTCTTCATTTGCAGCTTTTGCCAGACCCCTGCACTTTAAGCTTCTCTGTACATCTCTGTGCTCCTGAAATGTTTTTCAAGTTGATGCTTATTAGTACCCCTTAAAGTCTTCTAGAATAAAATCTTCCCTGGTTAGTAACATTGGAGTGCCTTTTCCATTATTCATTAGAGTGAAGAAATGGGTTAGTCTTTTGCAGCATCTTCCAGAGAGCAGAGTTATTGAGGTTACTTCGATACAGTTCAAGTGTCTTCAGCTGCAGCTGTAAATTTCCACTCAGATTTTTTTAATCATTCCTCTTCCTCAGAGAATCACGTGGTCTGGTTACTAATCATCTCTGCACATTCTCTGCCCACAGACAGCACATGCTTCCAAGACATAAAAAAAAGCACAAGTCCCTCCACACGTGCAGCATACCAAAGTACACTCAAACAGAAACATTATCACACCAGTGCATAACCTGTTATGTACTTGTATTTTCCCTTTGGAAGTAATTTGAAGGGAGATGCAGTAAACAGATTTATGCATGTAGAAATTAATGCCCCTACACTTAACATTTAAAATATCTAAAGACAGTACTGGAAGTCTTCTCAGGTAACAGGTGTTTTGTCATGGGACAAGGCATTATGAAAGAATTAAGGATGGTAACAAGAAACACCAAGCAACAGGCAAAAATAAAGTCTTTAGGCTAATTCCCTAAATTCCCATCCCCTAATTCCTAATTAGGCAATTAACTAATTCCCATTCCATCCATAGCTGAAGAGGGCAGAACTATCATTCTCCTTCATGCTTAAAATGCTAATTGATCTGCAAAATGTTCAATGTTTACCACATGCAGAGATTATGGTGATAGGGAAAGATTTTTTTTCCTGCTCCGCTCAGATATATATTCAGAAAAGTCAAATGGAGAGGTAAGAGAAAAGATGGGGGAGGGGATTAGCAGTTTAAGAAAATATCTCCTGGCAGAGGTGAATAAATTGTTTTTGATATGTTCAGTCTTCTGTTTCTCACCTATTGGTAGAAGAAATACAGGCAGCGGTCATGAGCATCATTGTGCTGTCTGCCTATTAAGCCCAATATGATTTAAAGTAGGCTTTTTACTCACAAAAAGAGAACTGAGGGGGGAAAAGGATATTTAAAAGGCACTGTAGGGTTTTGGCACAAATGCGCACGAATCTACTGCCAGTTACTATTTCACCCATTGCACTAAAATGCAATCCTGCCAAAAGCTAGGATCAGGAAGGACTCAAGCAGCATTTAGTTGAAGGACTTCAGAAGCCTCTCAGTACAAAACTCATTTTACCAGATAAACTGGAGGGCAATGAGCATAAGCAAATTCCAGGAAGATGCAGTGACAAGGAAGAGTGTCCTGAACCCCTAGGCCACAGCAAGTGAAGTGTATGCTATGATCTTACCGTAAGCTAAAGTAGCTTCACAGTCCCTTCTTTTCATAGGGAGAGGCAGGTTTTCAGTTTGATGGTTGGCCCTTGAGCTCCTAGGATCTTGTCTGAAATCTGCCGCAGTTAAATGAACTGATCAAAAATTCATAGTGGTTTTCCCCCGTAGAAAGTGATAGCTTGTTAAAATGAAAGCAGATGTCCAAATTTCACCTGTTTCTAATATATCCTTTCACTAGGATTGTGGAGCAGTTTGTGGTTTGCTATTGAGCATCTAGCTACTGTCACACTTCACCTGTAAGGAGCCAGGGCACTTGACATTGGCTGCTTTTGTACTCGATGCAGATGCTGAAAATAGCCTAGAGTCAATTAATTGAAGTCCTTCAGCATTTCTCTGAAGTAAAAGGCCCAGTCAGTCACCAGCATCCTCTGCTTGTCATGTAATTATCAAAGAACTACTCCCCTTAGGCTTCCTCATTTTCCACAAACATGTAGTTTTCCATGTAATCATGGAAGTAGGGCAGTCTCTTGACCTTGCCTCGCTTTTGGGGATTAACTGAGCTTCTTTTGCAGTCCTCAGTTACTCCTTGGTTGAGCAAAACTCATTGAAATCCATATATGTTTTGAATGAGCAAGAACAAAGGAGTGCAGAATACATTTAAGAGAAAGTAAAACTGTTTCTCTGCCACAGGCTAAAAATTCCCCTTCCCTTGGGCTTTGAGTTTGATTTGTACTTCAATAAAAATAAATCAAAGTGGACAGATTAGTGTGTTTTGAAATGCAAATGCTTTGAAAACATTAAAGGACAAATAACAAGGTGGCATGTTCTCCGTTTATTTTTTGTTATTGTTTTTTATTTACCCTTTGTTCTTAAAAGATCATATGTATCCAATGGACTGGGTGGAAAATTTTGCATTCTACAATAATCCAGCTGCAGGAAACAGTTTCTTCTGCAGTATTTCCTTGCTGCTAAGCAATGCAAAGCAGCTATTTGAAATACCTGTGTAAATTAAATCTTGATCCCAAGGCACATCCTGAAGCCTCAGAGCTACTGGGTTGGTTTGGCTGAACCCAAATACAAGTAAATAGCGAACATTTTCAAGTGATACTCAGACATTGGATTTTGAGAGCTTGTTTATGATGTCGCTTAAACACATAAGAGACTAGAACCACCTGAGGCAGTGGTGGACTCAATGTAGAAAGGAAAAGCAAGAAAATCCAGACATGGTTGTAAAAGGTCAGGAGCCCATTCATAATAAAAAAAGGCAACATTGTGTTTTCAAGTTAATGGACAGTTAAGAGAGAATATACAAAATGCTTTGTAGAGACTGCATAGGACACACTGACCTAAGCTCAAAAGTACAGGAAGAGAGATGACCATCATGAGTTTTCCTCACAAAGGGGTTTTAACACAAAAACATTTCGTATACTAGTTACATTTGTAAGAAGCAGCTACAGCCCTGAATATCACTTTTATGCTGCTTCCAGAAGCCTAACAACCAAGGTCTCCCTACACAGGGCATCCAATACAGAAATTAGCTTTACCCTGACACCAGCCTCTGACTCACAGCAGATCTTCATCCTCCACTGCAAAGATCAACACACAAAGCAAATCCTCAACATCTACTGAAAACAACGGAGCCAAACATGATGAGATTTCTCCCCACCCCCACCCTAGGAAACTGCTAACTTTTAAGTTGTTTGGTTTTATTTCTTCAAACAGCTTTTCTTTAAAAAAAGGAATTAAGGAGTATGAAAGCCAAGAAAAGAGAAGGNTTTAAAAAAAAGGGAATCAAGGAGTGTTTTCACTTTGCAAGGGATCATAAGATCTTATGAAAGCCAAGAAAAGAGAAGGAAGAGTCAGAAAAGGATTTCAATGTGTCTAAGTGCAGAGAAACAAAGATCTTTCCAAATTCCTTAGACCACTGTGTTCCTCCTGAGATAATGTCACATCAGTATTACAGCAAGAGCTCTAAGCCAAAAGACAGCTCCAGCTTTAAGTTCTTCCAAACGTCAGAGATTTTTAGAGTCTGGCTTTGGGATCCAGTCTCACTTGGAAGATGGATATTTCACAAATCTCAGACCTCGATTAAGCATCAAATTCTGCTTGAGGCTGCCTAGCAATACAGACTTGTCTGGTATCATCTGCAGATACTCCAAGGAAGCTGAATAACTTCAGTGAGCTGTTTTAATAGCCTTATTTCAGAGTATTTGAAATGTTTTAGAGAGAACAGAAATAATTTGTATACAGATAAAACATTAATTCGGTTCTAAGCAGCAGAAAGAAACAACACGGAAATGGCTTTATAGTCACAGATTTCCCAAACTTGGGATATTTTGTCCAGGTAAGCAGTGACATTCCAATGAACATGTCCTATAAAAATAAAAAAAAAGAGTTTACTGTGTTTATCTAATAAGGTGTATTAAATCCTCCTATGAAGTGCACCTGGGGTAAATAAAACACCACTGCTTCTCCCACTGCTATTTACAAATGCCAGAAAAGCACAGGAAGTAATGCATTTCCATTGTTATACCAAGAATTAATTCAATCTACTAAGTATGTGCAATCTGCACACCTGCTAGTTTAATTTGTTCCAAAAGAGAAAGGGCAGTCACCAGATTCACATTGTATAGTAGCCATCATTGCAGCCTCCTTTCACAAAGCAGAACAGAGGTGGAAGGCATTTTTAGCAGTCCAGCCTTCCTTCCAGGAATTACCCTTTGTGAGATCAAGCAAAATCCTATATTATGGGGACCCTAAATGTTCTATAGCACACTCAGACCTATGGAAAATTTCAGTCTGATGGGAAATAGCTACTTGAGTAGTTCTTAAGTCTTCTTCTAAGACTATTTGCATACTTAGAATATAGAATATATGCACATCTGAAGCTTATTACGCAGAAATAATACTGATTTTTCTAAGGAGTGAAAGTTATATAGAAGTTGAGAGCATTAATCTTGTTATTTCAGCTATACAGCATTTCTCAACCATCTTAAGTGACACAAGGGCCAAAAGAGCACCCTTTCCATGTCATATCTCCAGGTAACATTAGAGTGGACTGTCTGGCAACACTCAGTTCTTACAATAGAGATGCTCAACGCTGTGCAAATCTATGGTCACTAAGTACTTGAGTACCCATTAAGTTCCAAATCCTTATTAGCTAGAGACTGACTAGCATTTGTAGATACCAAAGACCCTTGATTCAAGTAACCACAGGCATTACAGTCAAAATAATGCCACCATAAGGACAAAGATGCTGTTCAAAAGCTGAAAATTGCAAGTTCCACATCTACAAATGCTCTCCTTCCTGTCACATCCCAGAAGTGGTATCGAATAGTATGTTGGTTAAAATTCATAAATATGCTGTTTACTACATCTTCTAGGAGGCATTGTCACCTTGTATTTAAGTATAAAACTTAGAAATGCAGCTATGAAGATTAAATGCAACTTAAAGGTCAAATCAAGGCTTTGCTCTGTACGACAGCACATTGAGAAGCCAGCCTCTGCTAGTACTCCCAGTTTTAATAGCACTTGGCTCTGCAACAGGGAAAGGCCCTTTAACCTGGAGGTTGCAGAGAAGAATAATTTTTAATGGGCAAAGCATATTCAAAAAAGTTGTTCTGGTAAACTATAGACCAGACTTTTTTGGTGTATCTTTAAGTGATGGTTAACACAACTGTGCTAGGCTGGGCACAATCCATCTATCAAGAGCAACATACTGACATTAAACTGCATCCCTCAAGAATTAAAAATGCGAGTAACAACAGCTTGCACTAGAGAATGAGCATGAGCAGGAATTAGAGGAGCCTGTCTCCTCTGCAACTGGAGCATAACAGGGGCTGTGTAACACTAAAGTACAAAAGCATTTTATAATCTCTTTTCACAGATGCAAACATCATCCATCCATAAAGATTGGCCAGTATTTTAATATACCAACAAGGGTGAGATGATGAATATGTTTTGTGAAATTCATGTTTAATCCATTACCTTTTAGAATAATGCAGCAGCACAAGAAGCAGCAGTTACTACAGTACATAAAATACTTTTAGAACACTAAAACTTTTGGGAGACAGCCCCAGTAGCTTTTTCTTTCCAAATGTATTTTCTCTTTATGAATTCAGTAGAGAGTAACACTTGCCCAGTTTCAGCAAACTGCAGCCAGATGTCAGCTTTGATCTCATCACCACATAATGAGGACAGATAAAGGACAAATAGGTTACACTGCACTTCTGCAACAGGAAGAATTAACTTCCCTGCTCCTTGCAGCACCATCTGGGTTTGGCAAAGTTAATTCTCATCCACGTCAATAGTTCATTCAAGGAAATAATTTTGTTTTCCAAATGCTATTCCTTCCTGTTTCTTCTGGATATGTAATGCCTGATCCCTTGACCTACTCCTTCTGTCTTCATTATTCATTTTCTAAGCTTCTTAAAGCAACAAGTACTGTAGACAACTGCTTGAATTAGCGCAAGGCATTTAAAACACATTTTTATAATGTCAAGTAACGTGCTATGATGCATTTCTCATTAAAACTGAAATAAAAGTAGAGGATCGTAACTCCCAAGTCAGAGATACAGGCCAGGAAAACCAGAATCTTGTATTTCAGACTTGTTTTCTGATGGATGCCAGACACCTGGTAGACCTCAGCCTCCCTCCCATAGAGGGGAGCCAGCCACACATCACATCCTAACACCCTAAAGACAGAAATTGCCTGACAGCTCTTACAGATCAAACACACATCATCAGACATAGCCTAAGCTCTAAAACAAACAGGTCACAACTATGTCATTTACTCACTTTTCAACATTCTCCACCAGGATGCCAATGGATCCCCAAGTCCTTCAGTGAAGGTACATTGCATTGTAAACTCTCTAAAAGCCAGACTGTGCAACCACCCATCATCTCCTCACCCAGATGTCCCCAGCATTACCTCCATCTTGATAGTTTCTTCTAAGCAGCTGAGCAGTCTGTAGTGCAGCAACCCATCATTCTACTGTATCTCCTGCAGCAGGTAAGACCATCATCAACAGCACTAGGCCACCTTGCTGGCTTATATAGTGGCTGAAGGGTGGAGCTGGAGGGGAACCAGTTCTCTTAAAGGGGCTGTTGCACAGGGTCTTAGTAGGGTTATGGGTTCTTGCAATAACAATTGTACTTATTGTAATTTCACTTCTCTAATTTTTTGTTTCAAACTGTACAATACACTGATGTCTAGATGGCATGGCATGTCAAATGTTCAGTGATAGTCTCACACTGAGCACATAGTAGGCATGATGGATTATGATGTAATTTTTCATCAGATTTATTGTAAACGTCTTGAAGGACAGCTGCTAATTAACAGAGATCTAAACCACCTTATGTTTTAGATCAAAGTGTCCTCTATTTGAGTTTGTAATGAAATAGCTTAACGCTTTGAAGAAGTATAGTAATTAGAGAAAAAAAAAGTCATCAGTATCTGTGGATTGGACTATGATTTTTTCATTTAGTACAATTCTACAGACTTCTAATTTCACTGAAAATGCTGATGTATAAAAATTTCCAGGGAAATACAGTTCAGAGTTTCAACTTGCTCTTGTAACTTATTGTAACTTACTTCACTTGTGGTTCCTCCATCCTTATCGGTTCCAGACATTGGAGGACTTCATCTACAGATGCCAGTAGCAGCCATGTTTCCTGTACTTTCATTTCTGACAAGTGCCCAACAGGTTTATTGAACAGTCTTCATGTTGTTACATAAAAACTTAACATACAATAGTGTCAGGGACATTCTGTGACATGCCGCATCTCACTGGAGCAGCTAAAACAAATGGAGAGGAGATAGGAATAAGGCAAATCTTGTTACATTCCTCCAAGTGGATCATGTACTTGGCACACCTGACAAGGCACAAAGATTGTGTTTGTTATTACTGGGAATCTGTGGGACTCTCATTGGCAAGAACTTGACCTAGTGTATTTTACGCTGTTGGAGGCACGTTTCATTTCTTCTGCTGTGAGCTTGATGGTATGGTGTGGCTTTGCCTCTTTTCCCTCTTTTACTTCCTATCACAAGGATATCTATGATAACTTTGAAAGTGTACATTGTTGTGCTGTAGGCATGTGTGTGAGTGCCAAAATCCAAAGAGAAATCACAAATCTTAGCAGGGTGGGGGCAAAAAAGGTCCTCTGCAGATATTTTAAAATATTCTTCAAGGATGTCAGTCCTCTCAGAGAGGTGCCAGATGTGAAAGTGATAGTGCTGGGAGGTTTCCCCTTAAGGGGCAGGAGTTTTGCAAGATGAGATGACTCAAAGCAGGTCAGGATTTTAGACGAATGGACAGCATTGTGTTAGATATTTGACCCAGAAATAGTTCGTAATATTTGAGATAGCTGTGCTGCATAGGATGGGCAAGTTATGATGAGAAATTGTTCTTACCTCTGTAGTCATAGGAGGGGTTTTAACACTGAAGCTATGTTTGATCTCACTTCTACTGATCTTAACTGCTTTTATAGGTCATTTCATTATTGTCTCCTTGTAGAAGATTAGATGCATTAATATGCAGCTAAAACTCTTTGCATTTTAAAATGCTAATTTTTAGGTGTCCATATGGCAATCAAATTAGGCTCTGAACCATCCATCCATATCTTTATATGTCTGTCTATATACAAAATGATTTTGTGGTCTAGTGAGTAGGGCACTGAACTGGGAGTTGAAACTGGGTCTGTTCCTATAACTACCATTGACTTTGGAAATAGGAACACGAACACTTTGTTGTGGGGTACACTTAGCTGTGAATTCCCCATATGTTAACTACTCTTGACTAATGGCCCTCAAAATAAACTTTTATGCTACAGAAAAGCAAAGTAACTCAACACTAATAAAAAGCAGAGGCGGCTGCTTGTTGTTCATTGAGAGGTATCACAGCTGACCATTGGCTGAGATGGTCAGCTAGTTGTTGCACTGGCATTTCACATCGCCATGTAAAGCTTTTTTATGGGGCTACTGCATTTCTCTGGGTTATTTTGAAAAGCTGTATTGGATCTCTGTCCATCCCTTGTCTTTCCTTCTCTTGTATTTCTACTGTTAACACTTTTTCCAGGCTAAAAACTCTCATCACATGTAAGCTTACAGGGCAAGTGAAAGGAAGTAGGTTAGGGAAAATGCAGGCTCTTCAAGGGATCCTGAGTGCAGCCATATATAAATTATAAGAACAGTAAATGCCATCTCTGATGTTTAGAAGATGTTTCCTTGTGATTGATTAAAGGCATTTACAGCATCTTCAGGTACCATAAAGTCCTTCTATTGGACCCTTACAGACAAATGCAGATGCAGCATCTTTATTGCTTTTCCTCAGCTCTTATTCCTGAATTCCTACTCCTCTGTGTCACTTTCTTGTGATATTTTCCCAGTTGGATTCAAAATTTGTTTTCAAACAGATAAATGAGGATGTGTTTTCTTCAGCTAAATGCTTTGGATGACACTGAAACTGCTGTACCTGGTGAGATCAAACAGCACATTCCGGCTGAGACACTGAAGAAAATTTCTGTTGGGATAGCTTAATTGTGTTTCTGCTAATTATCTTTCTATCTCAGTCTTATTCATTTCACCTTAGCAAAGTTGCTCTAAGTCAAAACCTGCTAAATTAGTATTTCTAAATTCTGCCTTTCATCTCTCACACTACTACTTACTCAGCCCCAGGTTGGAAGAGATAGAAAGATTGAAGTCTGTAGCTCTTCTCAGAAAGAATCTGTGAATCGTGGGCCATTTCTAAAGGTTTGTATTTGAAAAACATCACCAAAGCTGACCTCTGCTCCCAAGGAGAAATGAACCCATCCATTCCACTCCTTGCAGAAAGGTTTCTTAGAAAATGGTAAACTCGTAACATTCCACCCAGAAACAGCAACCTCTAAATTACATTTCCTGCCTTAAGAAACATTTTGCCATGGGCAAAGAACATGGGTATGTTCCTTCAAAAGGCTATTTTTGCGTCACTGATATCTCTGAAAGTAGTTTGAGGCTAGTCAGTGATTAAAGATTGGGCAACATGTTCCGGCTAAATGAGTGACTGTCCTTTTGTCATCTGAAGTACTCTTCTAAACTGAGGCCCTGTTCAACAGGAAAAGCTTCTCTTCCCAGGAAAACAAATTAATAAGAATTTTCATCTTCTCATTATTTAAGTCTTTGTTTCCCCAAAATAAAAACACTATCTGCGACTGCTGCAGCCAAGAAATGACATGAATAATTCATTCTAATTTCACACCATTTAAGCTACTTTACTAGCTTCTAATTAACGTGTGTAGATTATTTAAGGACAAGAAAATTACTTTTAAATGCAGGTAAGAGTAAGCTGACTATCCCCATGTATTATGTGATTTGACGCCTTCTCAGAACCCAGCTGTGCTGATGAATTTCCTGGGGTCATAGCAGCTGAAGACGAAAGCTTAATTTTTCAAAAGTGGGCTAATGACATCACTGCAGATACCATGAAATGTCTAGGGTACCAAGCAGACTGGATTTTTTCTTAAGTACAGTACTTAACTGCTATTTTGCCAACCTGCTCTGGCAGCAGAGACATTAACTGTTACACAGGCTAACACTTTGTCATTCCTATGTTACATTGGAGTTGGGAATTAATTTTATGCTCTCCTCCTCTGTCACAAGGCAAGGAATGTCAGGGGAACAAACAGCAAGCTTTGCAGAACACAGGGCCTGTAAATAGGTATTGCAGCTAACCTTTACAATTCAATCCACTCATTTTTGTGCACTCGAGATTTTTTTTTCAGTTTTAGTGCCCAGAAGAGTCTATTGAAGTCAAGAGTCAGTTCATTGGAACAAAAAGCTGCCTTCCCAGGCAATTTGTGGCATCTACAATGCCTGTCTTGATGATGTGGTGAGGGCAAACCTTTTTTCCAGATCTTGTGGAGTAGGCAATCTGAGCCTTCTTTTGGCTGGGACTCTCCCTGGAAACAATTAATCAGGAATTACTTGAACCATAACGATGAGTATCTCAACCTACCTTTCTCTTCCTATCTTTGGGGCTGGCTGGTAAATACACCCATGTTTTCAGCTCTTGTTTACCCTACGAGCAGCTGCCTGGACTTGGAGATCGAACCAGAACTCCCGCAGCGATGAGCCAGAAACCTGCTGTTCCCTGAGAACAGGCAGCTGCCAAACTCAGAAAAATCGAAGCAGAGCTCAGCACTGCATCCTACTAACAGAGCAGTTACAGCTCCACTTCAGTTTACAAATGCAACACAGGTGTCTAAGCATCCTAGTGACTCAGTACTCTTAGATGACATCAGTATTCTTAGGTAATGATGTTTTTAGGGATTAGAGGTAGACACAATTGTTTTGCCAACAAAATGCCTTCTGACAGTTGGATTTTATGCTCCTCCTCTGTATTGCAACATTTGTAAAGGGAACTGCCTTCTGCTTGAAAACCTGGGTCTTTTAGGCTGTTTTCTGCCTTTACATATGTAAGGGAACATATCGATCCTCATTTGGAGGTTTGTGATAGAAACATGCATGCAAACACTTAGTCATGACTCTTCTTGGAGGCTGCAGAAAGACCTAGACCACCTGGAGGACTTGCTGCCTAGTCCTATGAGAGTTGTTGTAAAGAGATAAAGCACTTGGGAACACTTATTTCTTCACCCTAGAGAATGTGATCTTGAATCGGTAGCAGAGAAATGGGTACCTGCACAAGATTTGAGGAGACTCACGCACAGGGTTCCTGTACTTGGTATCTAACTGTTGTGAGCAAGTTTGTGAGTACATGTTCATTATAATACTGAAGGCTCCTGGGTCTTCAGTGAACGAAACAATAAAACTAAAGTCCAAAGCATTATGGTCACTTTATCATCGAAATTGGAAAGAGATTAGAACAGAGAACTGAGCTGACTGTTGGCCAGGGTGAACAGTGACCTCACCTTAAGATCAGTAAATTGGATTTTTATACCTAAATTGAACTTCATAATTAAAAAGATACAGTAAATTAATCAGATCTGATCTTCAAATAAATTTAATCTGAAAGCCAGGGTTTGATCATTACTAAAGGAAACACGGTTATCAGGTTAATGGCAAATGCATTTTCAAGTTGATTAGTTAAAAAAACTAAGAAAAGGGAAAGTAAACAGGATGCTATTTATACAGAACAATCTGAGCATTTCCATATCAGTAAATAAGAGGTAATATAATATAATTCTCCTTAAGCTGCTGTGGTCTGTTTTGTTTTCTTTTTAAGGAAAATTTAACTCTGCAAGCAAGCAGAGACAAAACTTGGGTTCACGCAGGTTTTAATTGCCTGTTATTGCCTTCATCAAGTCCAAATCCTTCTCAAAAATTCCTACTTGTCACATGCCCTTCATCTGTCTGATCCTTGTGGGCAGATCAGAAAGGTGAGCTGGTGTGTGTTTTGACAAGCATTAACCTGATTAAAAACATTATTTTATTTCAATTTTGGATCATTAAAGGGAGACTGCACTGAATTCATTTTACTCTGTGAAGGCAAATAGCTGAAAGGCTGTGGGGACCTTTGCAAACACCACCTATTCCTTCATATCTGCAGCAGGAAGGTGTTTGATTGTCAGCTGGGGCCAATGGTGATGACAATGATTTAATGTTTCAGGACCTAGAAGTCTCAGCTGGAGTTGCACAGTGCTTGCTGCACAAAAAAAAACATGCTGAGAAACAAACCTTTCTCTGAAGATTTTCAGTCCAGGGCCCCAGTCCTGCAGAAATTCTGCACCTTGTTTATTTTTATGAATCTACCTAAAATTAAACATGGGTAAATATTTGCCAGGATGAGATGCAAATGGACAGAACAGGCAAAAGAATGAGAAAGGGGAGGAATTATCCTCATTTCACAGCTGCCCTGATCTGCTGCCTCTGAGTTTATCTGTGCATAAAGACAGCATAAATCACTCCTGATCTGGATCAGATGTGTCCTGCTGGGTAGACAGCAGAACAGAGATCGAAGATTAATGATTGCCAAAGCAGAGACCTGGGCCCCTCTGCCAGGAGAAGATGAAGCACCCTTTGGGGGACTCTGTCTCTCTCTCTGACAACAGCAGGAGCCTACGTAGAAAGCTGGATTAGACACCTAATTTTAAATAGCTGAAGTCAAATCAGATGAATTTCTCTCCTGAGAAGCTAAGTGACTTGACCAAAATCAAATACGAAGTCTTTTGCAATAATTAAGTCTTGTGCTTGGGAAAATAAAGGAATAAGACCTAAATTGATGTGCAGCATTTGGGGATTTGGGTGGAGAATGTTGGTTTGGGTTTTTTTTTTTAACTGAAAGATTAATTTTATCAGAAATACATCCACAGAAATAGAAAACTGAGGGGAATAGTAGGCTTTGCAGGGCAGGTGTCACTAGTACTGTAGGTTTCCCAGATACATTAAAGCCTGTGTAGTGGGAGAATGCAAATACTGGGAGGTGGAATTCATTGACCATTAACTCTTAGCTTATCTGCCGCTATTGCTTCCTTCTGCCTCTATTGCTTCCTTCAGTTGCCGTGTCGCTTGATAGTCTTAGTGTAAATGAAAAAACTCCTTACACCATGACATTCTACTCTAGCCTTCTAGGAAATGTATAGGAAAAAAAGGTCAGTTGGTTTTGCTAGCATATCCCCATATTTTGAGGGCATTTCAGAAACATTTGGCTGAGCCTGAAGCTCAGTCATGTTGTTCCTTGGCAGCTGTATATGAGAAAAAGCAATGGAGAAAAATCTTGATCCACGACATTCCTGATGCTGCTGTATGAGGACATCTATCATTCATGCTCCTTCCCTCCACAGTCTGGCCTGAGGCAAAACCACATTATATTCCATTGACTCCTCCAGTTCTCAAACAAAAAAAACATTTGGATCTAGTGGACACAAGAAATGTCCTAATATACTATAAATTAGACTCCCACCACACTGGCATAAGTACAAGCTCTTTACCAGATGAATGATGAGGTGCGCTGCTCACCTTTAGTTCCCCCAAGCCAGTTGTTTCCCACGATGCTGCCATCTTGCAGTTACAGGTAATGTGATGTTTTATACTCAGTGCTGCTATTATATCCTTGCCGTACCTTTATTGTCTGAGCATTCAGATAGAGATGAAACCCATTATATTTCACAGCAGTTTGAACACAGGTCCTTGAGTTGATTTATCTCCTTTATCCCTGTGCAGCTGGGTTCTCTCCACTACTTGCTCACATCTCCCTGATTTTTTTAACTATGGGATGTGACCAGTGTCTGAATTGTAATTTCCTGTGCTTTCAGAAATGGTTAAGGTATAATAAAATCCTCATGTTCACTGACTGTGTTTGGATCAAGGTTAGTGGAGCTAAAAATAATGGTTTTAAAAAATAAGCAGCTTTTTTTGCTTTAAATTTGCAGTGCTGAGCATGTTTACATTTTGCTGAGGCTTTGAAAGTAGTTTTAATTGCGCATAGTTCTTTATGGCTCTTACACCCCTTCTTCTCCGTCACTGCAGATTTCTCCATAGAGAGGCTAGATTCACCCCTGAAGTAAGCTGCAGCTTCGTTAATACCAAAAGACAGTTTTTTTATGGTGGTGTAAGACTGTTTCTTCTCTGTGTTCAATGGAGGTTGTGCCATTTGCTTTATGGTATTGAACCTTATGCTTTTATCTCCCTGTTTTTCAGAATGAAAAGTTCCACATGATAATTGTGCCTTGTCACAGTAAGGTAACACCAATAGCGAAGAGCCAAACTCTCTCTTCTCAGGGTTCTGAGCACTCATGCAGATCTGTAGAATCCTCAGGCCATTTCTCCATTTGTCTGGAGAAACAAACCTGTAAATAAGGTAAAAATGGGTTCTGCCACCCAGTACCTTCTCCTCCAACTCCTTGCTTACCACCATGCAGGGCACATAGGCACACACAGAGAAAGATCTACCCCATCTTGCTGTACTGGCATTGTTCTTGGCACCATGATGCCCAAGAGCCCTGCCTTGTGTTTGCAGTGCGACGTCATCCATGGGTTGGGCAGAGAGTTGCAAAGGTGACCAGGTCAGCTTTAGAATCATAGATTCACCAGGTTGGAAAAGACCTCTGAGATCATCGAGCCCACCCATACCTACCTGCCACTAAACCGTATCCTTAAGTACCTGATGTACCCATCTTCTAAATACCTTTAGGGATGAGGACTCCACCACCTCCTTGGGCAGTTCCAGTTCCTGAGAAGACTTTTGGTGAAAACATTTTTCCTAATGTCCAATCCGAACCTGCCATGTCTGCTGGAGATGTTGTGTTGCATCTGAAGGTCACAGCCTGGATCTCCTCGAGACGTCTCTTGCAAAATGCAGTGTCAACAGCTGAGGGGGGTTGGGAACCGGGAAAAAAAGCCCTTTTGAGTTTACGTTTAAATACAGTGCAGTGAAGCCAGCGCTGCTATTAGCCAGCAGTGTTTCAGGTCATTATCTGGCTTGACAGCTCCAGGCCTCCAGGCAGCCCTTCTAAATGCTGCTGCTGATTTGTTGCACGTGTTAAACAGACACATTGCAATTATTTGTCAGCAATATAACTCTCCCTTTTTGCCCTCTGGTCTTCAGACACATATGGTGATATGTGGGTTTCATGAGTAATGATCCACTCCTGCATCAAGAAGCAGAGAACTCCCAATGCCCACCTTCACAACCGAGTTGTTAGATGACACACTAGAGAAGCATCTGCCAATCACAGAGCCCTCTCAACCTGGTGGCAGATGTGATTGCAATCTTCTTTTAAAATGGATGCAAGGTGCTGTCTCCAGTTAAGGGTATTTACGCTCTCATCGCTGGGGTTGTGCGGCACAGAGCTAGCAGGCAGAGGGAAGTTAGCGTGACTGGTCTTACTGAAGTCAGTGAATAACAGCTGAAGCTGATGGATTACTTGGTTGTTTAGAGATAACAATGTGCTTAAATGCTTCACCAAATCAATTTAGATTCTTGTACACCATTAAAACTTTAATTTTGGAGAAAGAAAAAGTAACAGAAGAAAGATACTTTCATTACTGAAGTTTATATGCTGTTTGAGTAACACCTTAAAGACTTCTTTGTTTCCTCAGCTTGTTTTTTTATGAATAAGGTATATGCAAAAACTGAGCATGTTTTGGATATATAATAATGTGCTAGTCATAAGTAAATACCATTATCCATAACAAAGAGTTTACCTAGCTCAATTTTTAATTAGATGTAAGGAAAGCTATTCAGAACTGCTAATATCATAAGCTGTGGGGGTTTAATGTCTGGAAAATGCAGAAATCAGGATAATGGTACTGGGAGAGCACAGTGGAAAGAGCTAAATTAAAAAGGAGAATATTATACTAAGGACACTTTGGGTTCGTAAACTTTCAGAAGACCAGGGCTAGGATAGTATAAAACTAAAACCAAAGGCAAACAAAAAACCTTTTGGTTGGCTCTTGAGCACACGGGGAAAGGATATTTTTGCAGGTCTAATACTGCGTTTCCAAGATAGGCAAAACCTCCGAAGCTGAGCCATGGACCTGGCTCTGCCTTCCTGCTGTTGAGAAACTTGAGTGATATTTCTGGGCATGAGTGCAGGAGCCAGTGTGTGTCCTGCAGCCACGTGCTGTGCAAGACAAAACAGCAGCAAGCACCTTCCCAGAGCAGCTCTGGAGAGTAACAGCCCGTTGATTCCATCAGTAAGGCATGGGCTGCTTTGAATTGCTAAACTAAATCAGTCATGAAATGGGAAGCAGAGTCTTTCTGCCTCACTGAAAGATCAATATGGGCATAGTTGCTGGAAGAATCCTGTGCCTTTTCCACGTTGCTAAAGTTTCATTTAAATAACAAATAAACTGCTTTGCCCTCAGGGTTGATATGATTTTGCTGCCTTTGTGTATTCGGTGAATCTCCTACTGATTTTACTGCCAGCTGAATTACATCCACAATGAATATTTTTGCAGGTCCCACCCAGAAAGCCTGCAGTTTTAAGTTATTAGGAGTATCTTATCCTGATGTCAATTTCTGAGTGAGAAACACCCTTTTTACTGGCAGAGGAATGCAGACCAATAAAATCAGTCATGATTTTCAATGCCTCTGTAGCCACCAGTGTCTGAGTAATGACTTGCCATTATTATTCCAGGAACATGCCTACAAAGCAACGGAAAGGCAATGGGTGGTTCTTCAGTAACATTTCCCAATATCCTTTTTTGTGGATTAAATTAGTCTTATTAGTTTGTAAGTTTCGTCTGTGTACAATGGGCACTGCAGTTCCCTTTTTTTCCTGTTTAAGATATATCATATACTGAAATTTTGTTAAAACCTTTCTTCCCTATTTACAGACAAAAAAAAAATTCAAAAAATCAGCCTCTCCTAACAAAAAATACTCACACAGGCCTCATGAAGAGAAAAATTAAGGTTTATATTATGACTTTGAAATTCATGAGTGTCAATGGTGTGTTTCATTTCATTTCTCCTGCCCCTGGTCCATCAGAGGTCACCTCAAGAAACAGTGTGTGAAATCAGGCCAATAGTAGGTATTAGATGAATTAGAAAAAGATCTGGGTCAGGTATTATCTGGTGCTGAGCCATCTTAGAGTAAAGTCAAATTATCCACTTCAGAGCCGCTCATTATCTGATCACATTTTTGAGTGGATGATGATGGTTTTTTGCTTGGAACACAGTAACCTCCACTTAGATCCTGGCATTGCTGATGTATATAACGTGTTGTTGTGCACCCACAAGTAAGCATTTATTTGAATAAAATTAGCTTCAGAAAACCTGTCACTAAAATTAGGCAGATATCTTTTCCGTTCCTCTGCCATTGCATAATTTGGCTGTTTTATGCTTATTAAATAACAACTACATTCAGATGAAAGAGGAGACAGTAGACCAGACTCTGATCTCATTCCTCATATTGCCAAATACACATTCAGGAATAGTTCCTCTGAGATGAGCATGGGAGAAAGTGCTGGCCAAAAGATTTTGAAAGTTTTTCTCTCCTTTCCTGACACTCAGATTTATTAAAAGTACATTAAGTGTTGGAAAGCATTCGCAGGTAGGAGTGTGGCAGGCCACAGAAGAACAGTAATATGTTATCGCTCAGTGTTTCAGTTGCTTTGCCTGCATGGAAGTAGGTTCACTGGCAGTGGGAAGTTTGTGGATCAGCTTGTATGAGTTGTACCTATACCTATTCCTATACCTACACCTACACCTATGTATTATACATATACATATACATATACATACTAAATGAATACATATGCTGAAAAAAAGTGATTTTTGATAGCTTTAAGTCAACAAAAATTATACATTTGGTAAATCTACTGAAATCATGACTTACACTTAGGGTTAGGGCTGTGTAGGGACCATAACAAGCATTTTTTCCAGATGTGCCTGTCACAAGAACATGTGGAGGAACTGGTTTTGCACACATAAAGCATCCCCACTGAAGTCAATGATTTTGATTTTCAAAACTGGTAGGTAGATGTGCTGCCTTGATTGACTTCAGAGAAGCAAAGCTGATTTGAAACCCTTTGCCAACCAGAGCCCGTAAAGCAAGACATACCCTTGATCAAAGATATGTATTCCCAAAAGAGGCCTGATACTGATAAAAACATTTATAAGGAGGGTGGCAGGATGGTCTTTTAAGACTGAAATATGTAAGGACACAGTTTCCTGCCGCCTGGGAGTATCTTGTTATTTGTGAAATGCCAAGTCTTTAATTCTTATAAAAAACAGTACATAATCCCTCCATCACTAATTTAAGAAAATGGCTAGAAAGAACAGGTTTTGTTCAAAGTAGTGAGGTGACATGTTGATCTTTTCTTCTTGCTTTCTATGCCCGCTTCAGACTGCCCTTCTTTCTGCTGACTGTTGGGCACATTTTGAAAGGTTAGACCTTGAAAAAGGATTGAACCATATTTATTTTAAGTTTCCCCACCCCCAAAAAAATAAAAAGGGCAGCTAGAAATATTAAGGAATATTTTATATAACAGCAAGGTAAAGAAGACTTTACTTTCATGGATTAGCCATGCCCACCTTTTTAT
Organism: Piaya cayana; assembly: GCA_013389865.1. Classification (NCBI taxonomy): domain Eukaryota; kingdom Metazoa; phylum Chordata; class Aves; order Cuculiformes; family Coccyzidae; genus Piaya; species Piaya cayana. The sequence continues at coordinate 174,992 of WAAB01011235.1, forward strand.
TCAAGGACAGAAGATGAACTGTAACTGTACCAGTTCCCTTATAGCAGAGCTTTTATGAATATAATTAGATTTGCTCTTTTTTTTGCTTTTCTCTATCCTGCCTTTTTGGTACTTTAAAAGATTTCTTTGTTTGGAATTGTAATGATTTCTGTTAGAAATTATATTAATTTTGGGTCCTGTCTTTTATAGTATTGATAGATGCTGTTAAAGGACAGCTCTGCTTTTTGCAGAGCTGGCTGCATTTTAGTAGAACATAAAAGGATTTCTGCATAATGGTAGACTACAACCTTGCAAGCCTTGAACTGGGGCAATAGAAGGAGTCATTGTTTTAATCTCACCAAGGATATGCAAAAAGTCACCTTTGGTAGTTTTTCATCTATTCACATTTACTGCTTGGTGATGGTTTCCATCAGCCTCTCACTCTGACCACCACTGTCCGCAGTTGCCTTTAGCAATTCAGTCACAGACGAAACTTCTGGACTCAGTGCACTGGTTACCACTGCTGTACTGCTTCTGGTTTAGACTCAGTAGCATAGGTGGTGTTCATACCTCATATAGCAACCAAACTACCAGCCTCTCCTGCAAAGGGCAAGAGACATGGGTGCACAGGAGACATGGCTACCCAGCCTGACCTCTGCAGTAGCATCTTCAACAGCCTCAGCTTTTTGTTAAAAGAGTGTGAGCCAAGCCCTGAGTGCATGTTACAAGGTCAACTGAAGCACAGTGACTCTTTGTGGTATAAATTGGGTGCAATCCACTTTGTGTTTTGTATTACCTAAGTGAGGATTGCAGACTGGAACTTATGTCCCAGTAAGGAAAACAGATAAAAAGACGACCACATTTGAGAAAGCAAAAAGTAGACATCTAACTTCATAAACCTCTGACAGATTTTGCAGATCAACTTGCTGAAGGCATAAAAATAATAATACAAACTGCTCCAAGCACATCAGGAGCCAGAAGTATTCCTGGAAGTCTGGAGGGCAGGTAAGTGCAATGGAACCCATGGGGAAGATTAATTATATACACTAATGTTCACAGCTCCAGAGTTCAAGCAGGGTACCTCACCAGAGCCTTTCTCTACAGAGGATAAGGCAGAAGAACTGCCTCGAACTGAACTGCTGGTAGAAGAGGTCTAGAGATGAATCCATACATTGAATAATAACAAATAGCCAGGAGCACTTGGATATGCCCTTGGTCAGATGTTAATGGGGGGGATGGAAATCTATGGTTTACATCATCCTCAGCACAGACGAAGCTAAGGCTGCAAGTGGTGTGCTGATTTTTTTTAATGTTCCAGGGAATGAAAGCCTGGAAAGCTGTAGTATAGCAGGACTTCAGGGTGCAAATGACAAAAAATATTCTAAGGAATGGAAATAGAAGATGGAGGGATGAAGATGACAAAATAGAAAAGAACAACCATGGCTGTGCAGATAGAAGCCATGCTTTGCAAATATTTCTGTGGTTTTGAGGATTATGAGTATGTAGGTAAGAGTGATACGGTTGCTACAATGTACTAGGATTTTCAAGAGCTTTTCACAAGATCTCTCCCCATAGGTTCTTAGAAAATCAAGCTGTGATAGGATAAGAGAGAACATTTTGTGATTTAGTAAGCGAATAAAAGCTAGGGGCAGTGGTCTCATGTAGGAGGGAGGTTACCCTATGCCATTGTACAGGGACCTGTCATTGGGACTGTGTTATTCAGGGTGTTCACATACAATATGCAGAGACTTGAGTTAATGTCATTTCCTGCAAGTACAAGTTTGTTCAAGGCAGAGAAAGCTAAAATGAATAAGGACCTGCAAAAGCTTCTCATGGTACTGAGGGATTGAGTGATAAAACAGAAGACAAAATTAACATATTAAGAAATGCAGAATAATGACCACTGGGAAAAACAACAGTAATTATAACCTACACAGTGATGAACTGTAGATTAGCTATTAGCATTCACGAAAGAGATTTTGGACTCACTTTGAACAGTAGTATGAAAACATTAGCTCAAGGCTCAGTGGGAATGAGTCAGAAGGTGCAGAGAATTTTAGAAATTATTAGGGAAGGAATAGAGAACATACCAGGAAATGTAATTAACCACGGTTCAGACTGCTTGATATCTATGTATAGCTTTCGTCCCCCTGAGATGTAGGAGAACATGAAAAAGCACACAGAAAGGCAATGATGATGTCTGAAAGTACCAAACAGCTTCCTCATCAAGAAGATGAACAAGGAACGACTCTTCATTCCTTCTCATTATATCAGAAGTTGGAGTCTTCAAACAAAAAAGGTCAAAAAAGTGTTGAAAAAAATTAAAGACTTTTTTTTTACTGCACAAGACATCTTGTCCTGTGGGACTCATTGCTGACATATACATTCACACTAAAAATTTGTAGACAAATTAATGCAGGGAAAATGCTCCATGGTCAATCTGTGATAAACTGTTGTGCTGCTTTGGGCTGGGATAGAGTTAATTTTCTTCACAGTAGCTCATATGGGACTATGTTTTGGGTTTGTGCTGGAACAGTGTTGGTAATATGAGGATGTTCTAGTTATTGCTGAGCAGTGCTTGCACAGAGTCAAGTTGTTTTCTGCTCCTCCCACCACTCTACCAGCAAGTGGGCTGGGGGTGCACAAAAAGTTGTGAGGGGACACAGATGGGACAGATGACCCCAACTGACCAAAGGGATATTCTACACTATGTAGTATCTTGCTTAGCATATAAAAAATGGAGAAAAAGAAGGAGCGGGGAGAGATGTTCAAAGTGATGGCATTTTGGCTCAACAAGTAACCATGAATGGTTGGACTTGATGATCCAGTGGGTCTCTTCCAACCTGGTGATTCTATGATTCTATGATTGTATGATTCTATAACATGTGATGGAACCCTGACTTCCTGGAATGGCTGAACACCTGCCTGCCAATGGCAAGTAGTGAATCAATTCCTTGTTTTGCTTTGCTTGTATGTAATGGCTTTTGCTTTGCCTATTTAACTGTCTTATCTCAACNTATGTAGTATCTTGCTTAGCATATAAAAAATGGAGAAAAAGAAGGAGCGGGGAGAGATGTTCAAAGTGATGGCATTTTGGCTCAACAAGTAACCATGAATGGTTGGACTTGATGATCCAGTGGGTCTCTTCCAACCTGGTGATTCTATGATTCTATGATTGTATGATTCTATAACATGTGATGGAACCCTGACTTCCTGGAATGGCTGAACACCTGCCTGCCAATGGCAAGTAGTGAATCAATTCCTTGTTTTGCTTTGCTTGTATGTAATGGCTTTTGCTTTGCCTATTTAACTGTCTTATCTCAACCCAAGAGTTTTCTCTCTTTTACCCTTCTGATTCTCCCCCACATCATGCAGTGGGGGACTGAGCAAGCATCTCTGAGCAAGTGCTCAGCTGCCAGTTGGGGTTAAACCACAACAGGGGCTGATAAACTCATGGATGGGTACAGCCTCAGGAAGATGGGAAGAGGGACTAGGGAAAAGATCAGTCTTCATTCAACTTGTGCTTGAACCTTTTCCTTGAAGATCTGGAAAGATCAAATGTCAGAGACAGGACTCAGGGCAGTGGGGACCTTAGCACTGTCCTGACTACAGTTAATCTGCTCCTATGTACAGAGCAATTTTATTTACTTAGAAGAAAGAAGCTGAGCCACACATTACAGGAACTAATCTTCTTGGTGGAATCCAACAGGCAGCAAACAGATGGATTTTCTGTTGCTTCCTCTGGGTACAGCCTGATTGCATCCTTGTCTTCTTTTCATCCTTTTTTTCTTTGACCGTCTGCTGCCTGCAGTACCATCTGATTGCTCTCCTTAATTGAGCGTGGACAATATGAAGTGCCCCACCAACTGATCATATTTAATTTATTTGTAATTATACTGCTTTTTAAAATGAAACTCACACACTGAGTGTAATTCTTGTGTTGTTGTTGTTGACTTTGGTGTAACTCTGTGGGATGCCCGTGGCAATAGCTAAAGCAATGCAACCTATTTGAACAGAAAATCTGAAGTGAGTCATGAGCTAATGCTACGATTTTGTCATTCTGACTAATCAGTTTGAAGTCTGTCCTGTCCTGCTTTTGGTATTTCTTTCCATTTCTATTTACTCCTGGCTGAGTAACACAGACAAGGTTATACTCTTTCAGAGGGTGCTGCAGAGTTGTTTCTCATTACACTTGGTCACAGGTTGGTTGTACCACAAGCCCTAAGGAACCTGATACCACTCCTCCTCTCAACACAAACTACTTTCTAAAGGACCTTAGAATAAGATTTTTCTGCATTTTTGAGAATTAGTCCCTTCCATCCCTTACAGACTAGAACCTCTGACACTTCATTCTCACCCACACTAGGAAGTATGGTATATTCTGCATTTAGGGCTAGATTTCAGTCAGCAGGTGTTCTTTCCATATGGCATTTTTTTCTACACCAGGATCACATAAAGCTTAAGAAATTAAACCCTGTAATTCCCTTAGATGAATTTCACAGTAGTTACACTTCATGGAAGAGGACCAGCAGCAGCTGGAGGTGATGTGAGAGAATTTGAGAGGTAGCCAGCACCTCTGGGTAGGTAGCCTCCCCGAAGACATCTCAAAAGCTGTCCCTCACTCAGTGGCTTTGGCTGAGACCACTCGGAGGTGATGCATCAGGAGGTTACTGGTATTTGGTGCTCAGGGAGCAGAGCTTGCTTGAGACCAGTAATACCCAGTTTGGGGGTCATGCTGAGCTGTCTCCAGCATATCTCTTATACAGTTGTAAGGCAGAGCCTAGAAGCCAGGTTTCTTTCTTAGACTTTCTAGAGCATGCATCCCCTCCTCAGGGATCTGTTTATTGGATGTTTCTGTCATTCAGTTGGAGGAATTATACTGGCAAACTGTGTCATTCAGTTAATCAGGCAGGTCATATATAGAGACAAAGCACAATAACATCACTGTTGTACACACAAGTGCATACACACACACGCGCGCATGGAACAAAAAGATGAATTGTTCAGTGATTCAGTTTTAATCTGAATTATTGTTTTCATTCAAGCTGTGGCTCATGTGAAGAACACTGGTGCATTTCTAATTTCCTTTTCACATTAAGCTGTCAGCATAATCTGCTGGCAGAAGCCAGAACTGTTGAAAAGAGTACAAAGGAAAGGGCTTGTGGAGGAGGTGGGGAAAAAAACATATATTCTGTCAAACACAGTTAGACTGTCACTCGGAGGGTGGGTGAAAACAGACGGCTGATCTGTGTGATGTGAAAGTGAGTCCTAGTGGGGGTAGGAGAGAGTACCAGGCAGATGGCATGCAGAGCCTGCTGCTGCTTATTGTATTGCTCTTGTGTCCCAGTTACCTTGTGCCCTTCATCCCACCCATCCATTTCTTTGTTTCACTGGTCTTGGATGTATATTTACAACCCCTTGCCTAGTAGAATTCCCACTCCAACTAGACTTCTAGGTCATGCTGGTAGGAATGTATTGAATGCTTCCAGATTGTTTAAAATGCTGCACTGTTCTTTGGTATTTTCATTGTTTTCATTACTTTGTTCACAAGTTATTGTCTATTGCATTGCTATTGCTTCTTGCCTTAAAAGACAACTTTTGAATAGGTCACCTACTGGATGGAAAGCAAGATCAGTGCTCAAGATGATGTACATACTCAATTTACATCTGTAGACTAACTTCTTAGTCTTTCTTTATCTTAAGAAATATTAATTATAATTAATTAAGGATGTATCTGAGCTAAGAATAGATGTAGATAACAGAGCTGGGGAAAACAAGAATATTACTTCATAAAAGACACTGTGAAAACAACACGGATGAGTTCCTGTTCAACTCCTTGCCCCAATTACTAACTCAATCACTTCCTCTGGGAAGAGGAAGACCTGATTTCACCTCAGTCCTGTGAAGAATGTAAATCCAGCTCTACCAAATTCCAAGCTAATGACCAAATCTCCATGTTTCAAGCTGTATCTAAAAAAAAATCTCCCCTGGTGTGATAAGAAATTCCAGACCGGGTGTGAGTAATGCTCCAAAGGAAAATATTATACAAGACATTAGATCTCCAGGAGCACTGTTGGTTTGATGATTCAGCACTTTCTGAAAGGGTCAGTTTATCACAGACATCACTGATTGGCTCCACATAAACCTCCTTTCAAAATTAAATCTCTTGACTGGTACACCGAGCAGATTGACTCTTGTTATCTGTAGGACAAAATCAATACAGTACCTACAGCCATGATGCCTGTCTGTCTTCGGAGTAACTGCATTATAAATGATACCAATGAATATTTATGGAGAATGCTTTGCAGTTTTTACTCACTTCTAATCTCTGAGTGATGATCTAATAGAACTGGTGTAACTGCTCTTCCATATGTCCTGATGGTAGACATTAATAATCGTAACAATAGATGAATAAAATCTATGATGGTAATGTGAAGCCTTTAAAGTCTGTAATTTTACTACCTTGACACTGTTCCACAACACTGTGATCCTGCCTGAGAACACAATCCCATCCTCCAGAAAAATAACTAAAAAAGGAATGCTGTAATAGGCATATTTCACTGGCATCAAAGCTCACCAGTGCTTCATTTAATGACACAGAGAGGGGATGCCAAAGTCCATTCACAAGCATAGGGAAGAGCAGTTCTTCTTGCTGAATTCATCTGAGGGAGATAGGACACTGAACAGCAAGGGGGCTATGCTGGGAAAACTCAAAAAACGAGCACTCATGAAATATCTGAGACATGATTCTACTCCATTATGGCTGACTCAGAGAGAATAATATTTTACTTGTTCTGTGCTTCTGAACGATAAAACTTGCCTTCAAGAGTGCAAACGATGTTAACTATTGGGTTGTTTGTCTTCTGGCACCAGAAACAGGCGATGTCTTTCTGTGTGGCTTTCTGTGTGGCTCTGGGGAATGACTTCCTAAAGGAACTGAGTGTGACAAAGCCCAATGTTTTGTTTGATACTGATGCTGCTCTTTCATCCTGCATCATTAGTCTGCCCTAGTTTCTTCTGTGGGAAAAGGGTCATTTCTCATCCAGGCAAGCAGTACTTTCTTAGCATTTAACAAGGGGGAGTGGAATAAAAAGACAGGGGTATTTGTCGGGAACAAATCAGGGAATGGTGGGGAGAAGAAAATGAAAACTCTGTCATGAGTCTCCTGAGATGCCCTTAGGACTGTGAATCTGGAGCTCACTGCAGCAGACTTGTATTCATGTTTGAGGAGATTCGAAACTGAATACCATGGGCTTTGTCCATTCTTGAGCAAGAAGCAGCCATGGCTCAAACCCAGCTATCTACACGGCAAGTTCTACCTTAAAACTGAAACAAAAAATTCTTCATTTTGAGGCTCTGTACATAAATAATGGTGCAAGACTGTACATAAATCCCCATTACAAAACCAAACTGGTTGCCCTCATCCAGTCTTTCCTGTGCCAGCAGATGGAAACTTCCAACCCACACTTCAGGACATCTTCTGTAGACATAGATTGTTATATGCTGAGACAGGATCATGCCCAAGCAGAACATGTTCACACCGTGCAGCCTTGATCAGCAAGATTACATCTAACTTACAGCAGTTCCCCACCATCCTCCAAAGAAACATCAACTCCTTCATGGACAAAATCCACCACCAAACTGCGTGCAAGTGCATCTAGTAGCATAACAGTTTTTACGTGAAATGTGCATTTCCAAGTGTAAATTGTACAGTTGTGACAACATCTCAGCCTCATGGGACATTTCTGTGCTGGTTTGGAAAAAAAAGATCCCATATTTATCCAGGGAATGAGAGTTCATTTTCTGTTGGACATGTTTTTTCATGGGATATTTTGCTCATCAGAAAGATTTCTTTTGCCCAACCATGCCCTTTTTTTTCTTTTTAACAGCAATTCTTGAAAGCACTACAGGCCTCAGAACTTCAGCAAAGAAAGGAAGCAGCCTGCACATTCTCAAGAGGTTTAGTGTAAAACAAAGCCACTCGAAAAGCTCTGACTTCACCCTGTGGGAGCCAACAGCTTGGACTAGGGAGTGCCGCAGCAGCAGAGCAGCAACCAGGTCCAGGGGAGACCTACTGGTTATTCATCTTCATGATCTCAGCCACTAGCGCGGAACATGTTTTGCTTCTAACAAGGACCATTTTCTGTTGGCATCTATTTATGTGCAGACAGTGACCGCTTCTGAAACTGCAGGGCAAGACTTGGCAAAGTTAGATTTTTTTCTAAAAAAGAAAAATGAGAGTTGCCTAGACATATCCTACATGCAGAGATGAGTGCAGAGTATTCCCAAGTTGAATATGCATGCTGGAGTATGATATAGCAACTCTAGCTTTTTTCCTGTCAGTTGATTTCTTCTTTCCATTCCAGTAACTGTTTTCATTTATGAAAATGGAAAATACTGGACTGCAAAACACCACCAGGTTGAGTGAGATGCAAACAATACTGCCTGCCTGTTATCCTGTCTGGACTATCTCAAAGATCAAACTGTGGGCCAAATTTCTTGCTGATTTATGCTCATATACACATTACACTCAAGGAAGGGAGGGAGAAGCAACTTAATTCAGTGCCCAGGTGAAGTAAGTGTTGTACAAGTGATGATGGAAAAGGCTCAGTCCCATCTTAACTGCCAGGTTACATTTCTCAGCATTTTCAGTGCAGCTTAAAACACCTGATAGAATAATCCTGTTTGTTAAGTCGTGTGTAGGAAGAACCCTGACCCAACAAACTGTCCTGTGATAGTTGTGCCTCATGCTTCGTCTCAGGAGGAGAGCCGCTACTGTGTGGACCACAGCTGATGTATGGGTGCTGGGTGCACTGTGTTGGGAATGAGGGGTTTGGGAGGACAGAGATGAAGAGGAGGGACAGAAGGAGAGGTGGGCTGAAAACGATGAGCAAACAATGATATACCTAAATATCTCTGTGATATGGCTAGGTCTTCTGCATAGAGGGTTTAGAAGTGACAATCACTCATGTGAAGATGAGTATCCATAGGAGTTGTTTAAAGACACTACCTCTCCTAAAGAGAAGGCAGCTGTATCTGCTGTTCCCTTGGCCATAATGTATTCCTTTTACATCTGGTGACCTTATTTATAGTAGTGCTGTTTACTTTGAGGAGGAAGCCCTAAAAGCTTGCTATCAGCAGGCCATGATACGTTATAGTTACCGAGCCATGTATATGCATGCCGAGAGACTTGCTGCTTTTGCATTGATCATAGTCTTGGGAATCAGCACGGATGCTTTCTCATAGGAATATTTAACATGTGTGTCTTGTGCTTGTTTTGACATTTGTTTAGGATGCAGTGTCAAAGGAAACAACCACAGAGTACTTGCCAGGTAGCATTTGTCTGCTTTATGAAGTCTCAAAAATGAGTTGCAGCATGACAGTCCTGAATCCTTACAGCTTGGGAGAGTTAGTTGTGTGGAAACTGCTGTATAAGTTATGTAAGAATAATCAGGTCTCTTAACAGACTCAACTCATTAGCTCAGAGGAGCAAAACATTGCCTGCATACCCCAGAGTATGATAATTTAGTCCCATTTGACTTCAGACTCTCATGCATCCAGGAGCATAGTAGATGAGCTCAGACAGAGAGAGTCAGTTCGCTTCAAATCAGGAAAAATAAGAATTAAGGTTTCTGTTCTGATCAAGGTTGAATGCTTCCTAACTGGGGCTCTGCATAGTCTCTTGGAAACTCAAGGCCTTGTGAAAAAGTATATGGAGTAAACAAGACACTGCAGGTCAGAGAAGTGGGAAGGAGGGAGCAACACAGGGTGAGATGTGGCCCTCTTCACCCTTTTGGGTTTTACCCATAATTACATGTTGTGCAGACAGAGCCACACACCAGCTAAGACAGTATAGTGTCTTGTGTTTCATGGTAGCAATATAAATCTCTCCCAAAATCTATGTCTCTCTTTTCAACTAGGTGTATGCAATTTTTGATGTTATTTATGAACTTGCCCACAGCAGAGCAATCTCTCCTTGGGAGCTCACGGTTCAAAGGGGTTGTCACCTTCCTTTGCTTTTCCATATTCTTTATCTGAAGCACCAGAAAGCCTCATAAATCTCAGGTTCCTTAAGCAGTCAGAGCCAAAAGGTTGCTTCTGCTGATGGAGAAACAGTTTGTAGGAACTAGGACACAAAGTTCAGCAGGGCAAGGGATTCCACTCAATTTCCAAAAATAGACACTGTGATTAAAAACAGCTTTATGGCTCACCCACTGTCTCCTAGGGCCAAAGCCACTGACAGCACAAGCCTTGGAGAGAGATGTAGTCAGCATTGAGGCAAACTACTCTCCTAGAAAGCAGTGTGGCTGGATGTGACAGGCCCTTCAAGTGGCATCTGTGGCCCAGTTTGCACCTATGTCTTTTGTCCACACCACTTACAAGACATTTTTTAAATGTAGCTGGAGCTCATGGTGCAGACAGCACTGACAAAAAGGAGGAGACATTTCAGTAGAAATAGTATCCTGCTCTGTGCAGAGTATCAAGAGATGCCAAAGATTTCTGTGAAATATGTCTCTCTGTCTGTCTGTCCTGGAGAAACTTTTTCTGTCACTGACAAGTAGCTAAATGTGGGGAAAAATCTCTGTCATCAATGTGCAGCAATGCTCACATAGCTGCTTCAGAGAAAAGTGATGAATACTGTGTCCAAATTAAGCCACTGGAGGAAATTAAACTGCTTGTAATGACCTAGATTGGAATTTGGCTGCAACGCTGGGACTAATGACTTGTTCTCCTGTGGAAAGTGGTAGGGGAGCTTGTTAGAGATGATCAGCTCACAGAGACCTTGCAAAGGCAGCTCCAGTGCTGTGCCTCTCAGCTTCCTCCTTGTAATGCTGTTTACAGCAAACTTAGGTTTTGGCTTGATGAGGAGAGTGAGGAGGTTTAGGCAGATGGATGAGTAAAGGTACAAAGTTAGAGGCTGCGAAGCAATATGGGAACTTATGTTTTTTGTAGTATGTGCGGTGCACTACACTTCACATGAGGGCCTAATATCTGTTAGATTAGGAGCTTTAGGATATGGTCAGATGATGACAGGTGAAGGAGTTAATGTGTTTTAGGAGGTACTGTTCATTACTCAGATTTCCATTGCTCAGCTGGGACATGGTGAGAGTCTGGAAGTATGTTCCTAGTTCAATGCAATGAGAAATCTGATTATATGCAGAGCACGGGTCACCAGCCTGTCCACAAGGACAACAAAAATAATACTCAACTGACATGAGATTCTTTGAACTTAGAAATATATCAGGTGCAGCTTGACCCATTTGTAAATCATGCAATTTAAGTATTAAATCTTATTTAAATTGAATGATAGAGCTGGTTACAGAAGGAGCTCTGCAAACATAAATCAGCTGTACCACGGAATATGAACCATCATTAATGAATGTAATGCTCAGCATGATCTACTAAGTTGCTGCATCATTAAACAGCCTCAACTCTTATCAGCTGAAGCAATTTCTGGGAGCTCCAGGCCTGGGCCAGATGTATGGTTCCTGTGCATAGCAAAACTGAGCCACAGATGCCATCATGCCTTAGATCCCAGGACATAAGGAAAGATTTAACCATTCTTCAATAAAACCTGTGAAAAAGAAGAGCAAAAAAACCCCCCTATGTACTGATTTTGGGCTGCCCATAGTACTATCCTCTCAGGCTAGACAGATGATTTCCAAACTCATTTGTTGCTGAAGCAGAGTGAAGCCTCTTTAAACGCAGCTGAGAATTATTTTCTTACATTCTTGCTCTTGAATGAGCCTGTAGCTACACAAGGTATCACACATTTTGGGCTGCAGTGTTTAATTCTCACTGAGTGAATAGCACTGATCTGTGTTATGGCTGACTGCTTGTTTCTTAGATTGCACCACTAACTTCCATTAATATTCAGGCATACTGAATTGAAATGCGTCGTTCCCTCCCAAATGCTCATCAGCAATGAATTTGACTGAAGCACTTTCACAAAACAAGCACTACAGGGAATGCAAAGAGCCCCTATTTTCATTCTGGTCAGAACCAAACAGAGAAAGATTCTCTACAATTACCTGTGAGAACCCCCTGACAGGAGATTGGTTTTATGTACATGTGTATGTGTGTTGAATGAAGATTTGGTGAATTCACAGCCACAAGGCTGGGCCTAAGACACTCCAACCAAAATATATACAAAATTTCTTAAAGCTGCATAGCACTTTCCATGCTTAAAGCATTGGGTGGAGCACAGGCAGCTGGGTGGCTGGAGGAGGGGAAAATTACATTTATTTCCTACTGACAGATCACTCCATTTTTCAAGGGTTATCTGCTGCACTAAGCAAATATTTAAATAAGGTGGCCCAGAAAACATTTCAGAAGGATTTACTACAATGCAGATTTCAACAGTGATTCATAGATTTTAGGACTTGAAGATCACTTCTAGCTATTATTATTACTAATTCATGTTTATTATTTCAGTAGTGTCTAGAGACACACTGAGGAAAACCCTTGGGCAAGCTGGCTACAGCCCCAAGACAGCTGATGGGATGGAGAGGACAAGGGGTACACTGCTGGCTAATGCATGCATGTCCACACCAAACCATCACACTCTGCATTGAGTTGGTAATGGGGTAACTACAGCTCCTTGTACTACCATCCACCAAGATAAATCTGCCATTGTTTTCTAGACACAGATTAGGAGTTTGTCCCAATCCCCCGATTGCCTATACCCTAAAAAACCCTTTGTCTGTTTGGTTTTTGGGNATGTTTAATTTACATCTTCTCCACGTATCCAGGAGGTAGATGAAGCATTTGGTACTATCAGTGGTGTCACACTATCTCAATTTTCCTCTGTCCAGCTTGGGGTTGTTTGTTTGGAGAGTTCCTTTTCCCACCTTAGACTCCCAGGCTGGGCTTCGGGTGACACCTGCCTCACCAAAGGTCCACCTTGCTTGTTCTCGACGTAGAGATTCGGATGAAACAGACATCACTGCTCAATTATTCACCTTTCCCCAGAAAAAGCCCCGATATTGAGAAGGGGTATTTGGCCTTACATGTGTACTTGGATTGCCCTCTAGTGCTGAGCTGCATCCCTGCTCAGGCAGGATTTCAGGCTGCTGAGAAGTTCGAATTCACATTTAGGGTTTTATTTTGTTAATTAAAAAGCTTATTGATGACTGGAGAGAAGATGCTGGCTAGCCAAGAAACAATATCCTGAATCAAACAGCAGAAAAGCAGTTCGAGAGAGTGATTTCATCATCAGCCAATGGGAAATGAGCTCTGTAATGCAGATTATTCCATCAGATTGGCCAGGGCAGTTTGTTAAGATTGTAAAGGAACTGCCAGCTATTTGCAGCATTAAGTATTCTGCATTCTGGAGAATTCAAAGTTCCTTAATGTGTTAGACCAATCAATATCAATTTGTTATCTAATAGAAACACACAGGCTACTATCTTTGTCAGACTCTGTGTTAAATTAAATACCTTTCCCTCCACTACAGTGTCATTTATAATGCATTGTTTAGTACCCCACAACAAAACCAACTTTCTCATGTTATACATGCTGGAAGCACAGGAGAAGTGGCTTTAAATAAATCCTGCTGTTCAAATTGTCATTATTAGGTTTCTACAGTGAAAACAAGTAGGCAAACCAAAATCCCTTTCTTTTAGGCTGCCAGGTGTAGGACTAATCAGTAATATTGCTTCTTGAGATCTGAAATATTTCAAAAAGAATAAACTTCATCTCATATAAGTGCTTAGAATCAGCCCTTCATCAGTCCCAATTTTCTTGTAAAAGTTAAATATCTATTTTAAACTGTATTTCATCCAGTCCTGATACCTTACCAGGCTTAGTAGGTTTATGTGAATGATCATATTAAGATACAAATTTTAATAGATAAACTGAAACCCTGCAGTCATGCCTGGAAGACTGTCCTCCTTAACGATCGTCTTTAATTAATTTTCATGAAGCAGGTATTATTTTAATAATATCTCTATACCATAAATCATCTTGATTGCTTCAAAATGTTTACAAAAGCAAACTATTATGAGATTTTTTTTACACCAAATAAAATAGAATTATGAATATGAGGGATAAGAGATTTTTGCTTTAGTAAGATCATGCCATGTATGATGCCTTCCCATTTTAAGTAATCTGTTTAAATAGTAATTGTTAAAATCAGTAAAGAAATCCAGTATCAAGTGCCTCATTTCCTTCTTTGATTAATTCACTTACTTGTGTATTTTCTGTAAGCTTCTGTGGCAAGGGACATTGATTTTCCATTACGTGTTATGCTTTCTGAAAAATCATGATCGTTCATATCTGCTGTCTTGTGAAAAAGGAGGAAATATATGCGTATTTCAGAAATTTATTTTAAAATGAGAAGGTGGGGAAAGAAACCCCTAAAACCTCAGGAAATGCCTTTTGTATTTGCCATGCTGGACGTAGACAATGTGCACATTGCACGCCCTAAAATTCTCACATATGTTTAACAACAGTGGCCTCTGGTGGATTTTGGGGTAAGTAGAGTACTAATAATTGAGGTTGGAGATATCTGGGCTTGATAATAGCCCTGTGGTTATGGACTGGAGTTCAGAAACACACTAAACATCAGTCCTTCCAAGTAGGTCATATATTGGCCTTTAATTAATGCTGACCCAATTTTAGCACGTGCCTCGGTGTGTATTAAATGCTGCTGCATTCCTAATCAATTCAAGATTCATAAGGAATGCTCCTTCTCCTTCCTCCTTATTTATTCAAAAGGCAGTTGGGGGGCAGGTGAGTGGTGAGTCCAATCTTGACTTTTTTTTTTTTTCCCCCAGGCATTGATTTACGACTATCTCATAGAAGTTTAACCCTCTCTCAGGTTTCCGTATCTGTTATAGTTAGTAAATATTCCAAAGTCACTGGGAGATAGGAGGGGAATGCCAGACTGCTAGAGACATGGATAGAGAGAAGAGCAGCTTACTTTTTATTTCAATAAAAATTTTCTAGGATTCATGAACCACCCCAACTACTTTCTTAGGCTTTGGTTCAGCAACCTGTTCTCATTTAATGAGCATGTAAACATATGTTTACCCTTAAGTACCAATTTTCAACCCATCTGGCTCAAGTCAACTGCTCGCGTATGTGTTTTTCTAAGGGCAACCTATGCATCTGCTAGAACTCTTTGCCAAATTGCAACTTCCATTTCTTGTTTGTGTATCCAGACTGATTTCTGTGACTTATATCCATGCCTTGCAAGTCTTAGTCCAAGATTTAAACCATTAGATTATATTGCGTATAATACCTACTTACACCCTTCTGCATTTTAAAACACATTATGATAGTAGCATCGCTTTATTTGATGTTATCACTGCAATATAGTTGTAAGTACTTGATCAAAGTGAAATGTATTCTGTTTAATTAGCTTTCCCAATGACCTGAGTATGTTACCATGAGAAATCACCACACATCACTAAGGACTTATGTATTTATAAGAAGACATATACCCCTCCCAGCATTAAGGACAGTGTCAGCATTTGCTCTCCAGTCTGGCAGATATCTGGGACATGAAATACATTTCATGATATGCTATTCTTTACTCAGCCAGCACTTAATGACTGGAGCTTCAGGCCAAATGCAGAATCCTAAAATGAGGCCATCAACATCACTCAATTACTGCTGTTATTAAAAATGCCAAGTGTGATCATAATAATAATTAGACACTTATTATGCAGCTCTGCCTAAGGAATATATTCTATGTGTGTAAGATGTCATGCAAGTCCTATTAGTAAAGCTGGGTGATCTCACCGCCTCCACATTGCTGCATGAAATAAAATTACATTTGAATGTGAACTACCTGGGTAAATCCAGTCTTTCACCTTCCAAGGGGTTATTTTGGGGGTTTTTTTAACTCTGAAACCTCTCTAAGGTTTACATCCTGCCACTAACATCCTCTGAGCAACTTTGAGCATCCAGAGAAATATCTCCCTTTGATCTATTATTTATTATCAAACAATTATCCAGATGGATAATTTACACCTACAGTCAGTTGGTGCCCCACATCCCAGAGAAGCACTGGTCCAGAAGAGGAGGAACACACTCAGCGCCAGGCGCTTTTTATTGACTTCAGGCAAATACTTCCTCCTCAAACTTCTGTTGGCTCATGTGTAAAATGGGCCTGGAAACCAGTCTTCTTTGTGCAAATGCTTGAGAAAAAGTCCTACAGAAATGTGCTAATTGAAATGTACTAGTCATGAGTGTGCTAATTATATTGAAGATTATCATGTCCACGGCTGACCTGTTCCCAAGTGGCCATTTGAAATCCAATCTTCCAGTTTCTTCCAAATGCATAGAAAGAAAGCTGATACAGCTCCTTTAGCTCAATCTACTGCATTGCATACTAAGAGTAATCCCTCTGGTTTTGCAACATTCTAGCAAAATCACAGTTTTTGAAAGAGATTAGATGGCGTAACTTGGCTCCAGAGATCATTCAATCTTGGCATCTGTTTTATTGCTTTATGTATGGTGGAATTAAGAGAGATTATCATCTAATTATTCCCTGTAGTCTACAAGACAGATGGAAGAAAAGCAAATTGTGCTTTATCAATGTGCTGCCATTATGTGCTCAATCTTCAATCTCTTTTCTGGTCATTGTTCCAGAGTAACAGAAGTATGGGAGTCATCTGCAGCTGAGATATGGATCTGTAAGACAAGGGTCAATGCAAGGTTTCCATAGATCATGCCTGCATGATTGATCACAGCGTGTTCAGATCTTCAGCAAATTTTGCATTAGCTTTCTTTTTCCAGCATGAGTCTAATGGTCAGGAAAGAGAACCTGTTGAGTCCAGTAGGATCATGCAGTCAACCTCAACCAGTGATGACCTCCAGCATAAGCTGTCTCAGAACTGTTTAGAAACTACATCTGAGAGAACACCTCTAGAGTTAGGACTGCTCTACTTCTCTATGTATTATCAGGCCAGGCTAAAATGATCTCTTTCCCAAAAGCATTTCATGCTCTTTTCACTGTTTCATTCTGGTATGTTCCAGGGCTGTATATTGAAGGAGAAACATAGCTGAAGGTGAAGCCAAGGGAAATCTTTTGGAATTCATATTCCCACAGCAGCCACACAGGTAGAGATGGCCTTTGGAAAGAGCACTGCCTTCTGGTTGGAAAACTGGCTGACCTGGAGGAGAAAGAAAGGGAGCAGGAAACTGTGGTGTGGCCCCTGTGGCATCTCTATGGGTAACTCCGGTATCCCATGGGCCACCCAATGGATGAGCTATGGCCTTGGTGAGTCCATAAATCTTTTACAACAAGGACTCTGAGTCCCTTATCTTGATGTGTGTGCAAGCCTTCAAAGCAAAGGTGGACTGTCATGATAAATTACTTTTTCAAGGAGTGTAAAAAGCAAAACATGTCCCTCCTTTCTCCCCTCCTTCACTCTTCTGGCTCCATGCCCACGGGCCTCCTACAAAGTGCCAGAGTGCTGCCTCCTTGTGATGGCCACGCTCTTCAGTGAGTCGCATTTTCCCTGCCTGTACCTATTGTACACAAACTACCAGTGCCATGACAGTTTAGTCCAACAGGAATCAAACTCAATATTTATTTTTGTGGTTTGTTTTCTCTCCCAGCCACCTGCCCTGTCTGATTTTCCTGTGCATTTAGGCCTGACTTTTGATCTTCTGCCCAGATTTCCACCTGCGCAGTCACGTTCTTTTTCATTTTCCAGATGGGGAAATGCTCCATGTAGATTTGAGGTGGAGGTATCGTCCTTTGCCTTGTCTGAATGTGCTAATCCCCAAAGTAATGATGCATCCTGTGAGTTTCATGACATCAAACACTGGGAGGGAAGGGGGTAATTAACACATAAGTGACTGCAGCAATCTGTCAGCATTAACGTTAGTTCTGAACATGCAGCTTTTATTGGGTCATGAGGAAATGGAGTGAGGCTGGTAGAGAAGTCTCTGCTCAGCAGGAACAACAGAAATTGGTCAAATGAAATACTGCAATGAAATATCAAATGGGTGCCAGTGCGGGGAAAGCTGTGTTCACATCCAGGATGTAGTGAGAATGATGAGGCTAATGGAAGGCACCACCTCTTGGACCCCCTTTCTTATAAATCCACACCAGTCCTCATCTACAGAGATACTTTTGTATATCCAGGCAGACACTTGTGTTTGCTGTTTACTTTCAGAACGCCCTGATAGAAAGCTCCCACAGACCTTGAAGCTGTGGGATAAACTAGGATTTGGTATCAAATCCTATGTCAAGTACCATCTGCAATAAGGGTGGTGTTCACACGTCCTTTGAGAGGAATATTGTCAGAATTCTTTATTCTCAGGAGGAGACAGTTTACTCCAATTCTGTGTCTTTTATTATTAAGGTACCTTCACAGAGGCTGGGCAGTCCTACCCAGTGGTTAGAGATAAGCTTTGAACCCACATGGAAAAGAGAGACAGATGGGGTGCAAGCAAAGATCAAGAATAGGAGTCAAAGACATCAGTCAAAAAGGAAGGAGGAAAGGGAAATAGGAAGTAAGATTGATGCTCAGGAGCAGCACAAGTGGTGGGTGCTGAGCAAGGAGCAGGCAAGGCTGAAGCAAGACCAAGGTATGGCTCTTGAATTCAGGACTCAGCAGAGCTCCAGCCAAGGGTACCCCTGAGCCACAACAGAAATCAATGGGAGTGCATACACATCAGGTAATAACCCAGCTCAGAGGCCAGCGATTCTTTGGACAGGTTGATCAGGTCCATAGCCCCAAGGGAGCCTGCAGGACTGACAGCTCATGCAGAAGCTGGAGGTGGTCAGGTAACCAGCTCCTGATCTAGATGCAAGCATCACATATAGTCCCAGTGCCATGAAAAATAAAGCATGGCATTAACCAGTGCTGAGGGAACACAGCATTTTGTAATGTGCTTTTTTAGTATTATCCATTTGGTTAGAACATGGAGCAACAGTTTTCTGGGCCAAGCAAAAGCACATTGTGATGACCTGGTCTGTGGATAAAACCAAGATACAGACAAAAGCCCTATAACAGCAGAAGGGCACACATTATTTACAGCTTCTCCACAGTCATCCTTGTTGTCTCCCTTGGCTATTTCTACATGGGTCCAGGCCATGAAAAACAAAATAAGAAGCACCTAGATGTAAAGCCTTTTGTAAAGTCTATTCAGCTTACTCAGCTTACAGGATATGAAAACTCTTCCCTAAGCCTTGCATCTCCTTTGCAAAGTGCTCCAAAACCCAAGGGAACAGCCTGTTCATTGGAGGCTTCTGACCACTGGGTGACATGGGGTTCCTTTAGAGGAAACCTGTCTAAGGACTATGGTCCAGAAAGCCCTAAAAAAAAGACTATCCCATTGCAAAATTGCTGAGAAGTTATTGTTCTATGAAAATGAAAGCACATCAGACTATGTTCTTCAGGGAAATTATTTTTTTCCAAGTAAATATTAGAAGGCAGCTTGACCAAGATCTATAAAAATCTGATTTTGAGTATGGAGAGATCTTCTGGTTCAGCCAAGAGCGATGTCCCCAACTCTGACAATGTCCTTTGATAAATGTTTGGCTGCAGTTTGACAGGGAGATCACAGTCTTGCCAAGCCCTTCTGTTCAGCAAGCTGGTGAATATAGTCTGTCTAGAGATGAAATAGAAGCATGGTTTGCAAGAGAGTGGCAAGGTGTATCAGCAGAGCAAGCTGCATTACAAAATGAGCGGCTCAGAAGGCCACAGCAAAGGGAAACTTTGTTCACAAGCAAATGTAGGAGGTGGGGGCTGGAGTGAAAGAGGAGGAGAGAGGATCTTTAGGGCACATCAGGGGAATAACGGCATTTGGGATTTGAATTCCTTTTAAAGAACTATAGGTGGTACTTCCCAGAGCAAAAACACCTTTTCTAAATGAGAACCAAGATAGTATTCTCACACACCAAACTCTATCTTTGATTTACTCTATGAGATCTGTTGCAGGGGAAGGGAGGAGGGTTGTTTAAGATGAAAGCTAGTAATCGAGCAAAATGTAATATTATTATATTGAATGCCACAAGACTATAGTGGTCAAAAAGGTGTTTGATTTCAAACCATGCTGCTTATGAAGGCCAGGCCTTGCTTGCTTCTTTCTTTAAGTTCACTTGCAAGTGTCAATCACAGCCCACAATTGCTATCTCATCAAGTTTTATGTCAAAGCTTCTAAGAAATTGTACTACATGGGACATGGGACACCCTCCCTGATAGCTCACTGCTGGTCGAGGAATGACGTGAGCACAGAATAGGTACCTGACATGATTCACACACACTGGACTGGACTTTAACATCTGACTCTGATGAGTGCAGAAAAAATTCAGTATTGACAGGCCCACCTATGTATACCAGACTCAGGTTGTCTTAATTTTTCCATTTAGGAACCAGAAATCTAAACCACATTTCCAATCATATTTGGCTTTCCAGATGAAGCACGCACCACATGTCATCTGTTTTGGCAGTGTGGCCCAGCATGGGAGTCTCCCAAACAGTGCTGCACTGAAATAAAGTTATCACTGACTTTATGAGATATTTGTACAACTTTGCACCCGCAATTAAAGCAGTTATATAAAATGAATCATAAATCCACAGATTTTTAAGGCCAGAAGGGACTTTCTTGATTATCTTGTCTGATTTCTTGGTCTGGCATAATTTAAGCTGCAGAATTGCACCCTGAGGAATCTCTGTCTGGCCAGAGTATCTACTTGGACTAGAAAGAGCTTGCCTTTCAGAAATACACCCTTTCTTGGCTGTAGGTGTTTGCGTCTCTAGATGTACTGTGCTTGTCAGCTGAATTTGTTTGGCTTCAGATTTGAGAAACTGAGGAAGTGTTTGGTCAGAGAAACCAATAAGTATTTCCATCGTATCTCTTCTTTCTATAAAGATGCCTATGATCAACTTACTCTTTAACCTCATCTCTGTTTAATAAATTAGACTTTTTTTCATTTTGATGCTCACAATTTTGGTGGTCTTGAATTAGTTATGAAAGAAATACCTCCACTAGCCTATGTGGTAGTCACAGTTCCTGGTTATTCTTTCCACTGAGCTATCTGTGGCATGGACCTGTTAGATCCAAGGGGAAAAAAATGCCCATCTAATCAAATTAATCCAATTCATCTTTCTGAGGGCCTTTTGTAAAAACACTTGTGGGTTTTTTTAGTCAGTCAGAATAATTTGTACAATGTTGCAAGAAAAGTTACTCCATCTGGTAAATTCCTTGCTGAGCAAGGGTGTGTTTATTGTTGCTGTATGATTGCTTAACCCCTTCATATTATTTGTGATCTGGTACTGGATGAACAGACCTGAAATGAGGCAGCACAGTGTTTAATTACATCCACAGGCTTTTGGTTCTTTTAAGAAAGGAGTGAGAAATACTTGTGTAGTTAAGAACTAAGCCAACAGCATGGAGAAAAGGTTTTAAGGCTTCTCTTTCTCAAGTGCCTGAATTAGGTTCCCCCACAGGCATCCCTGCTAGAAAAAAAAAAAAGTTATTCTGTTACCTGCTATGAAACAGCAGCAATTGAGTTTGGGGTAAATTAATTGAGATAAAATGGAAATATCTTATTGCATCTTACACTCCAATTTTATTTGGAATATTTCTTTGCTTTCCAGAAGCAAATCTGCAGTGCAAAAAATATCTTGACTCAATAGAGCTATAAACATAATGTATTTGAAGTCAGTGCGCAGAGTAATTTCTCCTCTGCTGAGTTATTTCTGAGAGGCATCTCTCTCCCCACTCACACTCACAATGCAATGCAGCCACATTCCTGTAACACTGCACATGCTCCTTCGTTTTCTATGGCATACAGGCAGGGGAAACCATGTCTTCATCCTATACATGACTGTCTTAAACACTTTGAAGAATAAAGTGTGAATAAAATAGCAAAAACAACCAACAGTTTAAAAAAATATCAAGTGAGTCTAACTTGCTTACAAACACAGAAAGTACTGTCAGATTTTTAGTCAATTGCTTCCACCATCTGAATCAGTCTGGCTATACCTGAAGTACAATAAAAGAAATGACATTTCCTATTCTATAACCCATATTCATCAAAGACCAGCATGTACAGAAGTACAAATATGTTTTCAAGTTATGTCTTTTTGGAGATTTAATTCATCTGAAGAACTTAAACAGAGAAGTCAAACATCATAAATAATTTGACAAACGATGTTGAAAATTGCAGCAGAGTTGGGAATATCTGCAGTGCCTTCATATGCATCTTTGATTTTTCTTTCATTGGAAAACACTGGATTTCAGGTAAAAACACCACATAAAAGAAGCAACTGTTCTGACCCATTTGTAGTTCTCAGGCAGACTAATATTTTAAAGTGCCCCAGACAATTGTCTACCTTCTTCTCATGACAAAAGACAATTGTAAACTGTAATAGTACTGTGATTTAACAGTTTTTCATGTGGAGGTATTCCTCTACAAAGCAAGAACGGGGCAGCTAGCTCAGCTTCTAGTGTCTCACTATCAGATATTTATGCTAAAACAAATTGATTCTGGTTGAGATGTCCTCAGCTATCCAAAAAATAGTAATTTCTGCAATCTGCATCATATTTCTACACCCCTCAGCAGCTGAAATACAGAGCATAAATGCATCAGGATACATTAATTCAGTGAGGAAAATCAGCTTTAGCCACAGTATTTTAATGGTCTAATATAAGGATGAGATGTTATTGGCTAAATTTGTCCATCACTTATGTCTGTAAATACATGTGGTTTCTTGAAAGAGAGCAGAGCACAGCCTTGTCTTGTAAATATTTGGAGTATACATTATACCATATGATAGCAATTCATGTGTGACCTGCCACTTGTCCTTTTGAGTAGGTGATTTTGCAGATGATGAGACCAGTCCCTTGTCATTACTTGTGAAGTAAAGGACCTGTGATATTCTACACTAATAGCCCCAAACCCCATATGCCACAGCAGCCAGAATGCAAGGATATCGATATATTTGATTGAACTATATTTTTACAAGGGAATATCTCTTCTTTCTCAAGTGCCATGGAGATCGCTGAGGACCTAGTCACTTAATCTGACGCAGAAGCAAATCAAATCAAATCCAACAACTCAACTGAGATAATGAACTTCTGTTTTACTCATTTTCTTCAGCAGAGGGAGCTTGAGTCCAGAGCAAAGAGCCGCTGCCTTCACTTCGACGAGTTCTCAGTAATCGTTCGTTCACCTCAATGCCACGGGGATTTGCAGGTAAATGAAAAGAGAATTCGTGGCATGTGGGAACAGCTCTGCAAAGCTGCCCTGTCCTCTGATCAGAAAAGAATCAGGCAACGTGGTTGTCCTGGATCCATTTAACTCACGGCCCTTTTCCAGAGGGACTCGGGTTGAGGTGTGAAATGGGGGTGAAACCTTGTGGAAACTGGCTTTGTACTGATCCTGGGGTTGGTCAAACGCGTGCTGCGCAAAGTCAGAGTGAACTTAAGTAGCCAAATGACTGATCCGAATTGTGCTAGGGATGGGATTAAGTACTGTTGTGCCGCTCAGTGCCACCCCTCTGGAATTCGGGTTGAGGATGAAGGTTTTGCATTGAGCTGGAGGAGGGTTATCAGCCATGCTGGGAAAGGGGGCACAGGGAATCAAACTAAAAAGTAGATTTCTTAGCTGTTTTCACTGCAGGTTGGCCCAACAGTGCCTGAGGGCTGTCCTAAGAAGCACCTGCAAGCTGTGCATTGTCCCAGGGAAGCAGGTGGCAGAGACACTGCCACAACAGGTTCTGTGTAGAAATGCAGATGTTCACATTTGCTATGAGCCCACTGGCTGGCACTCATCACCCCTCCAGCTGTCTTGCTCTACAGTGTTTAGCAAACAAATTACTGCTTCAAACACAGCAAATAAAACACTGACTTGACTTCCCCAAGCAGCGATCATCAGTCATGTTCTTCATTGGATCTCAGAGCCCTTTGGAGGAAGGTTCAAAGTCATCCCTTGCAGTGGTCAGTAGCTGAACAAGGGACTTGTAAATTGTCATTTCAGCATGAAAGTGTTGCCCTGAACATTTTAATGTTTGTAAACATAACAGGATGTTCTTAGCATTTGTAGCTCACCCTTGAGATAAGCAAGCATGGGAACACACACTTCAGAATAGAAAGTTAGGCATGAAGGTATTAAAATGACTAATAAAAAATATACGTTGAAAGAATTAAAACCAAACCCCATATAACTGGATTCTTAGACCTCTATCCTATGCAGTAGAGAAGCAGCTATCTGACTTTGTTCCTCTAGCAGGCTGTGATCCATGGGAAAATACTTCTATAAAACAACCATTAACTAATTAATAACTTTCTGGCTTGAGTTGTCTACTTATAATCCATCTTTTCCCACATATTCAAGTAAGTTAAAGCTGTATAATTTTAACCTCATATCCACTTAATGGGCAGCTCATTTGTTGTGAGAGAAGCAGCCTTGAAGAAGCGCCTGCTACCCACTTATTTTCAAGGTAGATGAAACAAACTGCAAATCAAGGACACCATTAAAGTTTACCCCTATAAAGCAAGGGTCTGGTTCAGGGCTCTCTGATTAAGTATGCATTGGATCAGGCTCAAATTGCAACTTGTTTGCATATTTCCCAAAGAAATACCAGTACATAAAATGCCCATGAATGCAAATAGATTGTGTTTTTTCACTTGTATAATTTAACAGAGGGTGGCTTAAAAATGAATGCACACAATAGGATTATACAATATTCTCAGGGGTTCAAACAAGTTGCTGTCTGCCTAAAGGAAGGTCGTTCCAGTGATTAAATCTTAACCTCCAGGGAGGAGGAAATCACAGTTGTATTCCTCGAATGGCCTCATACTTGTGAAGTCACCAAACTTTTCACACCTCTACCCTCTGAACGACAGAGCCTATTTATGCAGCTTCGCCAGCCCATCCACATTTGTATGTTGATAGCAGAGCAACAAGAGAGAAATGGTGTTGAAAGGCAAATTACCTTCTGACTTCGTTCCACATATGCATTTATATTTATGCCATGAATAGAGCAGCACCCAGTGCACATATGTCTTTGCTTATAATATATATTTTTTTTTACTGCATCCATGCCTTGCCTTCCCTTCCCCCACAGCTGTCTTTTCTTAGGCATTCATAGTTATCATTCCCAAAAATATCTGAAAACAACAGGATGGCATCACCCTACAGCTCCCCCTTCTCTGACTCTCTTGAGAAGATCCATGTCATATTGTCAGTGTTTTATATATTTACACCAACAGAGGAGGCCTGGGATGTGGGCTTTTTCGTTTATATGACTCTCAGCGCCACAGGGGGTATTTAACTTTCTGCCCTGGTTGCTGTAATTCTCTCTCCAGTGGATATACAGTTCAGATCAGGTTCCTATTGCTGTGATGACAGGCATTCAGCAGGCACTGTAATTGCAGAGTTAAAACAGCTCATTTTCTTACTGGCAAGCTGTAGTTAAAGAGGTGCTAGGAGGCAGCCTGGCTGTCTGCAGAGGAACTGATCAAAGCACAGAAAGGCATCTGGCTTGTCTCTGTTTTCTTTCACCACCCCCCTTGCTGGTGGAGGGGAAAAAAATAGGGAAGGAGAGAAAAAGCAAATGAAAAAAAAAAAAAAAAAGAAGAAAAAAAGAAGGAAAAACTATTAAAAAGGAATTTATGAAAATGAATACTTGTCCCTTTCCTAAGGGTAAAAGGCAGTGTCTTATTAAAGACACTAAACATAGTTGCATTAGGTCTAATTTTTTTAACCCTCTGTATTTTTTAATAAGAAAATTGGGGGATGTGTATGTTCATTTGTGTCTATTTCCATTAGCTCTTCCCAGCAAGATGGCTAAACAGTTGGGTAGCACTTTTCACACTGCAGAGAGCCAACTTTCCCCATCTCTATATCCATGTCATACTCCCTTATCAGACTCAACTTTTTCTCTTCCTGACCTCTACCCTTCCCTAAAGGACATATGGCTCTAGCCAGAATGCAATGGACAATGGGATTCTGTACCATGGATTAACTGCAAAAGTACAAATGAAAAACATTTTTACTTTATTTTTTCTAATTCACACCAATTCTTCCTGTCATAAATTCCAGCTAATCACAAAGGAAAAGGTAAAGAGAGTTGACAAACCACTTGAGATGTTCATATGAGGGAAAAAAAGACAGAAAAAAACTCCAGCAGTAGGGGAAGACATCTATCAAACAAATTGAGATCAATGATCTAAAAGCCACTGAGAAGTCAATCAAAATGTTTCTTGCAATGAGGTAAAGAAGCCCCTGGGCAAGGAATGGCTCCATTCCCAAACAAGAAGAGATGTTTCATCTCAGAGAAAAGCATCATTTAAGCAAAAATAGTTGAAATGTGGGAATTTCTTTCTATGAGCCAAAGGGATAAAAGTTTATGAGGACAGTAAGAGCTAGCAGCTGAGAGCACACACTCTCCTTCACTAATCTGTGAAGTTCTTGCCTTACAGGGGCTCTGAAGGGAAAAAAATGGAACACAATCCATTACATAGTATTTGACAACATTTTCCAACCAGGTTTCCATGCAAAAGTAGCAGGATTTCTGCTGTTTCTTCTGAGCCTTCAGTCATCAGAAACTCATCAGGGAGAGGATTCATTCTCGCTTTCACTCCCCTCTCACTTCATTTTTTTATCCACTATCTCTTGATGTGACCCCACCATCTTCCCATGAACTAAAGAGGAGTTCAAGGGTCTTTGAAAGAAAAAAACAAACTTGGTAACTCAACAAGGAGCCTAGACAGGATACGTTGCAAATTAAGTTGAAAGAGGCCCAGTTACTTCACCATTATTTGATTTCCCCTTCTCTAATCCCTTGCTTGTAATTAGCATAATTTATTAACATATTAGAGCCATGCATGTGAACCCTCTTTATAGTCACTGAGTGCTCCCTGAGGCTGCCTAGTGAAAGCTTTTCCCCACTGTTTAATAATATGTTACATAAGGAAAACCAGCTTCTGATATCATTTAAATGATGACTTTCCTTTCTGCCTCTGAACACTCATTTCCTTCAAATGAAGTTAATTTCCTTAAAGAATGAAAATTGTCCAATTTCAGTTTTCCATTCATTAGACCCGCTTAGTTCAACATGAAAAAGTCACATGCCGAAGAGAAGAGAAGAGAAGAGAAGAGAAGAGAAGAGAAGAGAAGAGAAGAGAAGAGAAGAGAAGAGAAGAGAAGAGGAGGGTCACACCATGGTTTAATGGGTCAACAGCCAAATACAGATTTTTTCATATTCTCTCAGGTGGTTCCCTTTATTTCCACTAATCTGCTGCTGATATTTGGGAGACAATGGACAAACAAGGCAAATCTAATTCCCACTCTGATTGTCAGTCTGATATGGGTCCATCTCTGGGCTCAGTACATGGCTGTGGACACAGGATTGCACCACCTTGACTGCCTCAACTAATCTTTACCTTTACTTCTTACTTTCCTCACTACTCACGTTGCTCAGGAATCAGCTCATTGTCATGTCTATTTTCTTGCTATTCTTTTTCCAGCTCTTCTACAGCTCCTCAGTGCTGTGCTAACCCAAACCAAGGGCAGTTTCAGGAGGTAGATCAAAATGTTGATTGAAATGTGGAATTTCCCTCTAGCTCCTCTACATTCCATGCAGAAATATAAACGCAATTTCTTCTCAAATGCTGGCTCAGGAGTCAGCTTGCCCTAAGTCCATGGCCAGGTACTAGCTATTCAGAAGACATGCTCAAGAGAGGCAAAACCAGTGCAGTAGTTTTTGAAGTAATAGCCAAAAGTTGGTTTTCTGCTCCTCCTCAGACTACTTCTGTGATGTTTGGCTCACCTAGTGCTTGACTCTAGCTGAGTTCAACATGATTTAACTGTTAATACCTTTCAGGATTTCAGCTTCTGCTGCATTTCAATAAACTGGGAATAAAGTAATTTCTGCACCTTAAAGAATAGCTGTGAGCTATTAAAGCTTATAGTTGTGTACTCTAGGTAGATAATACCTCATCCTGTCATTGTAGTGAGTATAGCCCAGCCACAGACAGCTTTTTTTTTTTTGCTGTGGAGTGATGCATAACAGCAGCATCATTCATGTTGATGATAATTTAAATACAGTGTTACTGTGTTAACACAAAGGGCATCCTGTTTTGGTTTTTTTTAAGTAACTATATAATATAACAAAGCCTCCAGTGTCCTCCCACTGAAAGGCATTATAAACACATCATTTTGGAAACAATAAGAACAGAAAGAAACTCTGAAAAGAACCAGGTGATCATTGCCCTGCAAGCAGGTCTGTACTGGACACCTGTCAGACACCAGCAGTGCATTAGGATGTGCGTGAGGTTTCCCTAAGCAGTAACTAATTGTGCAGGCTGGACAAAGCACTGCTGAGTTTGGGGCTGAATTTGGGGTCAGAGCATATGTTTTAAGCCCAAGTTGACCTTTCTCTAAGAAAACCCCACCCTTAATAGCGTGAAATGTCAGGAAAATTATATGAATTTCCAGAGAAAAAAATTTTTAGGACCTAAAAGAAGTAAGTGAATGTTGTGGTTATTACTGAGTTTTCATCACTGGGGAAACCCAAGAAAAATTAAATTAACTTCCTGGAGATCACAATGCCGGAGATACAAGAAAAATACCTGTTTCCTGACTGATGCTAGAAGTCTATTGACTTGGAGCTTTTAGGAGGTGCTTTCCATAAGAAAATGCCAGTTTCATGAAACCAAAACTTTGATGGAAATGGACAGCCTGTCTCACCAGGAAAACATTTTCTATTAGGGAGAAGGTTTACAGCAAATGGAAGAAAGCGAGGCTCAGACAGAAAGATTTGGATTTGTCTCCCCTTCCCACCCAAAGTGAATGCCACCAGGCCCCTCTAGGGAGCAGGACTTATGTAGCTTCATGCCAGCATGGAACGGGAAAACAAGTTCCCACCCCACTCACTGTTTTTTGATTCCCAGCACTTGACTAAACCAGAGTCTATGTTCTTCTCTCTTCAGAACCTGATTTACTGCGGTATTTATCTGATTTAGGGTTGCTCTTCTTTTATGCTCTCCTCAGGAGTACTGATGTCTGGGATGTTGCAACATATATAAAGCTTTTGGGTGTATTTATGTGTATTAAAATGTACTTTTCATGGTACAGCTGCACACACCCTTTCCACTATTCAGCCTCCTCTCCTCCCACTTAAAAACAAGCCTTTTGAAAGCAGAAGGGAAGAATAATTAAGAAAAATTTTAATGTGCCTCAGGTAATGACATGATTGAAACATCACCATTTTGTCTGGAGGGTCACAGGGCAGCTTTATGAGAAAGCTTTAAAGCTACTAACTCTAAAGAACCTTTGATATTTCACCTTTTGTTGTTGCTAATGTATTCTGCTTCCTGAGTCTTGGAAACAAAGCCTATACTGAAGGCCCTGTCGCTTCAACAAATTTGATGCCAAACACATTATGCCACGGGGTAGTTTGACAATCTGAGATTAATTGAGCATATGCATTTGAGAACTTCCAAGCTGTTCAAGAGATTTAGATACTTAACACAAAGTAGGTATTATGGTCCCTTAATCAGCTTTGGGAATGCGATGCTTGATCTTATATGTTTCAGATAGATGTGGTGTGGTCCCTGTGTGGTGATCTAGGTTTTAGCAAGAAAAGATTCTGCTAATGGCGGCTCGCATTTCATCATAACGGTTAGAAATTAAAGGGAAAACGTAACTGATGTACTCAAAAGCACTTATGGTAGCATTAACAAATACCTGATTGGACAAAATTGTTTTCTGGCTCTTTAAAATACAAAATAGTCACTTAGAATTAGGAATGGAGATTTCTATAGCGTTGATGTAGGTCTTCTTCACTGTTTTTAGAGAATCACAAAAGCATGGCAACTATTCCCCACCTAAGAGTTCATATGAGGGTTGGACATCTTAAAGGTCTTTTCCAACCTAAACAATTCTGTGATTCTGTGTTCGGTTCCCAGAACCGCTTAAATCATGGAGACAGAACTAGTTTTCTATTGGTTTGCTTCTAGTAGGTTTTTGAAATTATTTGATACTTGCTTGGTCATGGTCAAACATAAAGTTCTATCTGACCAAGCAGAGGTAAACATAAAATATAAAGACAAATCTCAAAATTAAAATTCAGGGGGTTATAAACTCCCCTGATGTAGCTGTAATAATGTTCTCAGGGTACATTTCCCAGATGTGTTTCACTCAACAGCCACTCATAGAAATGTTTGCAGGAAACAAATAAGACAGATTGTGAGTGTAATTGAAAAGAATGCTAAGACTTTACTTGAAAATACATTCGTGGGTAATTTCTAAAATCATACTGACATTTCTACTTGTAAAAGAGTCTATTTGAGGGAAATGTCTGGGTATTTTGTAAGATGCAATAGCTTTGGATAAGACCTAAAATTTTGCACTCTAGCCAAAACCAAATGAAGACAAATGAAAATGGAGTGTTTCTGGCCAAATGAAACCAAGTCAAACCATAGATACTATTGGGACCAGTCCATCATGTGCTTCTGGCAAAGATTCCTAGCAACTAAAAATGTTTCCACCATTGCTTTTGCAAAGAGAATGGTCTGGGCTTTCTTGTGGAAATTGGTGGAAACATTTAGGCATTGGGTCCTAGTGGAAAGTTGCCTCTGCCGAGTTTGGCCAGTGTCTAGATGACTTTGTCTAGAAATTACCTTCAACAGCAACCAAATAAGATGAATGGGAAGCTGAGACTTGCAATGTAACTACTGCTGTATTTTGTGATACCAATGAGAAGGCATTGTTCTACCATATTAGAAGAATAAACAGTAATTATTATGCCTTACATATATATGTCTGCCACCCTGGGAAAAAAGGTTGCCCTACCCCTTTTGATATAGAGTAATAAATTATTTTTCTTTTTTTGTTTTTTAACACACCCAAACTCCTGGAGGCTATCTCCTGTAAAAGAGGGAGGTGCAGGCAGCTTATGGAATAGATGAATCCCAGTTTATATTTTGCATTGTCAGATACACTTAACAGAGAAGGATTTAAAACATCTGATGGAACTGACAACTAATTTGACCATCTGGAAGTGATTTTGCCTTGGTTTTACATGCTAATTTTGTGTCTTCTGGACAGGCTTACACTCAAACCATAGAATTCAGAATTCAAACCTCCTTATAGCCCTGGAAGGCAATGACAACTGGCTCTAAGGCATCAGAGGAACAATTTGGAAAGTCTAGAAGCTGATGTGAATTTGGCCTTATTCATAGCATCCAGGAAGAGGGTCCACAGACATAGAGAAGGGTAGATGGAAGGTTTGGATTTTGATGCAGACCTTCTCAAATTTTTTTGCTTTCATATCAATGTCTGTGCCAACAATTCACCTGTTGGGACTGTCAGGACAGAGAACTGGAGGCCACAGGGCTGTTCTCAGAGGTCACAGTGCTGAGGCTATGAATTTTCCAGTACTTGCATTACATAGGTTTTCCTATACACAAGAGACCATGCAGCATGGGAGGGAGTTATAATCTGGAGCTTTCCTAAAGGATGTTTAAAAAAAAAATCTTTGTTAATTTAGGAATATGTGAGAAAACTGCAATAATAATTGCACTTGTTACACATTAGCATTTCACTATGGACTTTCTGTAGGGAGGTCCTCTGGGTATTTTGGTCGTTTCTTTACTCAGTATGCTCCATATAGTCAGTGTTTACCCTCTTTGAGCTCTCTTTTGGCGATGGTATAAAGAAAGAAGGGGAAAGAAATCAAATGCTATGGAAAACAAAAGTGGTCTGAAGTATAGCTGTAGCTAGCTCCAGCTGTAACAACAGGGTTGTGGTTTCCAAATTTTAAGCTACTAAAAGAATCTGTATCAAATTCTTCAATCCAGAGGTCAAAAGGTATTTTAGTAATGGAATGGGGCAACCTATCTTGGAAAGTCTTCTGGGCAAAGGTTTTCTGCTCCCTACCTGGACACATCTGTGGAATATGTTTCCCTGAAATGTGCTTTGAAGCCACTCAGAAATAAAAGTAAATAATAGTGACTATAAAATCATTTCATGAGTTTCTGTCTTCTACCACTAGAGGCAAAGATGACACACTTTACACAGGAGGCAGTTCACAAAATGGCAGAATCACAGAATCATGGAATAGTTTGAGTCGGAAGGGACCTTAAAGATCATCTAGTTCCAACCTTCCTGCCATGGCTAGGGACATTGTTGATGCAGGAGGCAGCATGCTCAGTTTACCCACTGCCCAAATGGGTAAGCGTATCACACATGTTCTTGAGCACAGTCATCATGCAAAACTGCCTCAGGAATGTTCTCTGTATTTTGTCATTCTGGTGACATTTAGATACAAAGATGTGTGAGGATTAGAAATACAGTCCCAGCAACTTCAGCATTTCAGTACATCTATTACTAGTAACAGATTGAAATACAGTCGTACAAGTTGTTTGAATGTGATGGGAAGACCTAGCAATACAAAGCATGTGGAAAATAAACAATGATGCTGAGCTTTCAGGACTGCTTCTTTATCATCTAGAAGGACCTTCCGGCACTAGCCCAGCAGTGCAAGCTATTCCTCGACAAAATGGAGCTGCTCGCATCCCAACCCCTGACATAAGCTAATGGTCCAGATAGGCAGATGTGAGAAGGCAGATGATCAACACCACTGCTGTGGTCAGATACAAAGAAAGATACATTTTCCATTTCTCATATAAATGCCTCTTTCTGCTAAGAAACCTAGGATACCTTTTCTGTGCAATACCAGAGAAAAGCAGGTAAACTAACAAGAGAAATGCCAATATAAAAAGCAAGGAACAACGCATATCTACTGTAATATCTGCCAGGAAGCGCAAACTTATCTTGAGCTGCATTGGGAACACACAGCATCTAGAGACAAACCTGTGGTTCCCATCAGAGCAGGCAACAGAGCTTGGCCGTCTGTGCCCTGTTGGACTCTAACCATTCACTCTGATGATTCATAGACTTTGTGGATCACAGATGTTAATTGCTATGTAGTTGAAGGAATGAGAGCTTCTGTGGTCAGGAAAAATCTTGTTCCCCTTCTGTCACCTTAACTTTTAAAATCTGGCATGCTTCCCCACTGCTCTGACTCTCACAGAACAGAGCCAGAATGTCCCTGTTTAAGTGGAGCAAACGTTTTTCCAAGGGGTCAGAGTTCAGGACAAGCTTGTAAGCAGATTATGGAGCTGGTAGAAAGGCCAAAAGCACCCTAAGTCTTTACATTCCCAAAGCACTGTGTTAAACTCTAGCCCAAGGGTGTACTTAACCCCAAAGAGAAAGGAGGTCAAGTGAACTTGCAGCATTTCAAATGCAATCAGCTTGGAAAAGTAGCTGTTTATAAAGAAGTATATTATATAGACAAGCTAATATTAGCAGCCTCTCTCTGCAAATAAGCCTGACCTATTGCTAGTCTTGTCAAAGAACTGCCATGTTTGTTTTATTGCATCAAAGAGTAAGATTCTATTTCAGTTTAGGTTAAATCTCAGGGAATACTTTGACTTAAGGCCATTGAAAGTATCCATCCTTCCTTCTAAGGCGATGCAGAGGGACTATTTATGCCATCTGTCTTTAGGTACTTAACTCAGACTGGCTCCCTGTGCTGTTAGGAGGGTGGAGAAGGGGTTTCCAGAGAGCAGTTCAGAGTACTTGAAATGGGTCTTGAACCACTACCTCTTTCCACAGAGTGTGCAGATCCCAAAGTTGAGCTGTGCAGAGACATTGCTTTTCACTTTCTCTGTATTTTCTTCAAGGTGTATAGAGTTGTGTGTAAGGTACTAATTGACCCTTGTAATATTCCCCAGAGCATTTATAACACTCAGCTGAGAGCATAGTGCTTCTGGAGCCACATGAATGTTTTGGGAAAAAAACCTGATGCACAAGTGGTGCAGTCTTCATCCAGCCTCATCAGCCCTCCAGCTTTTCTCAAAGATCCTTCACAAGTCACAAGAACACCTAATGACTCTGCCATGCATGGTAAATAGCCACTGCTGAGTTTGCTGAGGATGCTCAGTAGTCACCATTTGGTTTGAATTTGGATGAACAGAAGCAAACGTATTATTTGGTATGAATAAGTTTTTGTTTTTAATGAGAACAACATAAAACTCACAAATGTTAGGGTCTCCTTTGAAAGACTGTAGCCACTAAGAGTATCTCTCCAGTGAAGACTTTACCATGCACATGTTGGTACTTTTTATTACTATTTCTGTAGCCATCATAATTAATATTATTATGACCATTGGAGTGACATTAGTGATAGTACCAAGGAACCACTGTGATGTAACAAGTACGTTTTTGTGGGTGTCAGCAGGACAGCATAAAATCTGCATTGGAAACCAAATATCTTTTTTTTTTTTCAGAGACAACAGAGAAATATATTATCTTACCAGTGCTAGGCATCACCCAAGATGTGGTGAAAAGCAAGGAATGAGTAGGCACTCCTCTTGGTATTGATGCTTTCCCAGCATATGCTTGTATCCACAGTGTTTGCATGTTTCAGGTGCCAAAAATTTCTCAGATGGTCATGAGACTTGTACAGGTATGTTATAGGATAAATGAGGTTTTTGTAGCCACTTAAGTCTTCTTCAAGGAGTTTTGTCTTTTTGGTTTTGTTTTATGATAATATTAATCTTATGTGAAACATTCAGAATTCTGAAGGTTAGAAGTTGTTCCTGTAAGGCCCATTTCATAGCAGCCTCAGAAATGTTTCTGTTTTGTAGGGAGATTGACTATTCTTGAGCCAGGAAGCAATTAAAATACATAGTATGTAATATAGATATTTATTATTATATGTAGCCTATGTCTACAAGAAAAGATGTCCACAGAAACAATTTTTTTTCTAAGAATTTAAGAATAAATCAAGCAAACTTTACTCATAGCCAGTCCAGATACACTTAGTGTTGTTTGTGAGAAGGAGAACTCTTAAGCCAGATTTCAAATACAGTGACAATTCTCTGTCCGGGAGAACAAAAATGCTTTAAGTTTTCCTCGGATGCCACACAACTTGCACAAGAGCCCTGAGTGTTGAACAATCCATTAAGAAATGTGTTCTTCAGTACAGCTCTCTCAGCTCTTTCACAAGTAATTGCCTAATTGAAATAGTATCATTTATTAGCTTCTTTGCTTGAGGCTTCTTCAGATTCAGCTTCTCCTCTCGGGCATCCTCCTTTGAATTGTAGTATATACCTCAACAAATTATAATGTGGTATCACTTGATAAAGCCAACTGAGATCATAATGGGAAGACACTGAAACTTCTGCCAAGATTTGAAAATTGGATTTTTCTTTTTACTTATGCCAAAGACAGGTTACCTGTAATTAGTTCTAATTTATAAATAAGTGCAGGCTGTACTTCTAAAAGGCATAATATCATGCCATGCCCCCCTTATTAGAAACAAGTTAGGAATCATACATCTCAATCAACTGTATGCATTTTCTGTGTCAGGAATAGTAACTTTGCATGAGAACTTAGGTAGGAGAAAAGGAGTTATACAATCACGACACACCAGTTGCAGGTGGCAAAAAACAATGATACAAGTTCTAAAAATTGAAATCATAGGAGTTCCAAAATTGTCTATGTTGATTATTTTTGTCTGCTGTCTGAATTTTGAATATTTATTATTCGAGTGTTACAACTCTTCTTCAAACCCCTCTGAATTATTCTTTTGTTGCAATTTTTAATGCTAGCCATGATTCTGAAATAATCACCGGACTCTAGGGGCTTTATGAATCTACAAGGAGTAGAAAAACTGATCTCATCTGAGCTTACATTGCATATGTAGTGGAATTGGGGGGTTTTGTTGTTGTTGCTTTTTTAAGACTTGTTTCTTCTTAAAGGATCCAAATGACTCTGCCCATTTTGACACCAGCTGTGATCCCTAGTCCTGGCCTTTGCATGGGTAGCAGGACCAGATAGGTAGGTGAGTAGCCCCCTGGGAACGTACGGCTGTGTAGGAGCACCAGGCTGGAACTTCAAAAGAGCTATGTAGAAATAAAAAACTGCCTGTGGAGTTTAGGAGTGAAATAACTTTGCAGTTTGTATTTGACACACTGACTGAGCCAGGGGTAACGAAAGCTACTTTCACCAACCCCCTGTATATTCTTCCTAACTATAGTCTGCACTTCCTAGCAATCTTCTCCAATACAGATTTAGAAAGGAAAGAAAAATCACCTCATGGCTATTGATGCTTGATGTTTAACTGCTGACCACAGCTCCAAGTGGGTGCTGTGGAGTAGCTGTATAGCCTCTGAGTAGGGAGCACTTCTCATTTTGCTGACACCTTCCTATTCTCCAAAAATCTCTTTTTGTTTTCGTGTGCCACATGATATCCTTCCTAGAACACACCCAAGCTTCTGGCCACCACTGCTATTTTCCTTGAGATGGCCTAGGTTGAACAGGCAGTGGAAGATGAAGTGATGACTACTGCCTCAAGTTTGTGACATCCCCTTTGGTCTGTTTTTAGAAGGCCTTTGAAGATAAGCTGTTAGCAGACTACTTGAGGGAAAAAAAAAAGAGAGGTAAAGGAAGATGGTACATGTGCTAAGGAGGACAGGGAGCTGCACAGAAATGCGGGAAATTGTTCTCAGAATGACTGCTCTCTTTGTGGGTTTGTTTTCTGTCTCTGAATGCCTGACTGCAGTTTTGCACTGAAAATGGCAGGTCAAGAGGGAACCAGGTTGCAAGCACTTTTAATGACCTTGATGCACATGGTATCATTAATGCAATCCAAGATCTCAGCCTTTCCCCACTACTCACAGTGGACTTTGTAAAGACCCTTTTTTCAGAGTATATCCCTCACGTAAGGGGTTGAACCAGAGAACAAACTAATAACTTTGTCAAGATAAAAACCTTGGTTTCCTATATTTCTTGACTCAGTCTGGAAATGGATGTTACGTGTGTGTGTGTGTGTGTGTGTGTGTTTTCTTTCTTCGTTATTTCTAACAACCACTTTGTATTAAATGTTTCATCATAGACATCTGGTCATCACTTATATGTCTTCTGGTAAATATTTGCTTGAGTTGCAGCTTCTCCTTGAAGAAAGACCAGAGTGAATAATGAGACCATAAGCTTTCCCCTCTTGCACATACTCTTTTGGGTATTTTCCTACCATTAACTACTTGGGACAGAAGTAATCTCATACAGTTTTTCGCACAGACTTCACACATGACTTATCAATTCACCTTGATCCTTGATTCTCTCCAGCTTGTGCTTCTATGTTTTGATGCTACGGTCACAGTGAGAGAGCAGACATCCACAGATGTCTCAAGAGTCTTCCAGGACTTCTTAGACTGCCCTTCCATGGTGGTGCCTTTGCAGAGGGAAAGATGGACACCAGAACTCCCCAGTACAGGAGAGGGAGTGTCCCAGTGCCTGCACATCCAGCTCTTCTTGGAGCACAGTGGGAGTTTCACTGGGATTAACACAGCCACTTGTTTATTCCCTGGGTTAATTTCACACGCCAAGCACCAAGCCTGTGTTAATTATATGATTTACTGGGCTGTGTTTTTCTTTTCATTGCATCGTAAAAAAAAGCTTGAATAAGGACGCTTGTTCTGGTAAATCTTTTTTCTTGTTTCTGAATGGCCTGGAAATAGTTAATAGCAAGTACACACTCTGGGCCAAAAGGGACTGGAATGTTCAGGTGACTGACTTTTTTTTTTTTAAATTTTATTTTGTTTTGTTTTGTTTTTATTCAGCGTCAACCTTTTATGAGCCCTGAGAACATTTACAGAAGTATATTCAAATAAGAGCATATGAGCAAATAGACTTAATAGCCATCAACTGCACCATAGCATACCCAGAGGATTAAAATACCATGGAGTAGTCTTTTGCCTTTTCAGGTAGAGGTTGGGAAGTCCCATTTATAGCAGGAAAAAAGTTCACCTTTATAGTTTTAGTTTCTAATCCAAGTCAAAGTGTTTAAGAAAGAGGAAGACCTGATCTGCTAGCAGGGAAATCTGCAGAGCATAGTTTTCAGGAAAAGTCTCTTGGTCCCTCTTTGACTGTGCAATTTGTTCATTGATCTCAGTTCTTCATTAATTCATCAGAGAGCTCAGCAGTACAATTAAAGTTATAACAAAAAAAAAAAAAGGCAGCTCATACAGCAGCTCCTGAAAGTGATCTCCTGAGATCAAAGGAAGTGTAAAGATGCTTAATTCAAATGCCACACAGACATAGTTAAATGGAGTAGAGAGAGGGTTCAGCCTGATATCTCTGAAGACTAGATCTGAGTTTGTCTCTCAAGTTATCCTTCAAGTTATCTTGAAGTTATCCTTCTCGAAGTTACAGGCTCAAATCTTGTTAATTATTGCCTGGGAATTATCTGGGTTGATTTTTATTTCTGTCCACAAAATAAGATAGGAAAATGGTAATGTTTTCAAACTTACCAGGTTAAACCTAGGATGTGGATCAACCTTTTCACAATCTCTGTTACTCAGAGCTGTTAAGGAATTTCTAAATTTCTTGAGGGGACTAGCATGTCATTCCCACCCTGCCTGCTGCAACAGCAGTATTGGATCCTCTCTAACTAATCACCTCCCTCTTTTCTCTATGCTCTGTTTGCCACTTGCATTGGTAAATGCAAGTGCTCTGGGTCCTATCAACAGATTGCCCAAGGAGACTTTTATTACCAATTTTTTTAACTACCAAGGGAAAAGCTAAGGATGTTTATCACAGAACTGCAAACACTTAGTCCTCCAAGAAATGTTAATATAGTGCCCCTGGGATAAACATTGCTAAACTGATGTGTTTTTAAGATGTCCATTATTTTCCTTGTGAGAAAGAATAAGAAAGATATTACTAAGAAACAGAGAATGATTATACAACATATTTAAAACCAGAAGTAATATAATGTCAGGGGAAAAAAAATCACATTTTTCTCCCAAAACACATTGGGTTTTGGGAACAGTCTAGCACTGATATCTGGTTGCAGACAAATTACTTTTCCCTGTCTACCTAGTGTGCACTACTATTTTTTGTAGTTGGTTAACATCTTTGAATGCTTTAGTTATCACGATAGAAAGGAGAACATGCTTCATAATTCATTCTACCAGTTTGTTCCATGATCTCAAATGAGCAAACAAAAAACCCAAAGTGAATTGTTAATCTGCATTATCTGAATTTCAGCTAAAGTTGTGAGAGGAATTTTGCATGCATTTAGATGCATGTTGAAATCTAGATGTGTGTTGAAATCCATGAGAGTTACGAGTCCAAATGGCTTAGGTATCTCCGAGAAGCTCAGTGAATACTTGTCAGCTGCTTTAGACATGTAGGTGTTTTGTGCATTCACCATATTCCCAAAACATGGATGTATTAGTTACCACTTGGTATTATTTGCATACATTTTCCCTCCCTACAAATTCACATAGTTTCCAACATCAGCATCTCTGTGACAGATGTAAGATGGGAATGCACTTATAAGCAAGTTGTTTCTCCTCATTATGGCTTGTAGCTCTGACTTACCTTTGCTGACTCAGAAGAGCCTCATAATTCTGCCTTTTCCAGTCAACCACCATCCTTACAGTCAGAGCCATCTTACAGGGTAGTAGCAGAAGAAAGAAACTGTAGGATACAGTCCATGTCAGTAGAAGATAAATGGACAGTATAGGATCAGCGGTGGACACATTCAACTATCTGAAGCATCAAAGAGACAACTGCTGCAGTGGTCTTTTTGGCTGGAGAGAAATGATTCCTATCTTTACTCAGAGGACACCACGAGGTTCACCTTCTGCAGCAGCAGTTGTATGGACTGGCAGTCCTCACTGCCTTTTCATCAAGACCATGATCTTGGTGCAAGTATTCTGCTACTGGCCAATATTCTGCTATTACTGTTATCTAATTATGCAGGGAAACCTGCAGGTCACATTTGATTCCTAGACAAGGAGAGGGTGGAAAAAAATCACTTGAAACTGGTTTATGTCAAAGGGTGAATTACAGTGTGGCATAAACAAACAGCCCAACACATTATCCTGTTTACATGGGATCAGAGAATGTTTGTAAGTCTGAGTCCTGAGGGAGACACTTAGAGTAATAATGTCCAGACTTCCTTTGCACAAGGTCCAGAACAGCAGGAGAAAGCGAGGGGAAAATGAGTTTTAAGTGTTTTTTGAGAAAGAAATGGTGCAATAGGAAATTGATGTTATGCCATTTTGAGCCATTTTGAGCAAATATGCTGATGTGAGGTTTTATTGGTCTTCCTAGATAGAGTTCATCTCGTTGCTGGGGGCTTATATACCTACATAAGGATGAAAGAGCTCCTGTAGCTGCTCCAGATTTGTTTCAATTTTTTGTCTCTTGGATGCTCACTTTCACAATGAAAAAGTTTAACTTTCCATAAAAGAATAGTTTAATTATAGCAAGCCTTTAGCAGGTGGAAGTGAGGTACTCTTAATTCTGTTGCAGAATCGCTGTTTGTGACTGTATTCTTGAAGCGTTTTCTTGTCTTATTGGTCTACTTCACTTTTTGGAGATATTGGGAGCAACTTACCCATCACAAAATCCTGTGAATTAATTCTGGGATGTTCCACCATTACAAATTCAAAACCCAGGCAAAGTACCTTTCTTCTCTAATGAGATCTGAAGATCTAATAAAGAGCTCTTGCCCAGAATGTGCTCAGATGTTTCAGGCAAACAAAAGTAAGTGTTTTGTTGGTGTGAAAACCAGGCAGAGTCAGGGACTGCTTTCTGTCATTACATTATAGTCATTAGCCTCAGAATCCTTCTTAAATAAAATTAAACATAAATTGCTCCAGATAATTTAGCAATTCTAAGAAGCCAGAAATAGAAACTTCTTTTATAGGGTGGACCAAAATTACTCTTATAAGAACATTAAAAGTAACTGTTACTTTTAACACAGACAGGGATTTTTAAGTGTGTTTTTATAATATTGTTAATATCCTATTTTTGTCTATCTCTCCTCCCATAGAGGACAAAATTTGATCCTGGCTTCTTGCCTGAGCAGGGGCAGGCATAAACAACCATTTAGTCATCTTCTCCATCTTAATAGTGGGGAGACATAAGCAACCTTTCCATCTGGCTTTCCCTCTTCTGCAAGCGGTCACACGAGTGGCCAGTCCTCTGGGATCTGAAAAGCTCTGTGGTACAGTTTGGGATAAATTATGTTCCTCAAAAGCTGATCCTTGGCCTTCTCTGCTCCACACCCTGGCCAGCCAGGCAGAGCCACTGTGAAAAGAGCTGGTCCAAACATCTTTTCTCCTCATAAGGAGGCAACAAGAGACTCTGGAAGCCACAGTTAATCTGTGATCAGTTCCTGAGGCAGCCCAAGTGAAACATCCCCTTTCTTCAGAGATTAAATAGAATTGCCTGTGGTTTATATTTGAGACTGAAATGAGGAATACAGTCTGAAGACAGACTTTTACTCTTGATTTCATTTGTCACTCTGTTGTTTGACTTGCAGACCCTGGCTTGAGAGTTTAAAACTTCAGCAAACAGTAGAAAGTTCAAGGAAGCATTTGGAAATGGGGATCTCTTGGCTAGTGGTATTTATTGGCACCCCTTTTGATCAAGTATAACGATGCTTAAAAGACAGAATATTTGGAAAGATAGTTTTTAAGTGGAAATCATATTTACTGCCCCCATCACTCCTTCATTTGGGAAAAATCCCCACACAATGGAGACTTCAAGGTTCCCTCCCTTTCTCCCATTCTGGTTTATGGCAGAGGTGAAATTTTTTACTTTGCTATTTCTTGGCTTGCTTCAGTGCTCTCAGATGGAAACATTATCAGACTCATCACCACAGGACAGATCAAAGACAACAGATCAGACTCCTCCCTGGGGTGAAGATAAACTGCTGCACTTGACCTGTGCCTGGAATGTCTAATGGGGTCAAAATGTAGAAAAATAATAATACTCATTCCCTTCAACCTCCACATCAGCCTTCCCCAGGATCCTTTAATGGTTACTGCATCAAACAAGGCAGTGGCTTGTATTCCTTTCAGACATGTCTCATTTCTGCAGGTAAAATGTAGGACAAACCAGAATATCATTGCTTTTCAACAAAGGACTCCTTTTTCAAAATTCAGGGAAAGACAGACACTAAGACTCTTAAATAGTCTTTTAAATTGCTGTCTCACAGACCTTTCCTCTTACTCACAAACTAAGCCTCTTCTCCCACCTCAATCTTCATCCTTGAAAGCTTATGCTGCCTTTAAAGAGATTGTTCATCAACCTTGCTTTCCTTCTAGGCACTGCAAGAGAAATGGCTGTAGGATTGAAGGGAACTGTGTGTTTCAGGATCAAAGCAGCAATATCTGCTGTCTGAACAATTTTAAGAGACTTCTCAGCTGACTGCATGGGCCTGAGTGGGTGACCAGTGGTTATGTGAAGCACAGCAGGCAGCTCTGTAACAGCAAGCAGTGGAGACAGCGTCACACCTTGCATCTTCTAATGACAGGCTCAATTTTGCTTGCAAAAATCCTGCTACAGCAGCTGCCTCTAGCCATGTGCACAGTGCCTCTGCCTTTTGTTGTGATTATGAGCTCCAGGATCCTGTTAGTTTGCAGTAAATCACTCACAGCAGCCCCAAAAATGAATAATTTGGTCAAGTCATGCACCAGCTGGTGTCCCGTAGAGAGTCTGTCTACAGACACCTTTGTGGGTTGCCTCTCCTATTTCCTGAGCATGAGAAGCCCTTATTTCAGATCCTGAGCTTATTGTAGCTTCTGACTGACTGCCATGACCTCATATATAATATTGCAGAACTGCACTGATTCATCTCTTCAGGAAATACGGTCTCGCTAGGCTTGTCCGGCAATATATGGAGAAGCCGTGAGTGGCTCATTTTCCACTGTATAAGCTCTCTCTAAAAGAGAAACAGTCCCTTCTTGGCACTGCCATTCTTTCTCAAGTGCCTCAGAGATCTTGTGAAGGGAAAAGTTATGCCATACTGAGAACAGAGGTATAGTAATAAATGCAGAATACACGTGGCTTTTAAAGAAAAGGCCTAAGAGAATGTGGAGTTGAAAGGTGCCCTGCAAAACCTGCACCATTTTATTACCATCTCAACTTACTACCTTCATACTCAAGTCACTCCAATCCCACTTTTACCAGAAATAAAGATAGGCAACATCAACAGAGTTGTAACTTGTTTACCGATAAATGTAATACATGCAGGGACTACCTGAGTGACAGAAACAATCAGTGGACTCATTTCTTTACTGTATTTTGGAACTACCTGAACTCAGATTTTTCCAAAGTCAAATACTTTCCACTCTCCATGACTTTGGGCATTAAGGCACATGTTTCCTAAAAAGGATCTGTGTCATTTCAACTCATTTGTACTATCATCAGTCATTCCTTCTGGTGTGCAGCTCTGTTCTGACACATTAAATCAGAGGTGTAGGTCTTGGAAATTGCCTTTTGAAACAGAAGATGACAGGAAGCACAGGGATACCATTTGAAGGTTCTTTGGTTTTATTTGCTCTATAGACACTTTCCATGTTTAAGCCCATATTTCTCATCAAAACACATTCATGAAGGAATACAATAAGCACAGTGAGCACCACACTCACCAGTACAAATGCTCCTGGTGCAAGCTGTCATAACTTGACCTCCATGACTTAAACATTCACAATGTGCTATTTGTGTTTTGTTACATTCAGACAAATCCCCACCTCCCCACCTGCAGGTAGGTGTTGCCTGGGGTGCTCAGTGAGATGTATGGCTAAGGGAAAAAGACGGTCATACTGGCCATACTGAAATATCATCAAGAGCCAAAACTAGGTTAAAAGCAG
Organism: Piaya cayana; assembly: GCA_013389865.1. Lineage (NCBI taxonomy): Eukaryota > Metazoa > Chordata > Aves > Cuculiformes > Coccyzidae > Piaya > Piaya cayana. The sequence goes on from WAAB01011235.1 coordinate 218,633, forward strand.
GAAATACCCTTTATTCTGCATCCTGCTGCCCAAACACATGCTATGGAGGCCGAGTCATAACGTCCTGCAGGGCACTGACAGCTTAGGATGGGCATGTGTGAGAGAAGACTGCTGATATCATGGAAACGGAAGCCTTGTTCCTGGCATTAGCCCATAAAAAAAGAGTTGATTTATTTGGATTACCTTTGATCTTTTAATTACAATATGTTTTCATTCTCAAAGCCATGGGTCCAGTTTATCTTCCTGTAATTCACGTGTATTATTTTCTTGATTCTTGGCACCTCTGAGTTGCAAGTCTGTGCCTCTCCTGTAAGATGAGGAGAGGTGAACCTTGCATTTTGGCTTAGGAGTGTTGCTGCTGGGGCCATTATGGAGAATTTGAGGTGATTCATTACTCAAAGACTTTTGGGCCCATTCTCCAAACTTGAAAGGAATTCTGGGCAATCTGCCTGCTCTACCTACATTTGCTGGTGTTTTCCCAGAATGTATGCAAAACTGAAGCTGAGGAATATGAGTGTGTGCTTTTAAAGGATAAGTGAATTGGAAGGAAAAGATTGTATTTTGTTTCCTAATTCCTTTGTCTGACATTTCTTGACAAAGTATGGTAGTGCTGGAACTAAACTAGAATTTACTACAACCTTCTACACATTGAAATGTTTTGTTCATGTGCTGGTAGTTCATTGTGGCCTTGAAGAATGATTTTACTGTCATGGACTTGTATAAAAATGACTAGTCAGAATCAGCAGGAGATATTAGAGATTAACAATATTGTCCACTGTAGCAGTGCTGTTGTTCTCTTAACTTATTACTGGTTGTATTCTCTCAGATCTGAACTGCATCTCTTTAAAACCCTACATGAAGACATTCAGAAAGATAATTTGTTAATTTGTTTTGCTAGGGACTATCATCTTCAAGGTTAAAAAAAAAAGTAACGTCCAGGAGAGGATAAAGTCTGAAGGAGGTAAAGTTAATTTTTATATAGCTTGATAGTGCTGAAAAGCCAACAGCCTATGGAACTATTTGCTGTTGTAGATAAGGCAATTGCCCTGTTGGTATTAGCAGAGATGGCTGAGAAGACCCACTTGGGAGTAAACAGAGCTGAAATTAACTTGAGGGAGAGCATTTGCTTACTTGAACCACTGACATTCAGTAACTGTTTGGGAACAAGAGAGGAGCTGAATGATGGACTCGGTGATCCGGTGGGTCTCTTCCAACCTGGTGGTTCTATTCTATGATTTTGATGTTTAGTATGTTCATATTTCTAGTTATAGATTGCCACCTCAGTAATTAAAAACAGGCTAAATATTAAAAGCTGATGTGATATGCTTTTTTTTTTAATTCATAAATGACAGACCCCAGTAGATCATCAGTTCATGTTAATGCACATGTCTGGACAAAAACTCCCTGGAATGACCTTTGATGAACTCTAGATTATTTTGTCAGGTATTTATTGTCCATTTACCATGGCCTATAGAAAAGAAAAGGAATGTTTTATTACTTATGCCATGCTCAACTACAAGCAACAACTCATCTGTTGCATACAAGTGAAAAAGTATAAATTCCTTGGTGTTAAAAAATCCAGCTTCAAGCACATATGAGTTAGATAATTTTTGTGCATTTTGAACTGACTATGGCCCTTTCTTTAACAATACATAATTTTTGTCTTTCTTAATTAAAAAAAAATCCACCGGTCCTTTCAGATGCTGTAGAACTCCATCATCGACTTCTGACTGTATCTGAAGACTGTATTCTTCATAGCTCACAATGACATCATAAACAGAATTTTCCTGCCTTGGATGTCATCAGATGTACTCAGTCCTGACATACATTTCAAAACAATGACTTGTGCTATGGAATATTTGCCATGGGACTTTTCTCTTTGTAAGTGTTTGTATGTACTTGGGAAGCTCCCTTTTCATCTCATGCTTGTCTTGCTTAAATTGTTATGAGTAAATCAAAAGATATATCCCATGAAGAAGGTTCTTGGAATTGTGTTAATTGTCAATGGCAGCTTCAAAAATAATATGCAATATTATAAAAATATTTTTCTCAAGCAGTTTTAGAATGGAAGGTGGCATTTTGCTATAAAAGAGAGCAATGTTACTCCTTTAGCAAGGCAAAAGTCCACAGATCATATAAATCTATGTATTAATTTTAACTTTTTTTAGAAGAAAGAACTCCTGCAATGCAACAAATTCTCCTACAATGTTAAAAGAAAGGGCAGGGATTTTTCTTTTAAATAAGACTTTTGTTCTTTGAGAAAGTTGAATTTGACTTGGAAAACATACATATTTTCACTATTTGGTTCAAGAAAGGCAAGATATACATTTCTTTTAAAAGAGGGAATCTGACCAAATGAAGTCACAGGCTCTCTGCTCTGTGTACTTTTATTTCCATTCTTCTCTAGAATTTTACATAAACTTTTAAAAGAGGCAATTATCCTGGTTCACGAACTGCCTGGAACAATATGTATAAGACGACTCTCCTAAATATCAGGAGAATAAATTTTCATGTCTGAATTCTAGACCAGACTTCAAATGCCTTTTCATCTCTGTATTCATCACCTAAAAGCATGAACATTCTCTTAAATACTTCCCACTCATCAATAGCCCAGCTAAGCATTGCAAATTATGATTAAAATGTCAAAACCAAGCCAATCTTTCATTTCCAAGGAAGCTTATTTAGAAAGGTTTGCTTAAAAGCTGAGGTTCCTTAAGTATTCTGAAGAACCTGAGATCTGGACCTCAACTGAAAGACACATCTAAAACAGACTGTCTCAAAGGAATCCATAGGTCTTCTTGGATTCTCATTTGGAAAACCTGTTTTGAACAGGCCAGGGGAAGTCCATAAATATGAGTACCCTTGTTTTTCTTTAATATTTAAGGTTTCCCTCTAGATACTGGAATGAGACACGCTACAGAGTAATGCAGAACAGTTAAACTAACAAGTGCAGAGTACATTTATATTTATATGGGAGCTAAAGAGCAATTTCTTTCTCTTTCTTTCTTTATTTCTCACTTTCGTTCTTCCTTGCTTAGAAACTTGACATTTGAGACATGGTAATATGAAGAGGAGAGCAAATGGCACCATAATGCATTGACAGTTTTGGAAAGAAAAAATAACTTTCTAAGTCTTGGGGACAGTTTTCATTGTAAATAAAAATAAAAAAGAACAGAAATTGCTGTTTGTGGTCAGACCCCAGCAACTACACTCTCTAATGCAAACCAATTGCATTTTTACCTGAAATATATGACAGATAGCTAAGGCACTAATGTTTTTCTCTGTTAATAAGCTCGATATGGAACAGAGCTCCTTTAGAATATGTACGGTAAAGTGGAAATGCATGCTTTGGTGACTGTTATAAAGCAGGCCAAAGATACGTCAAGTCCAATTAATGTCAATAAGGAACATCTGTATTTAGGCACCCAAGTTACTTAATGCAAACATTTCATAATTATGTACTATAGCACACATGGAGCATTATGAGATGTGGTGTCCCAGTGTGAATAATATTCACATTTTTCAGATCAGTCAGCAGTCTTGGTCTGGCTTTGGCTCAGCTTGCCGTCTCCCCGTAAGAGCATTTCTTTATAATATTGAATTAAGTACAATCCACATTTTTTCTCTTATCTGTGAAATCTTGTGGTTGTGGCTTGACTGTTTTTATAAAATGAAAGATCCAAGTGCACATAAAGCTAGGGGTTTGGGGGCTTTCTTTTTTTCCTGAGACATCTGGTTTTTTTCTTATATGCCTTAAGTCTGGGAAGGAAAGGTTCAAGTTGATGAAGTATAGCATGAAAGTCTCCATGTCTAAAGGATTCTTCATCTCACAGAAAAAAACCAGCAAAGAAGTAAAACAACAACAGAAAACATTTCCATCACCTGAATCATTAGGTGCACTGTGAAATGACAGCTTAGCTCAAGTCGCAGAGGGTGGAATAGATACCAGCATTTATAGTCTGGGAAGCTCAAAACTTCCTAAATACTTTTAAGTCAAAACCAACCATGCAGCAATTGTTTAAACAAATGGAGCAGACACTGGTAAGCTCAACTGCCACCCACACACCACTCTCTACAGTACAGGATGCCTTTTTGAGCTGGGAGGCTTTCTTGAGCTTGGTGGGTCTGCTGAGATGGGGCTCTGGAGTTGCGTATTTTGGGATTTTAATCTCCAGTTTAGACGAACTACTAAGTAAGATGGAAAAGTCATCTGGTGCTTAATGTGAAACACATCGCTTGCAGCAGAGCAGTCTCGTCACTGGTGGAGCTTTCTGCCAGGCGTTCCCTCAAGACGCCCAAGTCCCAGGGGCCATCAGCTGAGAGAGAAAAGGCTGAAAATGCTGAGGTATGAGCTCGTCCAATCACAGCCCAACAAAACTACCTTAGACAGCTGGCAGGGAGAAGCTGACAAAGCTGCCATATTAAAACCAGACTTGTAGGTAGCTGGGCAGCTTTACCTAATCCAACAAGTGGTGATTAATCCAGCCCAGGAAGAAACAGGTGTCAAGATGAGATTAGAGAAAATGGAATATCTGCCATTTGGTTACAATCTTGCCCAAGCATCAGTCACCAATACTTCTTTCTACTTCATCCACCCATCTTGGCACTTTTTCACAACCCCACCTCATGGCCTGCCAAATAAAAAAGTACCATGAGCTAAGCTCCCACACTGCTTTTAGCAAACTGCTATTGAGACCCCACCTATTTCAAGAAACATTCAAGCCTGAATACCCACTTCCCACTCTGTATATGTTCTGTCTTGTCTGGCTTTGTTTTTCTTCACTTGTGCCTTTGGAATATAATCACTTCAGGGCAGGGTCTAGTCATCTCTTTGGCACTTGACCTGTTCTTCTCATATATTTACTGTTCAGAGTTCCTCTGTGAACTTCAGCAAGATCATGCTTTGGTCTTCTGTGATTAATAGTGCTAATTAATACTAAAATCAATCATGTTGGCTTGTGTTCAGGAGAGAGGAATACATAGTCATGTAAAAATTCAGCTAAATACTTAAAAAAATTCAAAACCTGATAGTTCTCTGTAACACGAGAAGATTTGGACATTGGCTTTTTTACCTTTAACTCCAAGAACCAGTTTACTCCATCTGGAAATTAAAAGCTTGACGGGGATTTTAGTCAGAAATCAGCAATCAGGAATGAAAGAGGATCTGTAAAGAGCACTGTCTTGTTCGATGGCTCAAAGTAAGGATATAACACAAATTCTGCTTCAGTTTCTTTCTGAAGCAAATAATGACAGTGGCAAATTTGTGCCAGCCTGGATGAATTCTGCATGATTCAAAACAGAAATAAAAGCAAGTGTGCTGCAGTGGGGGCAGAGGAGGAGAGCTGGTAAACAAATCTGCTGTAACAGCCTGACTAGGCATGGAGCGGTGGAGCATAAGAAGACCTAGATATCAGCAGAGTAGGAAGCTGGGAAGAGATTTTTCAAGCTTGCCTAGAGAATCTGCCCTAGAATCCTACTGATTAATAGGATTTCTCTATCTCCCTCACATGCACCACTCTGAAACTACAAATAACAGGATTTGTGCGATCCTCCTCCTACATGCTGCTCCCTCTAGCCCACAAATAAGACTTGGGAATAAAACAAGCTTCAATGTGCACACATTTTAATTACAAGCAGACAGAAGAAGAGCTCACATCTAAGCTGGCTGGGATCCAGGGATAACAGCAGTGCGTTAAAGAGAGTGGAAGTGGGCCTCATGTCAGAAGAGCAAGTGAGAGATTTGTGACAAGTTTGAAGGAAAATGTGATGGCAGAAAAAAAATTGCACATCCTTTTGAGCCTTTGAGTGTGGGTGAAGGATAATCACGTGGCTAAGCCATAAGATTAGGAAGTAGACTGAGGCGTGGAGTTCCTGGTCTTCTGACAGAAATTTCCAGTTTGACCTAAGTGAGACTCGGTCCACCGGTGCAGGTGAGAAGAGAAAAAAGGTTGAGAAGGGCATTCTGCAATGCACTGCTCCCCACTGATTATGTGACAGGCTGATCACATACCCAGGCCCTTGCTTCTCTCAAGACTGAACAGAGAGGGTCACTTTTTTTGCAGACATCCCATTTGGAGCTCCATCCACACCCAGCATACAGGGCATCTGCCCCATCAGACAGTTGCCACATTCCCAGTGATTTTCTTATTAAATAATGGGGCAGAGAAGGATGTGTAACATGAGGTGTCCTCCATATCTCAGTACATCAGGCCCTCTGTGCAGCTTCACAGTATGCCAGGACTTGCTTTTCTATCTGATAGCAATAGGGAGGGTGACTGGGAATTAATTTCAATCCTTTGAGATTCTCACTACAAGCAAATTGCCTGGACCAAAAAACCCAACAACAAAAAATACTAAACCAGATTATGTCCAAATTTCTCTGCTGAGATGCAAGTCATATTACTTGCTTCCTATAAGACTCTGTTTTAAGCCTTCTACCAATTCTTTTTTAATATTATTGTTGTTAATTTTGTTAGCTATTAAAATATCCAAATAGCTTTTAAAAATATCTTCAAGGACTTGCCCTTCCAACTCTTTTATCTCAATTTCTAAGATGGAGACAAACTTCTTATTTATGTTTCAAGGATGACATGACATCAAAGGTTTTGAATACTAAATGCCTTAATTACAGATGATAGGCTGATAAAAGGAGATCACCTCTGGAGTTTATTAAACAGGAATTACAACTACATTCATGGAGATTTAGGACTACACCAACCTAACCCCATGTATCAAAAGATTATTGTTGGAAATAGAGAATAACATTTTTCTCACTTACATAATTACAATGTTAACTTCAAATTACTAGCTTCAAAACCAATAGCTTTACCACCAACTATGAAATTACCCATCACACCAACCATTTTTTGCACTGAACGTTGCTTTAGTTGCTGGGCTCTGAGCGCATGGGTTCATGAGTTTGTCTTTTGGAGAAGACCTTTGCCACAACCAGAGCATTACAGGCAGCATCCAGAAATGTGAAAGTCATTCCCAAAAGGTCTCGGTTTTCCTTGAGCAGGTTAAGGAGGTTTTATCTGCCTTTCTCTGAGTCTTTTTCACCCTGACTCAGTGCAGTGGCTACCCAGTATGCTTCCATTTTGACATAATTGTAGCTGGTGAAATTGGAAGCACCACCAGATAAAAAACCAGTGCCAGCCCCCTAGACTGTAAACCCAGGTTTTCTGTGGTGGGACACACCAGGAGGAAACTTATCACAAAACCTCAACAATTTTCCTTGGTTGTGTGGGAGCCACTAAATAAACTGGGGAAGTGTTCCTCATTTGGACAAAACTTTCTGTCAGGCGAGAACTGAGGGGGATCATGTTTGTGGTCAGGGTTTGTTTTTTTTTTAATCCCAGATAACATGCACCCATACATAATTAGCAGAGTCTCTGTTACACTGGATTCATACTTTGGGGGTTTGGCTTGTCCATTACTCAACAGGGTATGAAACTAGTAGGTTAAAGGAGTCTTCTTACAGCAGCCAGTCTGTGTGTTTAAGAGGCTTTGATTATGTGCAAATCACTCTTTTACACCAAAAGTATTTAGAGTATCTCCTAACACAGGTGGGAGGGTTTGGACCAGCAAAAAAATAGTCTTCTTCCTGTTCTCTAATGATTAGGTTCTCTCATTTGCAATTAGTACCTGAAGAACTGAACTCTGTAACTTCTGGAAAATTGTTTAAACACAAAAACACAGATCACAGAGACATTAATAGATGGCCTGGACAGCTCAAGTGCCATTAACATTTTGAGATTTGAAAATGTTCATTTTGTTGTCCCTACTTGTGACTGAAGCTGAAGTTTCGCTGGCCTTTACTGATGTCTGAGTGTGAAATTCCCCACTCTGTCAGAAGGGATTAAAAAACCCAAAAAACTCCACTAGGGGAATGTTATCCTGTGCTTGCTATGTTACTCCTCACTTTATATGGTAGCAAGGGCATTTCAGCAATGAATCTGGAGGTAATGCTTAGTTTTAACTTTCTTGTGACTAATTTTAACCACATAAGATGATAACAATTACTTTCAGCACGTGTTAGGCCGTATTTATGAGCTTAAGTAGTTGCTATCCATTCCTTCTATCTTAAAGTAATTATGAAGTCACTTTTCATTGGTTTCCATTTTTTATTTCAAAACCCATTCGTGTTTGGGAAAAGAGTTCTTCAGCATGGTTGAATCCCCAAGCTGGCAGCTATGGGAATACTGGATGAATGAGGTAGATATACCAAGAACTATATCCAGAGACAACAAACACAAGGCTGTTTTCCTCCTGTTAAGAAATCTGGTTTCCAGTGTTACCTATTCCTCCATGTACAGAAAGACATTTGCATTCGGAGAGATTTGGGTGGTGCAATGCCCTTTAAATCTGCCTGGGCACAGCCATGAAAACATCTTTGTAGATCCTCCTTTCAGACAACTAAGCCAAGTCCCAGCTGGGTTAGCAGCAGTCCACCTGATTTTCTTTTCCTACTTGCCATGGCCTTTCTTGTCCTGCATTCTAAACTGAAGTCTCTTTTGTTCTTCACTCCACCTGGCATGATTGAAGTAGAAGATGTGGATGGGTACTACAGGCGCTCCAGGGTACAGATGATGCTTTGTGCAGCAGAGCCTGCTGCTCATGCTCTCAGTGGCACTGAGGCGGCTGCACTGCCAGCGGTGGCATCTCCGAGGTACAGGCAGTGGCAAATCCCAGGCTAGGCCAGCCCCACTCCCCCTGGCACACTCATACCTTTAAAACCCATGGCATGCTTTGCTAAAGTAAATGGCTCTAGCCTGAGTAATCCTGTTCCAATTGCAATTTGCATAATTGCGTTCTGCTTTCATATCTCCTGCAGTTCCTTTTAGGTAAAGTCTTCTTGTCTTCTTATCCGAGGTAGCTGCTTAATGATATACTTTATTTTAAAATGGGAGCCATCTTCTCCCCCCAGCTATCTGCATTACCAAGGGTGGGTACACATATTCCAATATACTTTAGAAAATTAACTTATTTTGGAAAGGAAGTGCTACAAGCTTGCTATCAACATGCACAGTGATTAATCAGGGGCAACATCTATCCCACATGCCTAAGGATAGCTCTTAGTGCAACTCAGACATGCAATTACAGTCGTGTTCCTGAGTGAGCTTTAATTTTGTTATCTTTGTAATAGGTAACTGTGACACCCTTACTTGCATATGTTGTATATACCTGCCTGGGTCAGCAGCAGGAGCTCATGGAGCCATGATTTCTTGTTAGATGCACCTGAGCTAGGCAGGGATGTCTGCCCAAGGTGCTCTCATGCCAATCTGGCACTACCAGTCCTGGTTGAAACCAAGCTGCTTGGAACACAAAGTTGGGGCTGAGCAGGGAAGAGTGCAGTGCAGCAGAAGGGAGGTGGAGGTGAGAAGAGCCAGACAATTCAATGATGTATTAATGTGGAACCCAAAAAATCCCGTACAGATGGGGAAAACAGCGATCCATTTTAAGGCAACTCCGACTGCTGCCTTACTCCATTCACGAGTAGGGTCTTTGATGATGGAGGTGTAACGTTCTGCATTCTGCCTGCTGAACTGGCATCAGGAGGCAGGAGGCAATAGCTAAATGCACAGCCAGACAATGGGCAGAAAGAGGCTGGACAGTAAAATTCATCAAGCTGGGGTATTTCTTCTCTGTGTTGGCTTTTGCAGAGCAAGAATACTATAAGAAAATGGTGAGACTAAGAAGAGGCTTATGCTCTGGTTGCATCAAATTATTTTGAACCTATCCCAGTTTTCTGGCATGGTCTCCTCAGCTGGCACTTGTTAGGTTTGAAACAAACCAAGAGCTTCACCTTGAAAAGCTAACGACAAAATTTGTACCAAGAGCAGGACGAGTAAAGACATGTTTGGTGTGTTGATCTTGGAAAACTCACAGGAGACAAAAATATTAAGATAAAGAACTTCAAAATAATGCCCTTCCTTTATAGAAGACAACAACAACAACAACGATGCCCGTGAGTGTAAACAATCGGTTATGTGCAAGTTTTATGCCTGCTTGGCAATTGTCAGTGCTTGGTACTCATCTACCTTGCACTCCACCTGGTTGTGCTGTTGACCGTGAAGCCCCAGCCTGTGAGGTTATCTGGAAAACAGGAAATAGCTTGTGACTAATACCATCTCCATGTGCTGTGAGTCAGAAATCTTAGTGACAGAAAAAAACAAAGACTACGTCAAAGAAGAAAAAGAAAAAGAAAAAGAAAAAGAAAAAGAAAAAGAAAAAGAAAAAGAAAAAAAAAAAGAAAAAGAAAAAGAAAAAAAAAAAGAAAAAAAAAAAGAAAAAGAAAAAGAAAAAGAAAAAGAAAAAGAAAAAGAAAAAGAAAAAGAAAAAAGAGATAGTTCCCTGGGCCAGAGAAAGGCAAGAAAGAAAATTAATTTCCACTTTAGAACCTTATGTGAGGCTGCCAAATGTCAAAGACAGGTGTCACATGGCTGGCACAAGAAGCCACAGATGAAATTTGGAGCTGTATGATAATCTGTTGCTTCTGGTGTAAAGAATACCTCAACCTGTTGATTTCATTCTTCTTCATAACATGTTTCTTAAGAAGAGTTTGTGCCAGGCTTTACTTACCTAAGAAAACTTCAGCAGGAAAAAAAAAAAAGAGAGAGAGAGAGAAAAGAAACAAACTCTCTTTCAAGTCCTGCTCTGCTTGCTCAAGTTTTGATTTAGACTTAATTCCGCTTTCTCCAGTCATGGAATTCTTTCTTTCCCTCCTTTTTAATGAGAAATTTTATGAGACCAGGGCTTTCAGTTTTCTGTGAGGGAAGACTCATCAATTCTGTTTTCCAGATCTCAAATTCTTTTTTTCTATCCACCTATCTGGATTTTAAGAGAAAACTCAGTGCTGTAACATTGTCTGAGGGAGTGACACAGAGCTCTAAACTGTATGAACTGGGAAAATAGCGTACTGCAGTTCTGTACTCATTTGGAGCAAACCCACTGTTTTGCAATATATTTGCTCTACATTTAATCTGCCACTTGGTGTTACAGAAATCCTCTCCCTAACATGCTTTTGAGCCCTACTTGCATTTATATCATATGCTAGATCTTGCAAGGGAGACTGCATAAAGCTGTTTGTAGCAGAGTCCAGAGACACTTCTTTGCTGATGAAATCTTTCTCCTAGCTGACAGCACGGCTGTTAAAAGCCCACAAACAGAGGAGAGTTTCCCTCCCCAGGTCTCCCAGGTTCCTTTCACAGCTCTGCCAAGGATGTGATGTGACTTAAATTAAGTCAATTAACTTTTCTGTTTGTCAGCAGTGCAGGGCATACATTTACTGGGGAGGGGGAGTTGATGACTCCTTCAGCAGCTTTGTTAACTGTTTTAAAATACCGAGGCAGAGGCAGCAGAGAAATGCAAAAAGCACCATTTTTCCTGATCTGAAAGGCAGCAAGACACCACACAGAGTGAGAAAAGACATTTGACATTTGGGCTGATAGCACGGCTATGGTGTGTGGGGCCTTGCATTAGCCTGCTCTCCAACCCGTTCCCCAAATAAGTGATGTATACACAGCTCATCTGCCCCACAGCAGGCTACAGAAAGGCATGAAGACTATCCCAGGACAAATGGCAGCCCTTTAGCTTGGATTGTAGAGGGCTAGTGTCCTCTTTAGTCTAATGCCCTAAATGCAGAACTCCTTGCTGTGGTCTCAGTCCCTCATATCTCTGTCTTATTTATCCGCCTCTGCAGGAGTCAGGCATAAGTTGATTCACAGGTCTTAAAACACTTTGGGATATGACAAGATGAAATATTACACCATTTGAGGTCCTAAAGCAGGTAGCAGAGGAAGGACTTCACACCATACTTTTCCTCTGTGTTATGTTCATTTTGTAATATGTTGCAAGGCTCTGACAGAGCGGGATCGTGAAGAAAGATGGGAGGACAAACAGGGAACCACTGAAAACCATAAATAGCACCAGTACTGCAATCAAAGCCCAGTTGTCTGATTTCAGGGCCCATTTCAGCAGGGGAGAATCTATGCTTATGTACAACTGTCTCAAGAGCAGCTGTTATTGACACACACACAAGAAACTGGAACTTGGGAGAGTTAATTACTCATGCTTACATCGATTAAATGACTGGGTTTTAATTGACTACAGCATGTCCATGGTTCAAAGTTTCTGAACTTCACATGAATTTATATCTGAGAAAAACTTTGCCTGCTTCTTAATTTTTGAAACTATAAGGCCAGAGCTGCTCAGGTTCTTGGAATGTTGTTAAAGAGCTATGCCTTTGCTAATGACTTTGGAGGAAAAAACTAGGAGCTGCTGCAAACAGTACTTGAGCAGAGTTTGAGGCCATAAGACACCACAGCCAAAGAAGTTTGAAATATTGACCACTACTAGAAAATGAATCAAATTCCTCATATATGTGAGCTCCAGAATTAATACTAAGGTCTAGTCCCTGATGATGTCAACCATCTCTGTGTGACTATCCTTATCCCTAGAGAACTGAGCTGGTGCTTTTGCTGAGGGAGAGAATATCAGAAGGACATGGCCAAAGTCATCCACAGCTTCTAGATTTATCTGCATGCTTATAGAACCACACTGCACAATGAAAATAGAAGTGAGAGTATGGACCCACCTGCTCCATCACAAGTCATCATAAGCCCATTGAAATCAGTTAAGCTAAATGCATGAAATTATGATGAGATCTGAAGTCAGGAACCTGAGGCTCTTAGGCCCAAATCACTCCAAGGCTTTTAATACAGATTTTCCAACACCAGAAAACCAGAGGTTTCTTATCATTGTTGTCAAGGAACTAGTTAGGCTTGCAGAATAAATCTTTGAAAAGTTCATGCTTACCATAAAATTCTCTTCACTGCTTCTGTAGTGGGTGAAAGGCCTGAGATTGAATATCTTCAGGGCAAAAAGCATATACTTTATTGCAAAACAGCACTTAATTAAGAGTACAAAAATCTATTTAAAAGGATATGCTTCATACAATTTACAGCACTCTGAGAAATTGTTTTTAATTATTATAGATGGAAGGACTTGGAAGTTTGCTGTATTTTTGCTACTTGTGCTTATTTAACTTTAAGAACTTGATCATGACATACTTCACACAAGACAGGATTGCAGAAGCTCTAACCACACACAGGGTGAAATCTAAGTCCCTCTGAAGTCAGTGGGAACTTTGCCATTTAAAGTCAACAGTTTTAGTAAGCCAACCGACCAGAAAACCCCAAATTTAAATGGCTCAATGTATTTAGCTGTGTCAATACGTTCAGCACCACTCTTGGCTGGAAAATGCTTTGTTGTGCCATGGAAATTCATAATGAGAAAAGGGGAAGGAGGGTGAAGGCTTCTTGTTGCCAGCTCATTCTTTGATGGAAAGGTTTTCTCTAGACTTTCTTCATAGTGAAGAGATAGAGAAGATCCAGCCAGGGAGCTGGCAGAGTCAGACACAGTAATTCAGTCATGTAGAGTTAGACTTTCAGAAGTTTTCTGAAATATGATTTGGACATTTACTTTCTACAAAATTTAACTCAAAGGCAGGCTGGTATATTACACTCTTACTTTGCAAATGACATTCCTGAATTCAGTACCTTGGGAAGAAAGTTACCTCTCTGGGTAAATAAAGGCATGAGAAGGTGTCCTGAGTTTACAGGAATATGGGAAGCCTGAAATGGGCTGGGAAGAGACTCCAAGAAGAGGGGGGAAATTACAAAAAGGCAGTTGGGAACAGAGGCATAGTTAGAAACCAAGAAGCCAGTGCAAGGATATAAACCATCATAATGGTGGCACAGCCTGTAGGGAGCTAAGGAAATAAAGTGGGATTGTGCAGGAGTTGCACAGTCTAAAAGGGGCATTCAAGGGTGGGATAAACAAAAGAATATAAGGCTTTCTAGATATGAGTTCTGTTTTCATTAAATAAATTGCCAGACCCCTGGCCAGAAAGAGAAAAGAGAGGAAGAGCATGAAGATATTTGAAAGCAGAAAAGAAAAAAAAAGTAAATACTCCCAGTACCGAGGGAAGAGAAAGAAGCTCAGGAGATGAAGAGTCATAGAATCATCAAATCAACAGGTTGGAAGAGACACACTGGATCATCGAGTCCAACCATTCCTATCAAACACTAAACCATGCCCCTTAGCACTTCGTCCACCCTTGCTTTAAACACCACAAGGGAAGGTTAATCAACTGCCTCCCTGGGTAGCCTGTTCCAGTACCTAATGACCCTTTCTGTGAAAATTTTTTTCCTAATGTCCAGTCTAACCAACACCTCCAGGCAGCTTTCTAGACAGACCTCTCCTAGTCTGTAGCTCTGCACAGG
>WAAB01011235.1:233006-311590 GCA_013389865.1 Piaya cayana
GTAGCAGAATGCTGTGAGAAACTGTGTCAAAGACTTTACTGAAGTCCAGGAAGATACATCCACAGCCTTTCCCTTATCCAGCAGCTGAGTCACTTTGTCATAGAAGGTCATCAGGTTAGTTTGGCAAGACCTGCCTTTCTTGAACCCGTGTTGACTGGGCCTGATCACCCGGTTCTCTTGCATGTGCTTCAAGATAGCACTCAAGATCACCTGTTCCATGACTTGTTCCTTGACTTGTTCCATGACGTGAAGAAGTGTTTAGTAAGGGTGAATGTAAATAAGCATACATAATGAATAATGTAATGTCAAATGGAAAATGCTCCATATGCCTTTCTATTGAAATCCCATGTATTCCTCTAGAAAGATAGCACCAAAAAAAGCCAGCTGCATTTTTAAAAAGCATGCTCTCCATGTTGCTCAGGGTGGGACATGCTTCCTATTTGCCTAACTTTTAGCTTTCTGGCCAACATAGAATAGGAAAAGCAGAGTTTCCTTTTGGCCCAGTTTTCCTTGAAGCCTAGGAGCTGAATTCCAGTTCTGACTTTGAGTCATTGAGATTTGCTGTTGGACAACAGTCACATCCTTCACCTCCCTGTGATTCAAGACGCCTGGCTTTTTAAGGGAAAGAAATATCCAGAAACAGCCTGTAAGGGGAAGCTCTGGATCCAAGATGAGTTTCTGTGGATTAGCTGATTGAAAGCGTGCAAATCTGTGGAGTAAATTCACAAAAAGAGGAACATGGTGCAGTGCCTCTGGTCAGATAGAACTTGTATCCCCTTCTTGTACATTTGGAGATATTTCCACTGCCTCTCAAGAGGATTTGGTTCAAAACCAGACTGTGGTAATGGTGTATGAAGACATATAAATTCATCCAACTGACAGCCTGGAACCGGCTAATTAGCTAAATGGGTCTATTGTCTGGTTGCAAACTGAGTAGATGCTTCTCCCACCTTGTAAATTCTTTGCATAATAGAGGAAATAAAACACGTTGTTTTTATGAACTCATAATTAACTAATGTAAATGGGATTCCAATAGGTTCATTATACTCAGCTGGAGTTTGGCAGTGGTGGTTAGTGCAACTGGCCTCACCCTGACCTGTCAAGTGACTTGGAGCAAGATGTGTCACTGCCTTGCTTCAGTTTCTCCATCTGTAAAATAGGGACAAGGATATCTGTCTTCACCTTGCTCATAATGAACTGTGCAAGACTTCACTAATTGTAGCTCACAACACAATTTGAATGCCTTAGATGAAAGGTGTTAGAGGGGACCGTGAATAACACTTAACAACATATCACTTCTCCATGTTCTTTGGGAACCTTTTCAGCATGCAGTGTGGCAGTCACCTGGCATTTGCCTGGCACCTCCAGGGTGTCCTTCAACTAGAAGCCATGCGGTGCCTATCAAGCAACACTTCTCTCTCTAGGGACAGATCCCTGTGCATTTGTATGCTTCTTTATTTAATGAAGCAATTATGCGTGCTAACGACATTCTTCGAGAAACATCCTATCTAAAGTTTCCCACCATTCTTGCACTGGTAGTTTTCCCCCTTCCCTCCTCCTTTCCCTTATTAATTTATGAAGCAGCTAATTATGATCCCTCCAGGCTAAATAACTGTGCAGTTAGAGATGCACTAGATGAGTGGGTATGGCAAGGCAATGCAGAGCATTTTTCTCTTCGCCTATTACATGTATTGTTTTAGGTAATTAACATCCACTTTGTAGTGGCAACACAGACGCCTTGCTGTCTGTACAGCTTCTTGGCTCAGATCCTTTTAAATACTCCCTGGTACACTCCTTGCAAAACCATGTGAAGTGTTATATAATTCTCTAGGTTGAAAGGCAATTGTGTACATCCAGGTTATTAAAGAGATCTATATACCTGTACAAAGCCACCACTTCAGGCCTTATCCAAGGTACCTTCAGCTTACGGTCAGTTCAGATGGCTAAAGGCATTCAATAAAATGCAGGGAGACTTTCCCCATTCCTCCTTTGCCTGTCCCTCCATTAGTTTCCAGTTCATACCTAGGAATACGCTAATGCAGGTGTAGGTACACTAATGCAGGTCAATGCTTGCTAGTTCTTGGCATTTTGAATATTGACAGTGTACTCAGCACTGGACAGTAAATACCCCAAAGTCTGTCCTCATCTGGTAGTTATTCCCCTCTCCCAAAAAACTAGGCACATAGAAACTAGCCTGAGCTTAGAGATATAGCAGCAGGGGCAACTCAGTGCTTTTCTATGTGCTGCTTACCAACCTTGGTTTAGTTTTTTGGATGAAAGCTGAGGAAGAAGAGGGTACAGTGGATTATCTGAGTGGGGAGGGAAAGCAACGCAGCCTACATGAGGCAAGGTCAAAAATGTGCTAAGCTGTGAAGGAGTTTAAATACCAGACAAGATGAGGATGAAGACAACTCTGGAAGCCTTAAGAACTCCAGTTATACTGTTACCAATGAACACTCATGTACGTTGGAATAAACACTGTTTAAGACAGGAACAATTTATGGGCACCTACTAGGTCTGTGTGCTTCTTTTGCATTTGCAGTCTTTTCACAGTCCACTGCCTGAGACAATCAGTGCTGTCTCTAAGCTAAGTGAATACCCAGAAGTGTAATAAATGACCAGATTGATAGAAGGGTCTCTTGCTGCTTTGTGTTAGTACAAAGTCTTGTTTTTCACTCTGCTGCTGTTTGGTATCTGCAGAGAAAGCTAGCAGCTCTTCTTGGCTCAAGTCTGCCTTTGTGTGTTAGCATACAAAGAAGGATATAAAGCAAAACTCTGGCCCAGAGTGATTTTAATGAGAGCAGGAAACCTGGTCATTTTTTCCTCCCCTATCCCTACCAATCAATAGTGTCTGTCAGTGTGGTTGCTCATAAAGTTAAGAATCAGATATGGCTGTCTAGAGTGTGGGCTGGTGCTTTGCAAGTTTAATTGCACAACGTTGCTCATAGCTTCTCAGCTGCTGACCTGCAGCACCCACAGCACTAGAGCTCAAGCAGGGCCAGCCAGTTCCAGTGTTGGGTGCCAATGAGGCCAGCAGGACCAACAAAAGTGGAGGATCTTGTCCAGCAGGTAGAATGATAGACAGCACTGAGTCAGGACAGAAACTCAAGTCCCACTCCCACCTGAGACTTACAAGCAGCTAACATCCTCTATACTTGCTCAACATCTTCCTCTGCAGCTTGTCATTTGTGCATCAACCCTGTATTCTGATTCGGATACAAAAATGCTCATCAGCATTTTCGGACTTGTGGGTATCATTTGCTACTCATCCTTGTAAGATAGAAATCCATCCCCTCCTAACAGATATGAAATTATTAATTGCTGCTGTAAATCAGCAGAGTGTGCTGTAAGCCAGCCAAGACAAATATCTGGGGGAGCAGCAATGCAAACAAGATTGTTGATTAAAACAGAGGAAGAAATAGATATGAAGCTATAGAATGGGAAAAGAAATACTTCTTTTTAAGAAATCCAGTACTCAATGGACAATTTCAAGAGAAGGATTTATAGCTTTTCTTATTAATTTTGTTAGTTAATCACGAATGTACAATTGCAAATGTACAACTTGATGATCTTTACCAAAAGTAGTGGGAGGACCAGTGGAAAATCTGAATAATGTGATACAATGAGTAGCCCCCAAATAAAGGCAGAGCAAAAGCTGAGAATGGCAGAATATGAGCACAGAACAAGGTTTTCAAGTCAAGCTGCTTCAGATTGGACAAGGTAGAGTAGAAGATGTCCATATAGAAATGGACTGTGCTGGAGTTCAAGGGAGAACGGAGAAACAAAGCAAAACAAAACAAGGTGTAATACAAGTCAGGTCTCCTGGGAAGAGCATGAGGCAGGAGCAATTTTCTGGCTGAATTAGACTGGCAGGAGGTGCTAGATGTGGCTTCAGGACACTTAGACATGTTCCTGCAAGGCAGTACAGAACTGCAGAGGAGAAACTGATGTAGCTGCAGTCTATGCTAAGTGTTGCTTTAGCCAATGCTATTATTAGTTATTCTCATTCATGAGCCTCAAATTCACTAACAAATTATTTTTAAAATATATATTATCTCCATCTGTTTTCCAGGTTTTATACCAAAATTCTAATTTAAGACATTAACTAAAATGGAAAAAGATTTTCCTTTCATTAACTTTGAGTGCATCCAATTTATGTTTCATTTGTTTCCATTATTCTTTTCTTCCTGAAGGTTTTTTTTTCCTGAAGCACAATGGAAACACCACACCACATCTCACTTGTTTTCCTTTTTGAAAGCATTTCTGAGACATTAGAGGGTGCACCTACATTTCATGAACCTGTCAATGTCTCTGGCCACTTTCCAGGTTCCTCAGGGCAGGTGTCCGTTAAGCAACTAAAGCTATCTAGTAGGGGTATCATTACGATGCAGGACTATCTAGGCCTTAATTGTATTTCTTATTGTGGACACCTGCCATTACATACAGAGCAGTCAAAAGCACTCAGAAATGGATGCACCAGTTGCATGTTTATCTTTTAAAGAAATGTTTGTGTTCATTCTTCTTAGAAGTAGCTAGTGGTTCAAAATAGACATTTAGAAGCCTTTCATAAACACACTTTCTCCTGCTCATGATACACACTTAAGTGCCTTTCTGCATATTTGATCTTCTGAGAGCTCTTGGTTTGGCAGGCAACAACTCTGGGTCAAGATATCCCTAAGACACAAACAGTTGGAGGCAGAGAGCAAATCCTGGAGAATAATCACCACGTGCTTGTCCTATTCACATGCTCTGCCCTTAATATCTGCTACTGGTAACTGCTGAAGACAGGCTACTGGTCTAGGAACATCTCCAGTTTCAGCTGGTGCAGCTGTGCTTGTGTTACCCGTGCCACTTTGTGCCCCAATCAACTGCTGCAAAAATTGAATGAAAAATGTGTCAAGGGATTATGTGGAACTCTGGTAGATTACAGAAGGCACTAACATCTCTCTGCCAGTGCAAGTAATGCAGCCGCCGCAGTGCCATGCCAATAAAAGCATTTTACTGAAATATTTTACTGCATTCCCTAGGCTCCGTAGCTTGCAGATTAGAATTAGTGCTTTGTAGTGTTATGTAAAAAAATTCAGCATGTCTTGTCTGGAAGATTAAAAATAGTTTGGCAAAAATAAAAGAGACAACAATTGCCAAATTAAATCAATATAATTTTTAACTGGCACACCTAATAAATGATACCATTTTAGACTGTTCTATAAAAATCATTCCATGAAATTTTATGAGAAAACAAACACAATTCCATTGGTTGGGTTTTTCTTATATGTTCAGAAATTTTATTTTATTTACTAATGTAAATATGTTCCCTTTCTATACTCAGGCAATCAATCCAACATACATATTGATGTAAGAACAGCAGACTTCTCATTATATTAAACTGTGTCTTTGCAATGGGTAATGATGATTTATGCAAAAAGCTTACTTTGTGGGGAAATGAAGCTTTGTGCATTTACTTTTGATGTATTTGTTCTTTTCACATTATGAATAACTGCTGTTTCCTTGAACATTATTACTCTAGGGATATGAATATATTCTCCTAAGGGCCAAATCTTCTGCTACTGTCATCATCCCATTAACATCGGGTTTTTCTAAAATCAGTAGAAATTTACAACCTCATGCAGAGAGTTCCTCTGAAAACAGAAATGAAAATAAGACAGTAGACTTTCTTTTCACATGTTCTTTTTCTGTTTCTTCCATTTTGAGGATGGTCTCTCTAACAAAGAGACTGTAGTGCTCACAGGCCTGATATGCATGGCTGCATATAATTTTACGAAAACCTCCATGAATGCCAATTTAAGACCATTTTTGTAAAATTAACATCTAGCACAGAAACTGCACTGTCTGAAATTAACTGCTTTTGTGAAGAATTTACTGCTGAAATTATTTACAGTAAGGGAGCTCTGCCATAGTCATGTTGGTTCCATTCAAAACTGCATTATTCTTCACAGTTCTAACATCCTACATTTCTAATGTTGTGTTAAATGTGGTGTGATCCTACTGAAACCTTCCAGCGTGTTTTGGAGCTTGCCTCCCTGTGTGTTATTTCCACTATAATAAGGGGGATGTTTTCTCAAAGCACAAGAGGAGTTCACATACAATTCATTGCACACATATCATAGAATCATAGAATAACAAGGTTGGAAGAGACCCACTGGATCGTTGAGTCCAACCATTCCTATCAAACACTAAATCATGCCCCTTAGCACCTTGTCCACCCGTCCCTTAAACACCTCCAGGCAATGTGAATCAACCATCTCCCTGGGCAGCCTGTTCCAGTGCCAAATGACCCTTTTCATGAAATTTTTTTTCCTAATGTCCAGCCTAAACCTCTCCTGGCAGAGCTTGAGGCCATTTCCGCTTGTCCTGTCCCGTGTCAAGCAATAGTGAGGGCAAACTACAATATCCCCTAGTTTACAGGAACCTCTATGTTTTTAGCTAATTTACATTTTCAGAGTTGTACCTTCAGAGTTATTCACTCCCAGATCCTATATACAACTCTATGAAATGACACAGAAACTCTACATGTTCCCAGATTTGAAAGGATTTTGTGAAATATGGGGTGAATTTCTGGCTTGCAGTACAGCTTTTCAGTTGGGTGAAACCTAAGTGACAATATGGGGCTTCGTGACGAAAAATTCATCCAAGTTAGTGTCCTAGTGTACAAGCAAGGGTTTAGCCCCAAGTATTTCCTCATCCCCACACACATACACAGATAGCTCCTCATAAAACGTGGTACAGCGGTATAAGTCATTCTCCAAGCTTACACAGAGAACATGCTGGACAAAATAGCTTTTTATCCAAGCTCTGAGGGCCATGTATATGAAATAAAGTTGCCAAACACAAATTAAATGTGTAATTATTTTTCTTGCCTGAATCACTTTCTTTCATGTGTCATAACATGCAGAGTAAATAGCACCACACCTTTTCGCTTTAATTGTGGTAATCTGATCTCTCAGCCACAAAAAAGCCTTCCCTAATGCCTTCTTTAGAATGGACTTTCAAGGCAAAGCAAGAGCAGTAACTGTAATAATCACCTCTTCTTTTCTTCTGCTGTCAAAATGCAGGGGGGTTGTTGAACTAATCAAGAACCAAGACCACACGGCAAAAAATAAGTGCCCAAAAGACAAACGGAGGTAAATGTTTGACAGGTAATTTAAGGTGATGGTGTGATTATTTTATTTTTTTTCTGCTTTACCTGGTGACTAATTATTTACATGGTAAACATAGGGCTGCTTGGATCTATGGTAATACCATAATGGGAAACATGTTTTATCATTTATCTGCTGGGGTTGTCTCAGAGTTTTGAGGAACAGAACTTAATAGTGGCAGGTGTCATCCCAGTTTGATCATCAACGATCTCCTGTGCCCAGAGGATCATTAAGATAAATAGAATTTCATTAGCTGGGTTTGGCCCATGGTTTGCATTGAGTTCTTAGAAAAGAAAGGAGATAGGGATTTATTCCAGAGCAGAAAGTCTATTTTATTAGTGAGAAAAAACAGTCATTTTCTCCTTATTTTGTGTCTTCATTGCCCAATTAGCCACAGTTTATGAGTAAAACCATATGTCCAAAACTGATCTTACAAGAAATTTAAGTGAAGAACACCATGAAGAGTCGCCCATCCAACTGCTTTTATGCTGTAATACCCACAGAGGTGAAAGAAAGTCTTCTCAGAGATGTTGGTAACAACTGGGTTAGGTTCAAGCCTGAGATGCTTCTACAGGTCTTTGAGGAGCATGGGCAACAACTACAGAAATCAGTGCAGTCCTGATCCAGCACAATGGAGGAGAAGAGCTGGGACTGAGTGTCTCCCTAAGGGTCTGCACTGTCCTGGGCACCAATCTTCCCCCACATGACAGAAATTCAAACAGGTCATAGAAGCTGCAGATTGCAGGCCCCCTTCCATAATTTGCCATTGTGGAGTGGAGACATTGAGGTATTTCTTTGCAGCACACAGAGATCTGGCAAAAGATTAAGACCATCCTTATGTCTCCTCTTTGTACCTCCTTGGTGGAGCTGTGCTGCCTGGGGTTCTTATTGGCCTTCTGTTTAGTTAAGACTCTAATTACATGCTTGCTGCTTTTGCTAGGTTTGTTGCTAACTAGTTACCCTGAAAGGATTGCAGGTTATCACCTGCTTATTTAAGCTGGTTTCTTGATCTCTGTGTAACATTACTTACTACCAGAATCCAAGAAACACTTCATTGCAGCTCATTATCCCATCCACATTCACCCAGCAGAAGGAAATGACCAGCAGTTAGTTGTTAAATTTGCCAGTGAAAGCTTTGGAAAACTATGCCTTTTCACAACTCAGCCTACTTCACTTACAGCCATATACACTGACCTGCCCTACAATGTACTTGAGGGTTACCTATTTCATTGGTTAAGTGTCAGCTCATTTATCTTCATATCATTTGTGTACTAACAACATCACTGAAGTCACAAAGATCTTAGAAATACCTTATCACACTCTTTGATGTCAGATTTACCTAACTTAACAAGTGGCTTAACCAAACATCCTCATCACCCTATGCCAAAACATCCTCCTCACCTAGTCTAAACACATTCTACTCACACAAATTTAAACTTGACAAGGTCTTACTGCCTCATTACCTAACTGACAGAAAAGCTGCCTTCTGTGTCAGAGGTGTAGTATTAGATGTAGCATCCTGCTTCTGTTTCTACTGAAGATTCCTCTGTTAAAGATTGCACTTGCTCTTTTACAGCTCCCCAAAAGATTACACATAGTCAATAACCCCTGTAGTCAACAACATTGACTACATTTTCTGTTCTCTGATAACAGCCAATAAGGAAGTAAAGGGGGAGAAAACCAAAACATGCTGTTGCTCCATGTAAAGATCCTTACGTTGGCAGGGGGCTTGCCTGGTGGTTTGATCCTCTGCAGACTTTGTGCAGGGGATGCAGGATAGTAATTCACTTTGTTTGCAGAGTCCATAATCACCTATGCGATGCACTGGCAAAGTGCAACTGGTTGTTCATACCTCCCTTAACACGTTTATTGGCAGGTGTTGCAAAAGATTGTATTTGATAGAATTATAAAGTGTGATTCTAGATGACTACCTATGGAGGTAGTATAACACCAAACCCTGCTGTTCTGGGTCTAGCTAATACAGTGCTTCTCTCTTTTTTTACAGGTATACAATCCACCCACATAGCTGTACTCCATATGGGATGTTTTATAGTAAGTGTCTCTTTCATCCGAACTAATCAAAGGCATTAGTTTGGAGAGATGCCTCCACCCTTTGTGTGAGAGTAAACTGTTGTAGATTCAAACAGGATGGAAGCACCATATAAACATTTAAGCAAATAAAAAAGCTGTGAAGAAAACAATTGGAGCTATAAACAATTACCATCCAGAGGGCAAGTGTGACTGTCACAAGAAAATTTTGTGATTCATTATATGTTCTGCTGTGTATGAAGATTTGAGCTATTGAGCAAAAAGCTGCATCAAGTTACAAAATACTTTCAAAGTTTGTCTAGCCTCCTTGCTGCAATCATCACAACCTGGGGCAGGTGTGCATAGTGAACTCCACAATAAGCACACTGCTCTACTGCTTTCTATTCTTCTTTTTATGCTTAGAACCTTCACACCCTCCAGGAGTAACATCAAAAAAGACGACAATGATGTAGTAAGCAAATTGGACATCACTTAAAAGTAATTCCACTGTTGAAAAAACACTTCTTCTGAATAGAAGAGGAGGCCAAACCAAATGTATTGTTTCAAATCCATCTCTAGCAACAGCTGTAGCAGCAAGAATCAGAAAAATAGGCAGCAAAGAGAGGTAAAGAAGAAAAACTATATACAGCACCACCATATTAAGGTTCTTTCTAAGGGCATGTGATCACAAGATTTCTGTTACATGTTATGGCCTTTTGGATCATAAAGCTTGTTTTTTTTATTTTAAATGTCATACATACAACACACAGAGAAAATGTATCAAATATATGGAATGTGTATAAAATATATAAGTAATATCATCTCCAGCCAATCCAGGTGATTGATAAGCATATGTTTCCTATAAATTACTCCAAACTGGTGCAGATTTTGCCTTAAGTCATGTATCTTTGCATAAAGGATCCTGTTGATTATAAGACACAGGAGAGAGGTTCTCTAACACTGCTTGCCTGAGTTAAGTGACATAGTCTTCAGACAACTAGGGCTCCATTGCCTGTACACAGTGCAGGGACCTCCTGAATCCTTTTGATTTGGCACTCATGCATTATTATCAGGACAGGAATGCTCAGTGCTGTGTAAACTGTAGCTGGAAGACCAGATGCTTATAAATTTTACAATGGAGTATAAGAAATACACCACTGAAAGACACATTAAATGTGAATTAAGGAGGAAGGCTTAATCCTCAGATTTTATTTACTGCTAGGTAAATAGTCAAAGGCCAATGCCAAGGAAGACAATAGAATACAGTGAAGAAGAGAAAAACAAAATACTGGTTTACTTTATTTGTATTACCCAGAAGTTAAAAGGGTTAGAATAACAGTGATTTAAAGTGATATCTCCTGGCGGCTTTTAGTGTGTTCTCTGCCTTTCTCAGCTTGGCATTCCTAGACAGGCAGGCTCTATGACTCTTACAACTACAAGGCATGTTCAATAGTGACAGTTCTGATATTACACTGCTTAAGGTTCCCCCTGAGACTTCTCTACAGACAGTACAAGCATAGACTAGGTGCAGAGAATATTGTTTCTAGGTACAGGGAATTTCCTTAGATGAGTAATGAGGAATTAGATCTTCCCCTTTCTCTGACAAGAAATGGCAAGGGAAAGAAGAAATGTCCCACCCATTACAAATGCCTCTCTCACTTCCTAGGAACCTGAAATGATTTTCCAGAAGTCATCTTCACAGCTGCCAAATCTCATTGACATTTCTGTTGGGTAAGTATTTACTGCAAGCTTAAGACAGGCTCCTACCAGAGCTTTTTCCACCCCACCCTTCCACCATGCATATACATAACAAGGCAGTTATTCACAGACTGTGCATAAGATGAGATGGAAACTCTTGAAGCTGTAGATGGGATTCAGACAGCCTGGGGAATGTGGCAGCTTAGGAAGGAAGTTGACCAAGAGCTTAGACATAAACATCTTACAGAAGTTGTTCTGCTGCCTGTAGTTCTGGTGGCTTATTTTTAGACTGGTGTGATATGGAAGACATCTTGCTGTCCTAGTTCCCTCCGTGCAGTGAGGATGAATTCTGCAGAGCACAACACTAGCTAATAAGCTGGCCCTGAAAATGCTAACTCAAACACAAGCCATTAATGTGACTCTCTTCTTGGGCAGATAGTTCCCGTTTCTAACCAAGTCCAAAAAGTTCAGGTGCAGCCCTGAACAGCAGTGAAGCTCTACCAATCCTAGTATCTAAGGTGGCTTGATTTGAGTCAGTTTGAGCACTTCTATTTCAAACTATTTTGCATGATATAGGAACAGGAAGATCTGTACTATTAGATAAAATAAAATTAAATGAAGGGAAGTGGGAGAAGGGCATACAGAATAAAACTCTCTTTTGGATCAAGTACTACACAGACTTATGAAACTCCAAGCAGTGGGAAGTCAGTTTTGGTAACTAGACAATCCCAAAACCCTCAAAAAATAACTCCTGAGAAACATATGTGTATACATGGACCTAGGCATGAACATCTGTTCATAAAAATAGTGCCAGAGTAACAATGCTGGATGGGAGGGTCATCCACTCAGAATCCTGGTCTCAGATGTTTTAAAGTCACATGTTCGCATCTATTTTCATGTTCCCTCACTCCTATAAACCTTTGTTTTCTCACTTTGTGCTTGCTTTTACTGTAGGAACAGAAGGGTGATTTTGTCTTTGATCTCAGCTGCAGCTTCTAGATGCTGTAAATGCTTAATAATTATGTCATCGTCAGTCTCTTGCCCCATGTATTCTTGGCAATATCATACACCAGCACTAGCATTCCTCCCTCCACATGGAAACATCAGACTGGAGATTATCTGCCTCTCACAAATGCATAGATGTCTTTTGAGACGTTCAGTCTTACTACCACCTCTTCTGATACCCTCACAATCCTTGTCCCAGTCTTCTCACTCAGGAGAAAAGGATTCCTAGTTCAGGTATTAAAGGAACGCTTGGCTACTGCTTCTCCTATCTCCTTCCAGTTACCACAGGAGGAGCCAAAGAGCAAGCTGAAAACGCTCCCTACAGAAAGCTGGGTGTGAAGAGGGTGTGATCGACTGGAGGACATGAATGAATATTCTTTAGATATCAGAATAGGATCTTGAATAATAGCACTGATGTGAGTCCAAAAGCAGAAATCCCAGCAATCCCGCAAAAATAACTTCCCGAACAGTGAAGTTCAGGCTGAGGTTTCTGTAGTTTCATTAGCTTGAGCAGCTACAAGTTATGTGGCTGCACCCTCTGCCCATTTTCTCTCCCTTCCTCTAACAATTGTACCCATGATCCTTTCCATCCATTTTTTACATCTGTATATTCCTATGTCTCACTTGCATTTCTCTCCCCACACATACCCACATTGCTAGATGCCAGTACCTCTGGTATTCCTCAACAGCTTGCTCAGGTACCTCTTGACTTCAGTATACCTACACAGTTGTGAAAACCAAGAATCTGTCCCCATCAGCAATACAAAGATGTCACAGGGAAAGGCCAGAAAGTCCCATAAATTTCTACTCATTTTCATAACAGGTAATAAAACTGTTGCTGTCTTAAAGCAGAGTAATTGGTCTGTTAACCATTAGATTAAAAAGGGTTCAATGTCACAGGGAGTCTTTCAAGGTCATCTAACGCATAAGCAGGACTGTGAGAAAGATCCAATGACCTGCATGGAAATGAAAGTCCTCCCCCAGTTCATTAGCATAAAGCCAGTGTTTAGCTATGTGATTCCTGTATCTACAGATAAAGGATAAGATTGATTCATGCTAGTTAGCTAACCCATCAGGAAATGCTTCTGGGATTATTCAATATTGTGGGTCAGGAAGGTGCACAGACACTGCCTTTCCTCTATCAGTGATGCAGATACAAAAACCTAGGGGCAACACTCTATCCAGTGCCCAACTAATTTGTCTTGAACACATCATCAGAATCCCACACCTTAAGCTCAGTGATGATTTGGCATCAGTGGTACCCGAGGTTGCTCAAGTCCTGTTCTGGTTCATGAGAAAAATATTAGTGCAAATATTTTTTCAATTCAGGTTTGCTTCAGCTCATTAGTCTCGCTAGTGATACAGAGATATCCCCTTTCAAAGAAGAGCAGGATCACTTCATTTACATTCTCCCTTTTCTTATGCTTTCCCTAGGTATCTCCTGTTAGGAACAGGATACTGAGCCAGTCAACTCCTTGGCCTGATCCAGCATAGTCAACCTTTGTTAAGACTATTTATTCATTTGCCTTCTTGCTGACCTCAGTTAGGGATAAGTTGATCTTGTAGTAAGGAGGTTGACAGAAGTACCTGTATAGGTTCCAAGAAGTCTGAGAAAAGATAGGTGTGTTAATTTATTTTTTATACATCTGGGTGGAGCCCTCCTACTCATGGCATGCTGCCATCGGATCACAAGCATACTACAGTCTTGCTTCAGAGCCTCTTTCCCTCTCCCCCAGGTTTGGCGTGATATGATTCCCACTGCAGATGTCTTTGAAAATGCTCAACATGTCATTGGTAGATGGAAAAGTAGATGCACAGCATGTGAACCCGTTGTGAAGAAACTGTCTCTCTTCTACAACTCAGATACGCTCAGATCTTGTTATTATTCTCTACTGTGCTGCGATTTTGTTTCTTTTTTTGGAAATCATCCCTACAGACTACTTGTGATTAAATGTCTGATGTTTAAAGCTTCCATGAGCCTTTAAAGTCCTGTTTTGCAATTTGGGCTTTAGGCCTGGGAGGTCTACAGTTCAAATCTCAGCACATTCCTCACTGCTGTTTTTAATTATGATTTGATATGGACATTATTGCTGCAGGGATCTCTCTCACACTTCAGAACACATAGTTTACTAAAAGTCAAGAGATGCCAATCAAATTGGTTCCTAGTTCAAAAGAACAAGGCCTGTAGCAGCTTCATTTTCTTCCCATAGAAGTATTCGGTTGATGTTTAGAAGTGACATACCTGGGGGGTAGGAAAAATGAAAAAAACAAGGGGCAACCTAAAAACAAAAGAATCCTAGTGGAGTGAGATATGCTTACTCACTTAGGGAAACACTTTGCAAACTCAGTAGTTTGCCCTTTCTTGCCTTTCTTTCTCATATAACATAGAATTGTCTCAGTTTATTTCCTCAGCTCTGAAAATACACTCAGCACAGATCAAGGCCTGCTTCATTTTAGCATTATCTCTCACTGCAGATGACAAGTAAAGCAGAGGAACTACAAGAACAGAGTTTTCAACAGACACACAACAGTCCTCAATCTCATGGCTGCTCACCTGGTCTGCCAAGCTATAACTCTGGTTTGTTTTGGAGGCTCAGTTATTTCTCTAAATGTGCACATCTCCATCGAAGCTCTCCCTGTCTTCCATACATAATACTGAACTAGTGGAAAAGGTGTCTTGATTTTACACCCTCTTTTCTCCTCAGCTTTGGTTTTCTTGGGAGTGAGTCTAAGCCATCCCAGCTGAGAAAGAAAGTCCTTTTCAGAAAAACTTGCTGTCGGGTTGCTGATGACTTTGGCTGCAAGGCAGCTTTGATCAAGACCTCTATGCTGAGTTAGTTTAACCACAGACACTTTGGTAAAACTGCTTTTTATTATGTAAACTATACCCACGGCTGCCCTGAATTAAAACAATTTTCAGATGGGAGTCTTGCAATGAACGGACCATTTCATTTCACTTTGCTTCTTTTCTGGTTTCCTGCATTAAAAAAGAAGGACCCTGTACAATGAAAATTGCTTGAAATATTGCATATTCATTTTAAGATCTGCTACTAGGTCATGCTGGATCAGCATATTTTGCATTGATCAAGAAGCTAGGCTTTTATTTGTCATGCTTTGATTGAATTCCATGGTTAAAAATAACAAGAAAAGGGGAAAACAAGACCAAAATGGTATTTTATAGCAGTCTGTCTTAGAATATATAGTAATCACAAGGAGTTGTTTTGTAAGATGAAAGAATGTTTAACCTGTGTCTAACACCAGCATTATGAAGAGAAAGTCCTCGGGGTCAGCAAACACCAAGGGCACCAAAGGGGCAATGGAACTAGACTGTCGTTTTTCTTCCTAGTGTTAAGATTCACTGGCCAGACAGTGGAAGAAATATTTTGGAATCAACATACAACTC
Organism: Piaya cayana; assembly: GCA_013389865.1. Taxonomy (NCBI): domain Eukaryota; kingdom Metazoa; phylum Chordata; class Aves; order Cuculiformes; family Coccyzidae; genus Piaya; species Piaya cayana. Next base: position 248,298 of record WAAB01011235.1, read on the forward strand.
CTACGTAAATAGTTGGATTTCCAGGTTCTAGGATTAAAACATGGCATTTTCATTCAGTTATCTTCACCTCTAAACTCACTTCAAGTGTCAGTCAGTTATCACAAAAATCAGACACTGGCAGGAATCATAACATCAATCTGGACTCTTTCTTTAAGAAAAGCATTTCAAAATCTGGGTCAGAGCTTTCGGGCCCAGGAGAAACATTCTGTTTTCCCCTATTTGGTCCGTAAGGTGAGCCTTCTAATTGAGAATGGCGAGGGGTTTTTGGCATGCCACTGAAATTATTACAAACATTCTGTTTTCCCCTTGAGGAGAGAAAGGCTTAGCTTGAGTTCCCAGCATCTTGAAGTTCCTGTAATACCTATGTAATCATATTCTTTATCATGTTACTGCTTTAAGAAAACATGGAGAGTTGTCACTTGTTTCAAGCCCGTATCTATTTGCCAGCATGTACCTCTGTTGCTATGTAGTTGGCAACCACTTTACCGCCATACTCCAGAAACAGAAGAACTGGAAGTACTCAGGAATACAAGATGCATAAGTGTGGTAATTTTTTTTTGTAGGGAGCCACCTACGAATACGTAGAGACAAAAAGCTTGCAAATACTGATAATGGTAAAGGATGTAGCACAAACCTCATACGCATGGCTGACTGTAAACTTGGATATGTCATGTAAGCATGTTTTCTTACCTTTATTCTTCATGAATTTTAGCAGTGACAGGTCATGATCTCAAATAGTCTTCATACATGCACTCCAAAACAGGCAGACTTTTTTCTGAAATTTTGATTAGACTATAGCCTAAGTCCTTGGAAACTGCACATTGCAGCGAGTCATTGTATTGAGCTTTGTCAGTAGCTGCAACACTAACAGGTGGACATGTGTTGTTCAAACGAGTCTTGGTTTGGGATGACTTCATCTGCCATACACACAGATTTCACTGGGGGTCCTCCACCCTCTTCTCCTAGAATATGCGTTACAATTGTGCCAGACTTTTAAGGAAGGAATTTTACTAAGCATTGCAGCCACCAAAAGAAGCAAAACTGGAACAAAAGAGAGATGCTGACTTCAGTTAACTCCTTTTTCTGTTTTGGTTTCTCATCCTCATGCACTGAGTTATGTGCCCCAAGATTAAAACACTTGTGTACTATTAAGGTATCTGCATTCAAAATCAAAAGAATATTGTCATGCTTTGCCAGTTTCTCAGCATGGTTTGCCAGACTTTCCAGGCTTTCAGCCTCAGATATTGTCGTATCAGCAAAGAGGAAATCTCAGACACTGGAGAAATGTTGTACTACCAGGAATTCACGCACCCTTGTTTCCCAGCCAGCATGCTGTTTTTATAAATGCTGAACTACTTGCACCCAGCTACTGAAGCAAGTAAAGAGCTGGGCATGCCTTGACTTCCCGAAGCCACATGGTTACAGTTATATTTCCACATATGCACTTGAACATTTCTAACAGTTCCAGCCTAAGTATTGGGGTTTGTGATATTGCTAACCCAGACTGTGCTTCTTGCTGTTCTTTCTGTAACTAAAGCTTCTTAGAGATTTTTAGGATCATTTATTTGTTTTTAAGGAAAATGTAATTTGCAGGTTAAGAAAGAGTGCAGGGGGTCAGCTCTCCAGGGTGTACTCTTCTGAGTTCAGTTACCAACTTCTCCACCAGCACCATTGGGATAGGAATTGCACTTCGTGATTGTATGCAGAGCCCTTTGAGATCTTGGATGAAGCGGGTTATTGATATGCAAAACATTCTTTTGAAGGAGGGTATTTCCTCACATTTCAGCGCATGAGTAAGAAAAACAGGAGAGTAGATGACGCTACCCTGGTCTTGCATTACCAGCTCCAAACATACATGGAACGGTGCTGGTAAAACTCAGTGCTCCCAATATGGCCACCCCTGAGGGACGGAGCAGGCCAGACACAACTCATGCCGTCAGCCCTCGTGTACTGCAGCTTTCTGTCTCTTCCAGGAGTCAGGGATGTCTACGAAGCTGGTATTTCCACCAGTCACTCTTAAATAATTAGACTGCAAATCCTTCATAAATCCCTCAGGACAGAGTAACTGTGTCAGTCCAGCACATTTGAACAAGGCAAGACAATAATTTCAAAAACAGTGGATCCCAACATGGGGGAATGGCGGCCTGAAGGGAGTCCCAGCTGGGCTGGTGCCTCTGACAGAATAAGGGCTGGCAAGAACAGGTGTTAATGCTGCTGTGTGATTGCCAGCAAGGAGCCTGCCAAGAGAGGATGAAGCAGATCACCTGTGCTGAATGTCAACCTTCTTCATTTTCTCATTTTATTTCCTCAGAATCCCTCCAAATCCCTTCTTCTCCCCTGCACAGTGTGTGCTGGCAGTGCTGCTCCCTTTGTGCACCATCTTGGCGGCCACTCCAATGCTGCAGGCCCCTGCTAGGCCTGTTGGGCTTGGGTAGGCCCAGCTTTAGCCCACTCCCTGTATTTTTTTCCAGTCATAAAAGCTGTTATATATTCCTAGAAAACTGAAGAAGTGTGATTTTTTCCTACAGATGTCTGAAAACAAAAAAAAAAAAATTACAAGTCTGCTGTGGCTTTCATCACATGTCCTAATGCTAATGCAGCTCTGGTATACAAATTAATATTGCAGAGAAAAAGAATGCTTTGCTGAAGGATGAATGACACTATTAGGAGCCTGGGGAAATATCCATTTCTGGGTGAAAGAAACCCAAACAACTGAACCATGAAATGAAGCAAAATAGCACAGCTGATTTTTATAACTTTGTTTACATGTTCTGTGTGTATCCTAAAGAAAAAGTTTCCTGGAATTGTGGGGTATATTCATGGCAGTTTATTTGACTCAAAGCTGTAATTCTGGCCTGCTCACAGTAGGCATGTGTTTTCCATACATGAGTTCTTTTTATGATTAAATGTATTGAGCATATGTAAAAGGAGTGTGGCAATATACAGCATCTGAAGTTCCAGTTATTAAGTGATTTCTAAATGTGAATTTGCTTTTACCCACTGTTTTTTAGGTGAGGACAGGAGGAAAGAAAGCCACCCAGAGACCTGAGTGATGGGAATGAGGGGCATCTTGGGGCTCTCTAGCCTGGCAACCACACCACATTTTGCTGCCCCTGGGATGAGGAGAATGGGCCAGACTGATGCTCCTGTCCTGGAGGAAAGGACAATTGTGTGTTGAGGAGCTAAGGAAAACGCCCTGCAAAATCAAGGCATGTGCTTCAGCTCCTGAGATTAAAAAGGAAAAAAAAAGGCAAGCAGTGATGTTCTAACTGCTGCTCTGTGGCTCCAAGCCTTGCTTTGAAGAGGAAGCCTGGCATGTGCAGGTAAGCAAGCAGGCAGTAGGGTCAGAGCCCCTCAGTGACCTGCTGCCCCAGCAAGCTGCCAGCTTCCCCTGCATCAAAAGCCAGTTCGAATGTGCCTGGGGTCTAGAACATTTATTGAACTGCAAGTGCCATGTTCTTGCATTGTGTTGTACAAACAATATGATCCATATAGTGCTTGCCATAGGGAGGTTATAGAATAATCACGTAGCACATTCTGTTCTGTTTCCCTCTGTGATCCCAAACCGCAGAGGCAGAAAATGATAGGCACTCAGAAAGGTTATTCTTTCACCTTTATTTTGCTTTCAAGCCACTAGTAAATGAGTTCACAGATATTACACCAGAGAAAGTGCAAAAATTCAGACCAGGAAGAATCAGGCTGAGGGTGTGGGTGTGTTTGGGTCACAACAGAAACAAGGCAGCAATGTTCTGAGGAGGAGCACAGTAACACTATGCACAAAGAGACAGCAGCTTGCAGCTGAGGAGAAAGAAAATTATACAGGAACTAAAAGAATTGGTAATTATTTTAATCCCTTCTGCCTAGGTCATCTTTTGACCATCTCAGTTTTTCCACATTCACATTGATAAAAGCATTATAATATCATTTGTCCTTAGGAAAAGGGTGTATATTTGCAATGAAATATTACGTAGCCCATCTGTATTGCGCTGTGTTTAAAAATCTTTAAATGACAGAAGAACCCACAAATTCAGTTCAGTGAAAATGTTGCCTGAGAAATAAGTAATTAAAGCCTGGATAAGGCACTCAAATATTGTAATCTGACTTAAGTTCACTGTTTCTAGAGATAACTTCTTTCAATTTAACCTTTTTTTTTAATATTGTTGACATACAAGCTGCTTTGCACCTTCACTATAAAACAGGGATTAACCTTTAATCAAAGAGATACAGGAGTTTTCCAAGTTCCCCAATACAGAAAAAAAAAAAAAAGCCAAAGAAATCCACCAATATCGTACTTTACCTTTGTGTGATTTTATAAATATGGGCGAGAGGGAAAGAATTACACTTTGCCCCCAGGTTCAGACTGATTGGTAAGAATCTCAGACACTTTAAGTAGGCGCCACAAATTGTGTAAGCTCTGACCTGCTGGCTCACTGCCTAGTTCACATGACAGAGATATCTGATGGTTTTGGCAAGGCAGATTGAGGTGGAAAGGTGCCTAGAAACCAACAGAAACAGGGCAACTATCCTAGGGGTTTTGAAAAAGAGACGAACAGATACATAAGGTGCAGTTCCCTGCTCTCTGGGGAGAAAGAAAGGACTGGGATTTTTATGATAATAAATGTATTTGACTCTTTTCCTTTACTACCATACACTTAGGAAGCAGAAAGAGTGTATGTTATATTTTGAAGGCAAGGGGTCCCTTTGATCCTCACGACAGTTTTTAAATTAGTGTAATCACACTGAATATGTGCTTGGCTCAAATCAAAGTGACTCCACTTTTGCTATAGGTGCTTTAATTGTGTGACATGTTGTCTCCAGGACAATGTCTGCAAAGTTGAACAGAATAGCATACGCAAATCCATTTCTTCTCTGGTGTGTCTTTTTGATTAGGGCATTTTCCCCTCACATCAGGACTTTAGACTGTTCCAGTGGTGAGACACGGGTAGGCTTGCTGGCAGCTGCTAGATGCGATACAGCCTCAAGGCACAATGTGATGTGAAGTCAGAAAAACAAGATCTTGGATGGAGGAAGCATCATTCATGAAATTCCTCCTCCTCAGTATTCTTCTTCCAACTTTTGTTCAAGTATCTCCCTTCCCTGACATTCCAATCTTTTCAAAAGTGAACCTCACAAAATGGTTCCTATTTTATAAACTCAAGGACTGCTAAGAAGAAAGTAAGATCCATGGAGTGTTAAATTCTGCCGCTACAAATTCCACTACTGTCATGCCCAATGACAGTTCAACAGAGAATAGATCAGTGAAGAAGAGAATCCCTCAAATTCAGAAAAGTGAAGAGTGAAAGGAAGCGATTAAAGCATTCCTCCAGCATGGCCTTTCTCAAAGTCTTTCTTTCAGCTATCACATGTTGCTCATTTTGCACAGCTTCTTTCCACATTTTTTTTTCTTCGCTGGGTTCCCTACTAGGCAATTGGTTGGGGATTTAGCTGCCATCAGTAAACCAAAGACAGCAAGGTAATTAGGAATCAGGATGTCAGAGTGGGAGAATTATTTGCTGAATGATTTATTGATGAATAATTTTGTACTAATGTTCTTGTACACACTGAGGTCATATTACTCACAAGCAGTTCATACTGAAGGAATTCAAAAAGAAGCTTTGTTCTAATTGTATTGATATAGATACATAGTACAACAGAGCAGCGTCAGGATATTTGCCATATGCTTGTCTTATTTCTCTACTGCAATGGTTCAGTTTTTAAAGTCTGTTCCCTACTGCCATATTTATTTGATTTATGTGTAAAATTTGTAAAATACACCCATCAGAAAATGAGTCCTTAAAGAGTCTTACAAAGTCTATAACAAAAAAATATTCACCAAAGGACTCCCCTGTGCTATTAGTATTTATACTGCTGTGGTGCCTGAGGCCCCAGCTGAGATCAAGGCCCCAGTGGTGGCCAGCGTACAACTAGATAATGAGAGACAGGTTTCCCTTGCTGCCCTGCAACAACAACAAAAAAGTTAAATAGACTGAGAAAAGGTGGCTGAAGAAATAGACCTCAGAAAAGAACCCACTTCTCCTATTTCTAAGTCAAGGACCTCGTCAGTAAGATCACTTAAATATGTACCCAAAATATCACTGCCAGGTATCCATCATGCATGAGGTTTGGTAACTGATCTTGGCACAGGTGCTCTGATAGCAGAGAACTGCAAAGTCACAGCTTGCCTGGCACTGTCTGAAACTTGAGTTTGTGAACCAAAATAGCCTGCCCTGTCTCTGAGGTGCTGGTTACTAAAAATGATAAAGCAAAATGGTTGATCTGACCTGGTGCAGCAACACATTGCATCAGATCATAGTAGAAAGGACTGACTTCATGGAGTATGAGCTCTGTAGAGCTCATGTTACTAATAAGACATCATTACTAATTTCTTCCACTTCTTAGGTTTGATTTAGAAAATCATTTGTAGCCAATGATAATTCATCTACTTAAGTTCTTAAACAGAAATCCACAAATTGTGCAATTGATTCTGCCGTGCCTGATACAACAGGGCTGCCTTAAGCTTTATCTCAAAAGGATTATAATGTATAATTGGCAAAATGTCTATTCCTTATTATTTCTATTCACAAGTAAAAAAAGTTATATCAAACCTGGGGTTAAGGCTGACCTTACAGAATAGCAATTTGGAGTTATACCAGTTGCCTTACAAATAGTGTATCACAAAAGCAAAGCTGCTGAAATCCAAAAGGGGTCAAAATTAAGATTAAACTTACAGAAAATTATAATATATATTAATAGTATGGAAATTCCATGAAATCATTCCTGGCTCTGCCCACTTTCAGATAAAAATATCATTTGAAATATCTCTGGTTTTAAGTCTTCATCAAATGCCATTGTAATTTTCTCTCAAGAGAATATTTGCTGTTACTAGATCTCTCATCCTACTGGGATAATCAGAGAAAAAAAGTGGCTTTTACCATGAGAAAAGACTAAAAGATCTTTCCTTGTTTAATCACAGTAAATCAATCAAGAGTTAGACAGGAAGGGGATAAGATTGTTCCTTATAAACATTACAGTTTACAGAGAGGGGAGGGTAACTATTGCATTTAAGCACAATATTAACACAAGGAAGAATGGGAATAAATTGCCCGTGAGTGAACTCAGCTCTAAGTGAGGAGGATACTCGTTGTCAGGGCTGTGACATTTTGAACTATGTTTATATCTGCAAAGTGAAAGCTACAAGTTTAACGATTAAGGTGTAGATTGATAAATTGATCAGATTAATTATATTATGAGGTTTTCTATGACAGTACTAGCCTGAGTTAAATGTCCTAGGAGATCTTTCTCCTTGTCCATAACATAGCTAGTGCCAACAGCTGGTTCACAGGAGAGCAACAAAAGAATGTGTCTTCATTAAGAGCTGCCAAGGCTTCATAGCTATTTGAATTAGATGTTTTTTTTAAAAAAATATGATCATTCAACTGTATACAAATTAATACTTCATCATGACTGAGATCAATATGAAATGGCAGCCAGTTAGAGAAGTGGAATTTGTGTGGCGTTCTGTGGGGAATTCTCTGTATTTGTCGTTTTGGCAGCTTGTACCACAGAAGGAACTTTCAGTTACTAAGAAAAACATGGGAAAAAAATTACCATTAAGCCCATAAAAGAGGTTCAAATATAGCCCTTTTATAAGATTTCTAAGAATTTTAATTTAATGAGGAATGTCTGTACAGTTCTATTAAACGTTTCTGGACAAGAAAAGTCAGATGTGGAAGGCCAAATTCATTGAAGAATCTATTCCTTCATTATTTTAAGTTCCATAAGATGAACTGTTTCCTTGTAAGATTTTGAAAAATTAATTCTTCCATCAAAAAGCAAGCGCGACATGTACGGGGAGGAAAATTTAACAAGCACAAGAAAAAATTAATGAACCTGTGCTCATATGAAGCACCCAAATGTAATCATTTAGCAGTGAAAAGCATTTTTGTGGCATGGACTTTTAAGTGCATCTGGCATTATGAAAGGAGAGAGACCCCAGAACTTCCCAAATACCTTCTTTAAAAAACTATCAATAAAGAGCAAAGGTAGCTATATGCCTTCAGACTTCCTTACCGGATCACAGTCCAGTGTGTTTGTTGCTTTTCTTGCCTTGGATTTACTGTAAAATACAGTGTCCATGCAGTCTTCCTAGTCAGGTCTTACTGATTTCAAGAGTGATTATTTTCCCCTTTTTCACAACAAGTCCTGGAAAGTCAGATGTAAGAAATTTTGCAAAAATATAGTGAAAGAGAAAGACTAAGATAAGCAATTGTTGCTTGTTCTCAAGTAGTGCCCTGCTGCTTTACATCTCATCCAGAATACAGGCAGGTACCCAGTTCTTTCTGAAAACTCTTCTGAATGTCACAGCTACTTGCTAGAGCAAGGAGAAACCAATTCATTCCTTATTAGCATCAAAGCAGGGACTGTTGAGGTCTTTTCCTCTGCAAACTTTGTTACAACGGATTCTTTTTTTCTTGAAGGTTCAGGAAATGTCCTGAAGCACCTCTGTGAAAGGAACAGATTTATGACGAGAAGCTAAAGTAGTTGCACTTCTTCTAACACCATGATTTGTGGTGTGCAAATATCCATATGACTCATGTGCTTCAGTGTTATGCCACACAACTATATGAAACAGAGTAGATCACTGAGAGCTGTGAAATATTATCATCTTTGGGGCAATAGGTTGTCCGAGACACAGTGATGGTAGGACTAACCTCTGTGGAAACTGCCTGCATGAAACTACCTGATTTCAGTTCATCACAAAACTGCAATGCTTCTGAGCACAGTAAATGTTCATGATACATGTTATCTCAGGTGTGATTTCATTAAACTTCACTGGAAGTGATCAATTTTCCTAAAATGCAGCAAGATTATTACTGCCCTTGCATGGAAGTCAGTCAAATATTATCAGAACTGTGGAAAACACGCTTTGCTAGAAGAAATCCACATCAGTTGATTTCCTTTTTCTTTCTCCTCATATATCTTGAACAAAATTAAATCTCTTTTATTACAAAGTGCATCTCAAAGCACTTCGCTTGCTACTGTACAATTAGTGATTTTTGTATTAGTACCTACAGGCCTAGAGCCAAATAAAAAAAAAAAAAAACAAGGAGAGAGAATGAAATGTATATGCTTTTTCTGATATCATCATAGGTGAACAAAGAGTGAAAACAAAAGCACCAATATGAATCTGCCAGTACTAATTATTGGGTGGGATGTGACATAAACAATGAACAAAGAATGAGAAAAATCATTCAATGTTCTGACAGTTGCACTTCACAGGTTCCTTTAGGACACTTGCCCCTAAAGTTCTGTCATGTTCAGCTTCCAGGGTTTATTCAGTGCTAGCCAAAGTTGTAAGGCTTTCTCAGCCTTTAATCTTGAACTGGATATTGAATATTCTCTTACCCTAAATGAAACCTAAACCTTCATGCTATTAGAGTACTTTTTAAGTAAAAAGTCCTCTAAGTGTGAAGAAAAAAAATCTCATTTTCCAGGAATGGGGACTTAAACTCACAGTACGTTTTCTCTTTGTGGAAGTGTTAACAGGGACTTTTTTATCTTCCTGGTTATCTATTTTCCCAATATTTATTGGAGCTTTTTCTCAATATTTTCAGCCTTCCAACCTTCTGCAAAATGTGTTCGAAAATAATTCATGCATTCAAAAATTTGTAGACATACAGAGAGAAGCATATATATATGTAGAGATACAATGAGCTTCTTTCTTTATAAAGTGAGGCATGAAAATAGCATTTAGTGAAAGTTGGGATTTGGCATGGAAAACACTGTAACAATAGCTGGAAATAGGTGTTTTTTTAAAAAAAATCTTTTGTGCAAAAGTTATTTAAATGTAAATTGTGATGCTGTTGCATAGGATAAACAACATCACACATATTCATAAAATCTTTGGATCAGAGAACGGTTTGGAAGGGACCCTAAAAGTAATCCAGTTCCAACTCCCCTGTGATGGGCAGGGACACATCTCACTGGATCAGGGTGGCCATCCAACCCCATCCAACCTGGTCTTGAACACCTCCGGGGGTGGGGCATCCACAACTTCTCTAGGTAACCTGTTCCAGTTCTTCCCCACCCTCACAGTAAAAAAATTCTTCCTAATATCTAATCTAAATCTTCCCTCTTTCATCTTAAAACCATGCCCCTTATCCTATCCCTACATTCCCTGATAAAGAGCCCCTCCCCAGCTTTCCTGTAGGTTCCCTTTAAGTACTGGAAGGCTACTGTAAGGTTTCCCTGGGGCCTTCTCTTCTCTAAGATAAATAAGTCCAACTCTCTCAACCTGTCCTCATATGGGAGGAGCTCCAGTCCTCTGATCATCTTCGTGGCCCTCCTCTGGACTCAAACAGAACCACGTCCTTCCTGTGCTGAGGACTCCAGCACTGAACACAGTTCTCCAGGTGAGGTCTCCTGAAAGCAACCTCCTCGACCTTTACAAAAGGGATCTTGTATCAGTATCAAACATTTCCACTTGACGATTTCTCATAGAAAATTCTTCTTGCTCTTGATTAGAAAATACTTCATATGTGTCTAGAGTAATTTGCTTGCATAGAATCCAAGGGCAGGTAGGAAACAGTTTATACAATTCTACTTTGTTAATTTAAACAGGGATAAGTTAGGGGGGGTCACTAAAACATGATCTCTCTGAAGTAACCTCAAGATACAAAGGAAGAGGCATGGACATGCGAAACTATACAGGGCAGTAAAATCATGTAAGGTACAGAATGAAACAGCTTAGTTGAATGAATATAACACGGAAATGAAGCACAGGGCACACCTTTTACTGGGTGAATGGTCTATTTATTAACAGAGATTGGTATGTACAAGCTATATTTTTCCATGCTCGTCCTGAGTCAAGTAAACAACATTTAAGCTGGATTTTAATTGAGCCTTTTGTAGACAGAAATGCCATGTGAGAAATTCAGATTTTGAGTAACTCTTAAGAGCTGGAATTTTCCAATAATGCAGTTTTGCTTCAAGGGGTCTTAGCTTTTATTGAATGGTCCCTGGATAGGATAAAATAAAACATACCCTTGGCAAGAAAATGGGATAACGTAAGAGAAAAAAGACAATGGTGCAGGAGCCCGTGGCACAAAATCAAAGGCAAGAGTTGTTAAACTCATCAGATTGAAAGCAGTGAGGAAAAAAGCAGTAGCAGCAGGACATATCTGTGAAAACAGACTCATTGTTTGTGTACCCTATTATACTCAGTAAGTCATACTGGCAGTTTTATATCAAAGTTTTTGTCTCATTTACCTACAGTGACATAAAAAATTAACATTGGCACATTCCTTATTACTTGGCCTGTATCTGACATTATCTAATTAATTAACTAATAAAATAGCACAAATTGCAGAGACAGAGGAATAAGCCAAGGTTCTGGAATATTTATTTTGGTAGCAGATAGCTCTGCAAATCACTGCTGAGCACTAAGAATGGCGAGTAATCTGATGTGTTTTGCAGACAGAAATGCTTGCCTGACAGAGCATCACACTAATGAGGAAAACTACGACTTTTGCACAGAGAAGAGATCAAGACATAAATATCAGGGTGTAACCCTGCAGAGGAAAATCCTCTAAAGACTTGTTGAAAGATGTGGTATCAAATGAATTGCTTACTTCTTAGAGACTGCTTTGATATTTATTGGTTCAAATTGCTCCACTGACTCACTCTTGCATAAGCTTTCATGCCCCATTTTAATCTTGACGTTTTGGGAAGCCAGTCTGAGGCAGCATAATGAGTAGGTTTACAAAGGATCAAAATGAAAAAGAAGCAGCTAGGCTGTAATAATTATAGTCTGTGCAAAAAATACATTGAGAAAACAGAGCGAGAAATGATCACATAGTAATGAATGGAGCGGTAATGTCAAGGTATTTAGAAAATAGAGGCCTCATTTGGGGAAATCAGGCAGCCCTGTACTTGGATTTCAAGGTACACAAATATTTTTTCAGTATGTGTGTATGGCGGTGTTGTCTTCTCTACACAGTCTCTTGAAGTCATATGGCTGAGATATAGTGCTGAGTGGCAACATCTGGGAAATAAAATCTATTCACTTGCTGCCTGAATTCAGGGGACATGGGAAAACAGGGCGAGAGGGGTTGGGGGAAAACAGGCTAAAACTAGTCTTACCTTTCCAATACAGATGATCCGGCACTAGAGCTTCCACTTCTGTCTTTCTTATTGGTACATGTAAAATGACATTTGTTGCTCAGTACTAAGCACAATGAATGATACCATGAACAGCTGATGAACTTCACCCAGTGCACTCAGTGCAACAGCCATCATGAAGTATGGGATAAAGGTATCTGTAAGATACCTGGGGGGAAAAAACTGTCTTTCCACACCTTGGGGTGGTCATGTTTTGGAGTAAAACAGGGTAGAGTGAGTCCAGCTCTACACTGATGTTTCCAACTGACCTCTAAGATATTGTATCTTGGCTTACCTCACCTCCCTCAGAGATGCGTAATGGCGACAGTTGGATGCCCGCTAGAAGAAAACGCGATGTAAACACTCTAGGGCCAATACCATTCCTGTAGTAAACACTTTTAATTAGGGAAAATATCAACATGCTTCAAATATTAGTAAACAAATTATTCAAACCAGACACTAATGCCCACAAGGGCAGTGATTCATTGCCTCAGGAATTCATGCCAATTTTAATTTTCTCCTGAACAATACCTGTAGCTAGTGGATTCACTGGAGCAGTCTGCAGCTCCCTCTCTGTCACTTCTCAATCCCATTGTCTGGACATGCATTTCAGAGTTGAAACAGTGAGAATGAAATCAGAAATAGCTGTGGTTAACCCATTCATTAAGAGAAAGATATGTGCCTTTGCATTCAGAACAAATGTGCCTTCTTGGAACTGTTTGTACACCTTATTTTGAAGTGTGATTGTGAGATCTTGGCTTTCTTTAAGCACTTCACAAACTTAGACTATAAACCCTCCAGGCAGAGAGTTGTCTGTGTTTCCAGATACGTATAAATTTTCCAATATTGTCCAACATATGAGTCCAACAACTTCAGAGTTCTCAGAAAGGCCTAGAGAGTCTGGAGTGTTGGAAAGAGTACAAAAGGGAAGGCCTCTGTAGAAAATCCCATTAATCTATCTAGAATAGATGCACAATGCTCTTGTAATAAACTCAGCTTTTAATAAAATTCATTCTAGATGTACAATTCATAAATATAAAACAATTTGGATTAACAAATTGTAGTTTTTTTAGAGTGTGACATTTCAAGTTGGTTTTCTTTACGTATTATCATTCTGTCTATTTCTAACAGGTAGTATTAAAAGTTGAGGTGAAAGAATACTGTTATGATGATATGACCTGGCTTGTCCTAAACATCTTGGTCTAGAAAAAGTTTTCAGCTAGCTCATGAAATAGGCAAAATCATGCTCCTAGCCTTGCTGGTGATACCTGGGAGTCCATCTACTCATATTAGGTCTGGTCTGCATAAACACAGAGATACCTTGGAGCTGAATAAAACCAGCATAGTCAGGTTGTCTATTGTTTTTCATTATTTTTGAGTGTAAAATCTGTCAATTTCTCTGGAAAATACAAGCTAGAAAAACAATGACCTTTTAAAACTTGAGTTTTCAGTTTAAAGTTTGTCTAAAAAGATTTTCTTAAAATATATTATTTAGTGGCCAGCTTCCAAGACAAATAGCTCGTGTATATGTTGCATCGGGGAAGCAAATATTTTAGTATTCATCTTTGGAGTGTTTGTCTCTAAGAAAAGAGAGGAATTTGGAGTAGTCTGGCCATAGACAACCACTGCAAAACCCAGCAAGATGTGGAAATAAATGGACATTTTAATGGTGCTACTGTTCCATTCCACTTTTTAATAGCAATAGAGCACCACGTTCTCTCAGCAGCTTTAGGAAGGAATAACTACTATAAACTTGTGTGCGCAGAATAGTAAGGCACAATAATACTGACCCATACCAAATCTGGTTTTCTCTTTATTTGGATACGTATTATGAACTTGGGTCAAATAGACATAGAAGCAGAAAAATTCTAGGAGTGTCAGGACCATATTTTGGCTGTTCATAAAACAGAGTATGAAGCTCAGGGTAATAAATGGCCTATGATTATTGATTCCCCCTTGAACTGGAATGAATCCTCCCAGGATGTTCTTTGAGCATCAAATTGATCAAAATTTGATGTGGATCAGTCGCTGTAGATCTAGGCTGGGCTCAATTTCTTTTTTCACAAATACTCTCACCTCCCCAAAAACATGTGTTAAACTGTTCTGATTTCTTTTTTAGATGAAGAACTCTGTCTCCACAGAAAACAAAAGAAGGTTCTGTCGCAAGACAAATTGAATCAAATTCTCCAGGAGTTTTTCAGTTCAATTAAGCTGTGGGATAGTCCATATCATAGTGCAAATCTCTCCGTGCATTATAGGACCACAGACAGGGATGTGGCAAAAGGTAAAACCAGGAATTATGTCTTTAAGGGCTCGTTGGAGACACTTGTAATCTCATTTTATTGGTGGTACCCTCCCCAACATAATGAACTTTGATGAAATAATGAAGTAGCTGTGGCGCCTGTGAAACTGAGCAGGCAGCTTTGCCAGTTAAAGACCTCCCATGAACACAATCGCCCAGGCAACAACTCTAGACTGCAGTGAAGCCAGAAACTCTGGCAAGTCACTTCTTCCCATTTCTTAACTCCTTGCAATTCTGCTTTCCAAACCTTAGAGGAAAAAGAAAAAAAGACTGTTCACTTAGTTCTATGGTTGAGGAGTATAGCTTAAAAAAAATACATTTTGTGAGAATCCATTACGTTGTTTAAAATGGCTCCAAGTTCTGCAGCCAGTAAAATTACAGAAACCATAAGGCTGGCTCTGCCCCTGAACAAGTTCACATGTCTAAGGAAATGAATACATGAAAGACTTTAAATAGCAATATTTTTAATCCAGCAAGGTTCCACCCCCAGCCAGACTTGGAGAGAGTGCAACAGATAGTAATAGGAATCTGTATATTCATCATTGTTGTTTTTAAGAAGTTGGATCTGTGCAGCACAAACATTTAATAATGGATATAATTAAACTCTTTGCTAGTTAGCTTGACTCAAGTGCCAATTGGCACCATAATGTCATTTCATTTACATAAAATATATAGTAACTCTGATGCAGAGAACTGTGATTTTAAAGAGCTGAACTACAGATGAAATAAAGATAAAGGAAATCAGGGTTAGGAACACCCTTCTGATAACCTCTCACACGTTTGGAGTTTAGATATTCAAACTCTAATCTTAATAATCAAACTCAGGTCCAAATCAGCTAAAATCACAAGCATTTTCACTGTCACTAGTGACTTTGGGCACTCCAGTTTCCAGATGATTAAATGAAGATGTCTTTAAGTGACCTGATTTTGATAGACAATACTGAACTAAGTTCAAAAATCAGACTCCTCTAGTGGTGGAAAACACATAGGATCAACTAACTTCATGAGATTTCTGCCATCTTGATGAACTCTTCTAAGAACTGCTGACTGCATTTTCAGTGAATATGAAACTACTCTTGAAAAATTTACCTAGAGTTGATGGAGACACTTAATCTGAAAATCACCTAGTTGGTCCTTCTCTACATAAGAACAAATTCTCATTTTGATTGACAATTAAACTGTAGCGCTTCCCTATTCTTTTTAAATGCGTTAACTTATTTCAAATCAGTGAGAGTGAGGAAAGCTTGCAGGAATTGCTCATTGAATTTTTTTTTTTTAATTTTAAGACAGGTTACATGCTCTTAATAGGCTTTCACGCTTTCTCAGTGACCCTTGAGGTAGAGGCATTTGAAGGTAGAGAAATATAACTTGGAGTGAAATCATAGCCAGGATTACTGGGTGTGTTAACAGAAT
Organism: Piaya cayana; assembly: GCA_013389865.1. Taxonomy (NCBI): domain Eukaryota; kingdom Metazoa; phylum Chordata; class Aves; order Cuculiformes; family Coccyzidae; genus Piaya; species Piaya cayana. The sequence continues at coordinate 264,172 of WAAB01011235.1, forward strand.
CAACCTCCATTAGGGCTCCTCAGATCCTGTATTTGCAAGAAATGGATTGACTGACAGTCTTGGCTAAAGACATCCTTTCTCCTCATTCCCTGCCTCCAGTCATTCACCCTTTTGTCTTGCTGCTTCCTCAGTTATGTATCCCAAGTAACTGAAAATATATTTGACTGAAATAAATAAGCAGGCTTTTTTTGTAGTTTTTTCCCTAAATCAAATTAATTCCCTGATCTGATTTCTCGACCAGGTCCAGAAATATCTGTGCTGGTACAATTGGGGAGTATGTTACCTACAGAATGGGAATGAGGAATGGGACAGAAATGGTAGGATAGAAGGTAACACCTAAACTATTTTTGCTGCTGAACTCCACAGTGCTGGACTCTAGCCTGATGGTCCAAATGCTATCCTGCTCCAAGATGGGGGAATACTCACACTGCTGTCCAACTCTTCCCCACAATGCCATTCAGCCACGTCCAGAAATATCCCGGGCTTTAGGTGGTTCCAAGTCTTCCTGAGGCTGTGCAATCTTCTGTTCATCTATAAATGGATAGTTGCTCCTCACAAGGGCTTGGAAGCTCTTCAAGAGATCAATTGGTCCCACTCCCACTCAGTAGGAGGATCAGCTACACAACTGTCCATGTGGTTGTTTCTATCTACCTCTATACAGAATTGTGTGTGAGAAAGGATGGGGGTACCTAGGGTCTGTGCAAAGGTACCAAGTAGATACAAGCTGGTGGAATCATCATGGACCTGGGAGTAGTCCTGACACTGATGTTGTGGCTACAAAGCCTGAGACCCTGGCCTTTCCACAATAAGTCTGATTGTTCATGAAAGACTTTGGATATTCGTGACAAGGGATTGGTTGACTTTGTTTTTTTATTCTCTGCATGTCATTGGGATCTGTATTCCCTGGAGCAAATCAAGTTCTAACTATCTCCATTCAAATTAAACTGTAAATGCAAGGCAAGCAACTATTGTGTAGGCTCTAACCCATCTCTGTCAGTTGTCAATGAAGGAACAGCTCCCTGATGCCTTTTATACCTGAAGAAACCAAAAGTACATGGTGCCCTTTTAGTCTGGAAACAAAAGAGAACAAAGGCAAACAAATGGAGGCCAAATTATCTAGCCTTGAGATCTGAGTTTTCTCCATATTGAACTTCTGGTACCTACTTAATGAGCCCATGTTGTTGCTCGCTAGTGAGTGAGAACAAAGAAGAGTGACTCATGGCTGCCTTGTTATTGTTACATAATCTATACAAGTAATTTATTTTTATGGTTAATTACTGGATTAGTTAGGCATATTGGAAATGGAAAGAGACGTGGCAGAAGGAGTTGCAAGAGAGTCAAACCAGTGTCTGTAAAACTGTGCAAAAAATGTCTACATATATAGCCTGGAAGCAAAACTGCATGAAGTACAACTCATTTCAGTGTTAGTACTTCTGAGTGCAGATGGATTCACTTCAGCCTCATCAGACCTTTGTCCTTAGATTGGTCAGAGGCTTTTTTACAGTGATAAAACTCCTTTTCTTCTACCTCTGCATAATTCCTGCTCTTGTCTGCTGGGGGAACCTAGAGTCAATACATGGTTCCTTTGCATATGAGTACACAGGACTGTTTGTACAGCCCCCAAAATCAGGGTCTGTATTAATCACCATAGAGCTGTGAGAATATGAGCTATAAATCTTTCCAACCACACTCAACTGTTAGAGACTGGTTTTTGTTACTTATTAAAAGGTAGCAACAATAATTATTCTGAAGTGACTGGATGGATCTAACTATGTAGTAGACATGCAAGTATGCATTTGAAGCTGAAAAAAATCCATTAGTTATGAAGTGACCTAAATTGGGATTACATGCTGAGGCATCAGTCTAATATGAAATTACTTCTATGTTTTTATTGTAATGACCAATTAAGGATCAGCACCTCAGAAACCTCAGGTGGCTGGTTTACACAAAATAAACATCGACCTTGAAAATCTGCCCTTTTTGAAATCCTAATGCTGATGTGTTCTGAAAGGGTCAGCCCGTCACCATGGTGTTGGCAGGGGTGAGTTGTGTTTGGCAGCCAAGTACCAATACATCCTCAGTGCCAAAGATTAGTTGTGAGCAGTGAAGTTGCTAGGAGCCTGGGGTAAACACGAATGCTCCCTGCTTGCCATACAGTTCCATTTCAGTCACACAGTGCACTCATGAAAGTACCCAATGCTCTTCTTTGCTCCTTTAGCAACATGTGGTGCATGGGGTAGGGAGTCATATTGTGTTCTTTTGGGTCTTTTTAAAACAAATTTTTATTTAACCTCTGCTTTGACCCAGCACATAAGTATGTTGCCCAGATATGCTCCATTTCAGTTTATTTAACCAGAATGTTTGCTTACTCAGTGACCACTGGAGGGGAACTACTGTTCTTATTAATTCCACAATGGGTATTTGTTGTTTCTTGTTTTCTGACATTTTCTTTATGACCATAATTGCAGAGCTCTTGTTTTCAGATAATAAATGCACGTGTCTATTTGCTCAGGTATTATGCAATTGATCTCCAGCTATTAATTAAAGATCTAGACTCAATGTCTCTGAACCTGCCTCCGGATATTTGTCCTTATTGTGTCATACCTTGAATGCACAAACAGGGAAACCACTTACAGCCCTGCATGTACAATGCTTATTCCCTTTAATAAAGAAGTCTAAAGTCAGGAGTTGCAAGGGAGGATTACACAGAGTAAAGAATACTTTTCTGATGGGATTTTTATTCTTCCTTCTTTCCCTAGGCTGCCAGCATTTCTCTCAAGAAGCTGACATGCAAGCATAATGAGCTGTTTGCTCTGCACTGCTCTCAAAAAGCCTTGCAGATTTTAAGAGGTTTATTTTTCTTTTATTGCTGTTGTTGTTAATAATGGGACAGACTATAGCTGGCACTGGGAGCAGGATGAAGATTTCATTGGTGACAGGAGAAATCAGAGATCGTGAATTCGTTTCAGAGAGATGAATTGGTTGCTTTCACTCCCAAGAGCCCATTTGAGCAAAGAAGTTATATGATCCTGTGAACAAATTGTTACTTTTCCAGACTGGACTGTTTTCTGTGTAAACACTTTACTGTAGCAATGTGCAAGAACAATTTTCAATCCAAAACTCAATGAAAACAGACAGTCCAGAACATTTGGAACTTGTTAGACTCCAGAAGGAAAAAGGTGAGACTGCAAAAAAAGCTTTTCACCTCCTAAACATCTTAGTTTTTATACTTGTTAATGTTCTAAAAGTCCTGCCAGAGAGCTCAGAAGCCTTTCAAAGCTCAGAGCAGTATGGCTCCCCACATCTAGCAAAGGTACAGCTTAGAGAAGTAGAAATTGTTTTCAGTCAACTTAGTAAGAAGTCATTACGCTTGAAGAGCAAAGTTAATGAGCTTGGGAAGCCTACCCCTCTTGTATGCTTCCTGTTCCCCTTGGGAAAATCACCTAGCCCTTTTGTGACTCAGTTTCCTTACCACCAAATAAGAATAGCATTTTCTGACCTCACAGGGAGTGTTTGAGAAATAGTTGAGTACCTAGAGGGATGGAACTGCAGAAAAACACGGTTTTATCATCAGCAGATGAAACTAGTGCATCTCATTGCGGACAAACAATTTTCAGGTGAAGAGTCTTCCACTGGAAAATGCTGATTCTACAGAACTGAAAAGTCTGGTGGAAAAAAAAATATTTTGCTATTTACAAAAAAATAGCTGAACGTTTTTCTTAGAGACACTATAAGATTATATCTGTGCAGTTAACTATATTACTTATCAGTTACAGAAAAGTCCAAAACACAGTGTTGAACTTATAAGAACCAAGTCCTTCAACTTTTTAAACCTCATGTACATCAGTAGGCTTTTCTTGATGTTTCTAAAGCTTCATTTTCTAACTACTGTTTCACTACCAAGAGGAAAATTTAACATTATTTCTTCCTGTCCTTGACAAAGGACCATCATTAGCCCCCAGAAAAGAAGTTAGGCTCTAATCCTTCTGAGTAATCATAGCCACCCAAAGACATGCAGCATCTGTACACAATCTATATTCACTAGCTTTATTTCATACCTGTGAGTGCTGTCAACAACCAACAGCAAACATAAGTAAAATACAAAATTCCTGGCTTGATCACAAGCTGCAAACACTGTCTGTTTTTTCAGTCTTTCCATTCCCTAGACAAATTAAATCTTTTTGCTTCTAGAGCTCTTACAGCTATCATCTCATTCAGCATTTGGGTTACTAAGTAAGACATGGGCATCTCTGACTGTTGCTGCTTAGGTTAGAATGAGCTGCTGAAACCTTATGGTTCTATACAGTGAAGATACAACAACTTCTGATATCGTATCATAACATTTTTACATGATTTCATTCTGCATAATTAAATGAAAACCATGAGAACATTGGCATAATCTTTTGGCTTCATAGTCTTGGCTGCCACAGGCTCAGCTTCTGAAGGTTTAAGAACTTTTATCCTAGTTCAGATAATATTGCCAAAACTCAGGTTGTCATCTATAGAAAATAATTGCTTGTCCAAGTATTTACAGTCTCTACGTTAGTTTAATAACAAGTAATTAGTTGAATAAGTCCAATTAATGCCTTTGTACAGATCTGAGATTGGAGTAGGATTGTAGGTCAAGTTTAATTGTAAAATACATTAGGATTTCTATCACTCTGTACACGCCCAGGCAATGTTATTATGGGCTTTCCCGTTAATATATGTGATTCATTATTTGGACTCAGAGCCCAGACCTAGAAATGCATGCATTTAAATCTCTAAAGCCTACCTAGAACTGTAACACTTACTGTGAATGGGGACTTCTTTTCACTTTCTTCAAAAAATGTGCTACAGTCAGTGTTACCTGTGGATGAGGGTGCAAAAGTGGTTACTTCACAAATGTGCAAGTGGAACAGTGCTTCTAACTCTAAGCAAGAAGTTTGAATTAGATAGTGTTTCACCAAGGGTCCACAAGCCTCCAAAGAGCAAACCCCCTCCAGAGATTCACACATTTTAATGGTGTCTCTGTTGCTCCTTGTTTCAGGGCTCTGACGAACACGCTCCAGCTCTTGGCTCACACTAGGACAGTGCACAAGCAGGGAGAGTCAGTTTACACAGCTTTCTCACTGAAAAGCTGCATTTGCTTTTTAGATTAACGGGCCAGGCTAGGGAAATTTCACAGCCCTCCAGACAAAACGTCGTCAAGCCATTATAAGGACAAAAGTACATGAAGATGGTTTGCAAACCAACTCATTTTCTGAGCATTATCAGAAGCTTGTATACCTCCCTGTTGTGATGTTCTCATTATTAAAAGATCAACAATATCATAGTAATTGGAGGTGTATGCTTTAAGTGTTATTTGTATCCTCTGTCACTCCTCTTGGTGGTCAGAGCTATCTATTTTTGTCACACACTGACATATTTCCTGAGAAGTGTTTTTTACGTGAATGGTTAAATTAAATACTTAAAACCCTATCAGGTCTATTCTGATAGTAAAATTAAGTTTTAAACAGATTCTTTTTATCTCAGAGGCATTCTGCACTGAGTTGGAGCCAGAATCCTAGTGAGATTATTCCTTACTAAGTGTGATTCAGATTCTGAGGCTTGTGAGAGAATAATAAGAAGAATTATAATAATAAATGACATTTCTAAGTATGGATATTCAAAAATCTAAAATAATACTAACTGTGATTTGAATAGAATAAGAATTACTTTCGTGACTTCAAGGTCAGTCTGAAACAGAAATGTTATGAAACGTAATGTAAAGAAATAGAAGGTCAGAAAATCAGTTATAACTGCCAGACCAAGCTTCATCTAGCCTAAATCCTATGTTAGACACAAAAGGACAGAGATATCCTTCTCTTTATACATCCTCTCAGCTTCCAGGACTAAAGGGACTTTCTGGTCCAGAAAACGAAACTTGACTATTAAGGGCAGCTGATGGACTCAGCCTTATCGAAGTCTTTTATGATTTATGCCCCACGTCTCCTTACAGCAGTGACATCCAGAGCTTGTTGACATGTTTTGTGAGCACTTTCATTGCTGATTTGAAGTTTGCCCCATACTAAGTTTGGAGAACATCCCTCAATTCTTATACCGGACAAAGAGAAACACAATTTAGGTGACGTAAACTGACAGTGATCCACTCAGTGGGTTATTATTGTTTATGAAGTGCAATTTAAAAGCTAGATTTTTCAGTAATTTATGGATGTAATTATGCACCTAATTTGCACAGTTATTTTAGACTTATATATAATATCATCTAACTGCATGTTCAGCTGGGCTAATGCAGGGCTGGAACTGCAGCAAATGTGCCCTGGTGTATTCTTCCTGGGGATGATGCCATATTTAATATAATCTCTTCTAACTACAGTGAACAAAAAGTCAACTCAATAGTAGTTTCATGCCAGGTATGAGTCACATTATTTTTCAAGGAAAGAGCGCCCATTATTATCAATAGATGTTGTGTTATAGAAGAAATCTTCTGACTTTCCAGCTTAGCAGTAATGTGCATTGGTTAGACAAAAAAATGAAGAGCATAGAATAAATGAGATTCTCCTTTTAATGTGCGGGTCACAGAAGCAGTGCTGCTTCTGATTTTTCATTTAGATTCTTCAGCTGACTCACTGCAACACATGGAATGCATGTATATATAGTACACATATATAAGTATACTATATTGACTCAACATGTTTTTACGTAGCAAGAGCTTTGGCAAATTGCTTTGGAGACCACAGCCTCTGAAGTATGCAAGAGGCCACTGTATTGGACAGGCTTGTAAATTCCTACTTGTCATGAACAACACAGTAAAAAGAAGTGTTGCAATTTCTGCTGTAATCCTGCTCTAAGCCAAGCCAATAATGGGGCCAAAAGTTTTTGTTGAAAATGTCCACAAATATTAAGCTATTGAACCATTTTCAAGAAGCTGCTTCAATAATTCAATGTGAAATCAACCATTTAGCTTTGCCCAATGATACATTGTGGAATAGAAAGTGAAGGGTCTCAGAGGGGAAGGGTCTCTCTCTTGCTATAAAAGCCTGCAGGGAAGCAATTGACCTAATGGCATCAATAACAAAAAGAAATTAATAGAAAAGAGTAATTATAACACTAATTACTCATCTTGGTGGTTAGACAAAACACTTTATACAGCTCAGCTGAACCAAACACTTCATAAAAAAAGACTAAATTGAAGATTATCCGTATGAAACAGTGTATTTCACTGGTTTATGGGGAGAACCTTTTGACTGTAAATCATTGACAAAGTTTTTGTCTAGATTCATCATGGTAACAGGATGATCACATCACATAGTCAGATATTAATGACTCATTTAATTTCATGACAAGAGAAATCCTGGAAGATATTGAAGCTTTAGGAACTTAAGCCAATCATATGCATTCACTTTGGCTTTGTGGTCATTAACACCTTTCAAATAACTTTGAAGTGTGATTACTTATAAATAAAACCTGCAAACTATGTTAAATTTACAAGGCAATACACAATGGACACACAAATATCTGACCTGAATGACTGTTTGACAAAAATAATTCAAATAACAAATGAATAGCACAGCACAAAAGGACATCGCCACAATTGTGGAGCTTAAAAGTAAAACTATTTTTTCCAAGCTTGTCTGCCTTCAAAGATATTTAAACCCTGATTCTCCTCCAGCATATGTTAGTGTCAATCAAAAATAACTCTGCTCAGATCAATGGATTTACACAATTGCAAAATTAGTATAAGTGAGAGGACAATCAGAGCTTTTGTATACTACAAAAAAACTCTCTTAATAACAGCAGCACTAGAGAAGAAGGAGGTAGGAGGTCCCTTTCCAGGACAGGCTGGGTGGGAAAACGAGAAAAACCTGCTGAGCATGTAAGTGAGGATTTGTAGGAGGAGCTGTAGCATTAATTTAGCCATTAATCCACTCCTTTAAAATTTTCCCTTTCCTGTCTTCTACTTCATCTGACATGTTGAACAGTAACAGGGCTATAGATCTAACATTTGACTGCAGAGACGTGGTCTCCATCACACAAGATCCATAAAGAAGTATAGCAGTTTAAAATTACATTCTTGAATGAGAGCAGTGGCTGTTGGGTTGTTTTTTGTGAAGACGTGAAAAAGCCTCTTAATGTCTGTCTGCTCTTGGAGCCAGTCCATGGACTTGCTAAGTCACAGGCTGCCTTCTGCAGAGTGCAGTTACAGCTCCACCACCAAAGACCTCGCATGGTTCCCAAAGGTGTGTGATGGTTCCAGGGAAAGGTGGCTTCAGGAGACGCTTTGCCAGCTGCAGATTCATGTTACAGGATCATCCTCACTTCACATGCACTTGACATGCAGGCACATTTATGCCACGACAGCTCTGTTCTATGACCAGACAAGGGGGTCATCAGGATCTCACCAAGTTGTAGTGGCTGTTCAAACAAGTTTTTTCTCTCCTGTTGCATTCACCAAATCTGATAGGCAGTGTAAGTTGTCTCAGTGCATGGGTAACAATGGTGAAAAGGGAAGGAGAAAACATAGTGTAGAGAACTTTTCTGTTGTGTGACTCCAGATTGTAGATTTGTCAGAAGTGGATTTGTTCAACTCTTGTAGCAGATCAGATTCCCAGAACACGCAAGCCACTAAAAAATGCCACTAACCATGTCTTTGTTGGAAGATCTACTAGAATTAAAGACAAAAATAAGTGGAAATATAGGAGAAAAGGCTCATACATCTTGCAGACAGACTTCACATTGCTACAGAGGGTCTGTGTTTGGAGAAGAGAGGTAGGTTGAGAAATTACTTTAAACTACCATTTTTCCTATAGAAAACAGAATGCACTTACACCAACAGATAGCATGAGCTTTGTCAGCTAGAGTGGAAAATATACTTATTCAGAACAAAACTTTTGTTAATAAAACTTCCTTAAAACCGTTGGGACTTTGCCAGCACTCAGCCACGAATAATTTACTCAGAGAATATGAAGTCAACAAGCTTTAGAACTGTGGGAACTGCAACTGTTGAATAAATCATTTGTGAATATCATTTAACTAAGGACATTTATAATATCACAAAATTACAGAAAGATCAGTATGTTACAGGTAAATATGGATCAGGCTCTCAGGCCACTGCAGTAGCACGGTTACCCTGAAGTCTGTGTACCTCAGTCATTCTGGGCCAGCGAAGTAGAACAAGCACTTGGGGAGTTTATTTTCCCTTTCGGGCTCCCATTGCAAGACCTACACTATTAAATGCTTCAGAGTTAGTAGGGCAAACTATTTCTGATGTGAAAGCTGCTTTCCAGCTAATGGCAAAAAAAAACCCAGTTATCTCATAGGAGAGAGAAGCCATGTGGATAGAAGATATACGATAGATGATAGTCCTGCCTAAGGGAGTCCACATTTGTTCTGGCAGAACATCTTTACCAGCCCAGGACTGCCCTGAAGACACATTGCTTCATAACTTCTCTCTACAGCTCCGCAGAGCCTTCGCATGCTACCTCATGCCTTGCACTGTTTTTACGTTGGGCTTTAGGGAAAGGCTAGAGTTAGAAAAGAGATAACCACCCACCTGGTTGATGGCACTATCATTTCTTTCAGCAAGGCTTCCTCTCTCCTCACCCCATGCACTTGTCTGATCACGAGCTGCCCCAGCATGAGTACAAATAGATCAAGTCATGCTGTGATTTTCCATAATCACCAACACTAAAACATCTACAATTTCTGAACTTTTACCCAACAATAGTAAGTAGTTTTTTATCTCTTGCTCTCCAAGGGAAAATAAAAAAATAAAACTGCAGAACTCTGAGGTTTTTCTGACATTGTTATTCAAATGTCATTCCCTCCAAGGCTCTCCTAGGCAGCTAACTTAGTTCAGTAGGGTACTGACATCTTTTACCTTCTCTCCTGATCTTGCTGACAAACAGCAAGAGGTAAATTAGGAAACATCATCTAATCTGTAATATGGTTTCTCATTTCATTTCTTAGCCTCCTGGGGTTTCAGAAGGGAATCCCACCTCCAGACAGCTCATAAAGTCATTCATGACACAGGATGTCCCAGTTACTATATAGGAATGTTGAAAGCATTTTATTTTCTCCCCTTTGATTTTTATTGGTTGAGCTCCCAGTCTTTTGTGAGTAATTATACCATTTGCTTTATGTCTTGCTTTTATAATGACTAATACAGAAAATATATGTACAAGCAAATGGAAGCATATTACTGAGTGATTAACAATGAACAATTAGGATTAATTAAGGCAATTATTTTAATAAATAAGAATTAGTAATATATATCCATAAACAAAGCTACGGCACATATTAAGCATGGCTGATGTAGGCTAAAGAAGAAGAATTGTGACAACTGAGAACAGAGGCAAGAAAGATGCAGAGATGATTAAAGTTAAATGCTTGTGCATATAAAAAGTATAATAAGGTGTAGGACAGAATGAGCGTATGCAGACTGCTATGTCACTTGCAAGGATATTTCATTTAATCTATTACCACTAGAAATGGGATTCATACCCAGTCATCCATTCCGAACCATGTCCTCAAACTTCCATTTCTTTCACAGCAATACAAAGAAGCCAGAAAGGCATAAAACTATCTTAAGAAACAATACACAAAATCATTCTTTCCCATCACTTTTTAGTAACTTGGTTTTGAAAGCTGCTCATAGCATCAAGATGAGAATCTGTTCTGGTGATTCAGAGGTAGGAATGAAATTTTCAGTGGTCTAACCAAGATTTGCACCAACATCACTGAAATCAGAAAACAATATAAGACAGCTTTTAAGGTTTCTGCACCTATTCATGACTTTCTTTAATATTCATATTTTAATTGATTTTTGATGAGCTAAAGCAAGTTGTCTTATGCTATTTTATAGTTCCCCGTACTCCCCAATGCTCCATATCACCACTGGAAAAGATAATGCACAATGTTGCCACACTGAAGTGTGATTCTGCTCTCTGGCACCACTAGTGAGAGTTTTCCATGGGCTAATCTGTCCAATTAAATTGAAATGTTATATTACTGAGTATTATTAACCTTTAGCACGATCAGATCAACAGAAAGATGCCAGAAAAGCTGCAAAATCAAAGAAGTAATCCTCAAGATTCAATATGCTAGACCAGTGCCAAGAGCTTTTCTTTCTTCAACAAAGTGTTTCAGTACACTGGGGTACTCAAATTAGAATCAAACCTCAGTAAATTGTTGCTAGGAGGTTTATAACAAGAGTGGTAATAAAGTATAAAGAAATGCTAAGAATGGTGCTACAGACAATGAAAGCAGGAATTTGGGAAGTAGTTGCAGTATAAAGAATATGGTCTCTCCAGTCACATGATACTATTCAGTAAATAGTGTTTACTCTGGGGTAAAATACAGCTAGTTCTTTTTTGATTAAATGTATTAAGACTATAAAACTGTTAGTCCCATAGCCACACTCTTCCCTCCTGCAGGAGAGTCCAGCAGCTGACTCAGCCCTTGTTTGTTGTTAGGAAGAACTTCAAGTCTCGACTGAGCCTTGTAAAACAACTTTGGTCCAGTAAATCATACTGCCTTTTTGTAGATGTTGAAGGTCAATAGAATGACAGGAGTGCACACAGAGTTAAGAAACTAAAGCCCCCAGCAGAGATTTTCTCAGTCTATGCATTGTTCTACTTGAGTTCTTTGTCTGCTCTTTTGGCCATAATTAAGCAACAAGTTTCAGCACATAGTTAAGGATTTTCCTGAACTTGTGCCTAAATTTGCTATTATGCACCTGAGTTTTTTGCTGTTATCAAGATCTTCTCCAGTCTGTAATCAAGAGTGTGTCAAGGAGGGTAAAAGGCTGAGCAGGATAGTGAATAGAATTGTGCACCCCATTGTCCCAAGCCCAAGCTAGATGCCTCCAGATATTTTACTAGCTGGAAAAGTAAATGCTTTCAAGGGTAATTAACTAATAAGAGATTAAAAGCAAATCTTTAGGAAAAAAAAAAAGTCTCTCCACTCCATTCTTATGGAACAAAAAAAGTTTTTTAGTGTGGAACAACTTCAATTTGATATTTATCTCCCTTTAGGGGGAGATGGAATTGAAAGCATTTTAATTCATAAGTATCTGGCTTGTCTGTCTTCAAAAGCTTCCTGACTATCCAGAAAGGAGGAAGAGATCCCATTTTATAACTACTTTGGCAAGTCCAGGTAGCACAGTTCACAGCCGTCAATATTCATGCAGAAAAACGCGCAGTGTTGACAGGTTCTTTTCCTCGCTGCTGCAGGAACACAGATCTTTCAGTCTGGTTTTGAGCATGTTATGATCATTTTATTGAGCCATCATTTCGCCATACGCCACTGCCTTTTGTAACCAGGCTCTTGCTTCACTTTCATGCTGCTAATAAATTGCGATGTTACTTTCAACCCTGCGCTGGTTTGGAGGGAAGAGAAAGTTTAAAGGAAAGAAGGAGATCTAGAGGTTTGCTGCTTGGAGTCAGCTCAGTGCTATATTTCACTATGTAAGCAAACATATGCAGAGTTTTCTGTTAAGGTTTTCTGACAAAGTAGTTCAACAGGCAATTTCCTGTGCTAAGTAGTGTTATAATTAGGATTGCCACTGGAATGAAACACTGAGTGCCCATTTATTGTATTACACCATGTTAGCATTTAATTGTTGCATCTGAGAGACTTACACACACCTACGTTTTGAGTGGGTAACTTGTCATATACTGTTTTCTAGTTCATGGCTTTAAATTCTCTTTATTATTCCTCAATAAATGTATTTGCATTCTCATGTGTTTCAGTAGAGGGCTGTAGAAAGTAAATAATTGCACACACTTGTGTTTATTTGTTATCTGTACAAAGGCACGTACACATATACCAGAGGAATATTTGAATTTGATGGCAAATTAAAACTTATGAATCTCTCAAATAGAGCTGTGCCAACCCAGGATTCCTCCTAATTTTTATTTGTAAATGTAAGTCAACTGAGCTGTCCAAAGAGCTACACCAGGTTTAAGGGATCAGACTCTCCACTCTGGTGAAAAGGTACTTTTGACATCAGTGGCAACATTCTCGGGCACTTTATTATTCATGTTTTACGTGATTGGTCTTTAGGCTTGCAATGTAACAAGGGATGCTGGAAAGAATAAAAGTAATAATAGACTGCAAGCTATGGGAATGACATGTGTCTTAGGAGCTGTTTGTCTGCATATCATTTCTGGTTATAGGCAAGAGCCACTCAAGTTCATTAAGAGCAAACGGAAGTCCTTCAGCCCCAGATTCCTGTCATTTCATTTGAAGAAGAGGCCTCTGGCATGTAACCAGATATCTTCCTGGTTTTAGGGCTTGCTGATCTTTGCCTTTAGACTTCTGGACAGTATTAATTTACATAGGCCTGAAAACAAGCGTGGCGCTATCCGTCTTCTTGAGTTACACGCAAGGAACACCAATAAACTTCCTGATGTAACTAATAAAGGAAATTGGGAAGGAAGGAAAAGTCTATCAATTATCAATAGGATAAAAGTTGCATGAATCAGGCAAATTAAAGTATGAAAAACAAGTGGTTAAATACTAAGAGCTGAGATTCAAAAGGAAAATCTGAGCTCCTTCACATTTTAACATACTGAGCATAAATCTATTTACAAACTGGCAGCAGAAGAGAAAATGAGGGATAGAGACAAGGAGAGTAATGACAGGAGAAAGCATATTTTGGAGAGAAGAAAGAGAGGTGGGAGAGATGAGATCTTCCACTTCTTATAAAACATGGGGGGAAAAAAGCTCTTTTTGTGAGTCATATTTCTTGGTCATTTATTTGCACAGTTGTTTTAGAACAAGCTGACAACACTCCTATTTTGCTCTGATCACCTGAAAAGAAATTGTATGTAGCTTTTATTAATTCCAGTGAGAACAGTATCTCCATATTTCAGTACTGAATCTGATTCAGGGAATCTAAGAAACCGAGATATCCTGGAAGAACAGAGAATCATATCCTTCTAGGGTTTTGCTTCGACTGATTCCCCATCACTACCCTCCAGTTAATGTTTCTTCTTCCAGTGGCTAAACTCACTCTGTATCCAAAGGTAACATAATGTCTCTCAAACACATAAATACATTTCTGCTCTAGGTCTAAATTTTTCTACAAGATGCTTCTATCATCCTTTCTGCAATCTACTTTTGCTTGTTTCCTAGTCAAGAATAATGTTAATAGTGATCATGATGTTGTTGTTGTTGTTGAAGATGATAATGACAATAATAATAGTAATTCCTTAATAGGTAAATGAGTTCTCTTTTCACATTCAGGTTTCACACCAGTCCACAAAAAAAACCACAGAGAGAAAAATGGTATAGGAGAGAAAAAGTACGTTTTGCCTGAAAGACAGTCCTGCAACATGGTTCCATGAGGTCATGGGTCAGAAAAAAAACAGAAATAAAAGCCCTAAAAAGGTGAAACACCCTTTCTCAGGGCTTCTTTAAGGGCATGCCTAAGACTGAGCACACTATTAAGTCCTTTTTTGAGAGACGGGCTCAGCAGAGAGATTTTCTTTGCTGATGAGCTACTTACAATTTGTTCTTTTCAACAGTAGGAGTCAGAATCAGGAACGTTGTTTATTATTCAACCATCTATTCCAAAGCAAGGAAATCACTGTTTATAAGAAACTTCAAAAGCCTCTGTCACAAATATCAAGTCTATATACTCTATGCTTTTGCCAAGTCAAATTAGGTTATTTTACTTGATATTAAGTTTGACAAGCAAAGAGCCTGTGAAAACCAGAATCCAAACTGGGCGTGCGTCCCACAACTCTCTCAATTTTCTAGTGTTAAAATTTGTACAGTAGCCCTATTCTTCACTCTCAGTTTATGTATCTGTCTGTATTTATCTTGTCTGGGAATTTACCTGATTGTGTCCTAGACATCTTCTAATATTCAGATTCTTCAAGAATGTGAGCAACACAAGTAGACTTTGTTTTGGCTAGCAAACAGGTCTTACCACATGTGGATGTCTCTGTGGGCTTTGGTTTCTATTTACCTCAACGGATTACAAATTCTATTATCATGCTAATTTGCAGGTCCACAGAGTGTATCAGACTTGTGGGCTCCTCAATCCTATAAAAATATGTTTCTGCTACATCACTTCCTGGCAGGAACAATGATGAGTCAATTTGTGTGTTAATAACCACAGATAGTTAAGTCAAATATTAACAATGCATTGCATTTTAAAAAAGCAGTACAATCTCATTGAGGACAGAGTGACAGATAACTGCATATTGAAAACAGAGTTAGGCTTTTGAGACCTGCAATGATCCAAATTTCAGTGAACTGTTCAAGCACAAATCATGCTAGCACTTTACTGAATAAACATTCTTTAATTGCAGAATGACACTTCCCTGAATTTTTAGTGGTTTGCACATAACCTTTGCAAAATATTCAACATATAAAACAGGTATGCACAAAGGATAGTAATTTAAACATCATTTAGTTGACTTTGTGGGTTTTAAAAGGAATATTTTTACAAATGATTACCTTCATCTTGGACATAATATCCCATAAATATAAATTAAAATGTTCGTAGTTCTCTTTCTTCTGTGATACCCAGTTCCATCCCTTTCTCCAAACTATGTTTATAGCCTGGTTAAGATAAAGGTTTACATTATTCTGACTTTGATTTCTATTTAGCAGAGGCACATAGGCATATATGACAGCAAGTGTTGGGGCTGCTGCTCAGCAAGGACCACATCTCCCTGGGACAATTCTTCGCTATCCAGCCTACCGGCACCAGCATCTTTCAACACGTCAAAATTGTTACAGTACTCTGAAAATATTTTGAATGCATCAAAAGTATTTATAGGAAGCCCTCAGCAGCATTGCGAGCACCCCTTCTCTGGCAAGCTAAGAACCGTAGAATCACCATAGAATCATAGAATCACCGGGTTAGAAAAGACCCATCAGATCACCGAGCCCAACCATTTCTATCAAATACTAAACCATGCCCCTCAGTGCCTTGTCCACCTGTCCCTCAAACACCTCCAGGGAATGTGACTCAACCACCTCCCTGGGCAGCCTGTTCCAGTGCCAGTTCCAAAAGTCAGCCACCAGACTGGCACTAAGTGTCTGTATTACACTGCTAGTCCCCAAATAAGTGATCTTTCTTTATCACAAGGTAAGAAATGAAGGAGAAACACTGTAGTAGAAATCTTGTGCGAGTAAGAGTCTGCAGTTTTATAACCCAGCAGTAGGTCAGTGTGTGTAAATTTTAACTGTCACAGTCACATACAATTTAATCAGTCCACATAAATAGTCTGCGAATGCCACTTTATTGACTACTCAGTAAATGCAGTGTGCGTTACAGGAGAGAGTCTTGTCTTACATTCTGGGGATAATGCCACTGGTTTGGGATTCATAAATGAGGTCTATACAGGAAGAGGGGATTATGCCAGCAATGTGAGAATTCACCACAAGGAATATTTACAAGCTATAAATCCAGTTGTTAATTTCAGGTTATCAAAACCAATCACTCTGTTTCAGTTCTCAAACAACATCTGATCATCATCATCACACCAGTAATCAGCCACTGCAGAACAAACAGTGAAGCTGAATAACCTTGACTGTATTGTGCTTGTTTCCTTCAACTAAACATTGAATTGCAACCTCAATTAACAAGAAATTTCTTGCTTAGACAAGAGTAGGGGCAGGAGGGGGAGAGGTCTTCAAGATGGCCGTGGCAATATATGCACAGCTTGCAGGAAGCAGAAATGTGTTTGTAATTTGCAACAGGAGGAGAAATAAAAGGCTGAAAAGAAAGATTGATTCCAGTTTTCAGGCTATTAAATCAATGTCAGCTTATCAAATCCTTGTATTTCCTGGAATGAGAACAAAGGTAGCATAAATTAATATGTTTCCAGATTTGTGATCTGTTTACAGTTATATTGTGCACTTATTAGCAGTTTGACTATTCAACCACAATTGGAAAGACTACCGTAACTTTTAAAATTTCATGTGTAAATTTTGCACTTAGAAAAGTGATAAACAAAAATCAGTTTCTGTAGGACCTGTTCAGACAAGTACACTTCAGACTTTACTACCAACAGCTGTACCGAAATACTTGTACAACCACAGTACATAACTCGCCAGCTGTTCCAACCCTACACACCACTCAGCTCATATGGTGTCTTGCAACCTTGTTCCGTAGTAGCATCTCCCAGGCACCAGTTCTGAGCCTGTCTTTCATGTTACATATATATATATTGTTTATGACAGTTCAATTCCATTATCTTTAAATGAAGACACTATCCGTTTACCTAGATGACAAAAGAGCACGACCCAGAGCCCTACAATGGAGAAAGACACATCAGATTGCAAGGATTAGTGCTTCTCCTACCTCACAAATTTGCAAGCCATCCCAACAAAAAAAAAAAAAAAGCCTTTTACAACACAAGACATCTGCAGTTTGGGCTTCAACATGTTCTGTTCTAAGCTGTGGCAGAGATACAAAGTCTAATCATTTTTTAGCTTTCTTCCCATTCAGTCTTATTTTCTAATTTTGTACTAATCAGCTTTTGTTGTCTCAAGTGATGGGATCTTTATTCATGCTTGGGGATAATAATCTGTGGTGCTCTTGAGCTGTCATTTTGATGAGAGATTGACTGGGTTGAATAAACAAGTCAATTGTAACATGAAGATTATCATTGAAAATTAGCTGTCAGAGGACCTACTTAATTTATTCTGACCTCATGCAGCAAAAAGCAACACAAATCTTTCTTGAAATACCAGGACAGTCCTGGTGTAATTCCAGCAATGACAAGATGTTTTGGTCAATATCTGCACACGGTTTTTTTACAATTAAATTAGGTGTGGTATGTCTTCACCAGAATCCAACAAATCATTGCATGTTGCTTGTTCTTCTCAGTCTCTCCTCTGTGGGACAAGATCCAGCAGATTGAATTCAGAGTGCTGCAAAACTGGTGAAAGTGATTCCAGTGGATTTCACACAAAAATCTTCACTAAGGCTTTTCCCACAGTTCTGGCTCCTCTTGTTTTTCTGTCCTTGTGATGTTTGACAAAAAAGGTCTCACCAAACATAAAGTAAAATGAAATGTTCTTGTATCTCAGGTTCTGTATTTTGATACCATCTTTCACTTTCAAGAAGCCCATAATCTGTAGGAAAACTGATACATTTGCTTTTTTTTTCTTTTTTAGAACTAATGGGATATGAGTAGAGTTTTATCTTCTATAATACATTAATGCAGTAGAACAGGAAAGAATGTTAGATTTTTTTGGTCAGAGCATAGGTACATGAATACTTGTATGGTCTTTTATAAGAAAACTTTCTCCTTGTATCCCAAAGTGGAATGCTCCAGCAGGACATGGCCAACAGGGATGTTTGTCTGGGGGAGTACGGCAGAGAGAGATGTAGTGCATACATCTCTCCTGCTTTTCCCAGTTTCATGCTGCTGTTAAACAGTATATTAGATTGTGATATCACCTTAAGGAGAAAAAGTCATCTTACAATTGAAGTGCTGTAAGCCTAGTGGGCCATGCAGCAGCAAATATACCAAGAAATATTAAGAAGCCTAAAGAGTGGTGCAGAAAAGGCTACTGAACACACTGAAAGTTACAGGCACCTCTGGAACAGTTCTGCCCTAAAACTCTGGAAAGAAAACACACAGAGATACTGTAAAGTCTCTTAGTTCCTTAGAGAAGAAATGGGTGCAAGATGTGCAGGGAAGTTTTCTAAAATGCTCACTCTCCCGTCTGACTGAACTGATGCCTCCACCCCTCTCAGCACACCAGAACTGCAGGCAACATGCAAGTGCAACACCATTAAAAGAGAGACCTTTTCTAGGAGAATTTACTTGAACACCTTTTTAAGCTTTTGCCCACAGTCATATGTTGTGATGGGTGTTTATCTAGGTGGCAAGAACATCAGATTTAAGTGAGTAAAACCTGGGAATCAAATCAGAGTGGACAGATGTAAACGTTCTGTCTGGATGCAGAAATCAGCCTCTAACCAACTGTAGGTAGACAAACCTTTCTGTGGAAGGAGATTTCTCTATGACTGCCTCTGCTGCTGGTTCTCTCCTACTTTCCTCTGATGCAGATTGAATTGTTGTGATTATAGACTGCTTAGATTGTCCGTGGGCTGCTCTTATGTCTACAAAATCATGAAGTACAGACCATGTTAGACAACAGCAGTGCCTTCATGTTCAAAAAGTCACACAAAGGACAGCCATGAGCAGCTGCAAGGAACGGAAGTCAGGAGGACAAGTTCCACAAGATGCTGATAAAAGAATTTCTTGGGAAGTGATGATTCAGGCTTCATAAGAATTGTACTAAATTTGTAGTGATGCCCATCTGGCTGTCTCTCTCTGTACCTGTGCACAGAGAATGCGATGGGAGGATACAGTTATCCCATAGAATTGCTGCTGCCTGCCCATGGCTGCTCCACCCCACACATTTCCAAATGGTGTTCTGAGAAGGTACCAGCTATTCGAGACAGGGACAGATCAGCAGATAATGTATCTGGATTTTATATGCTTTGTAGTTGGCACTAATGCCATTTAACCTGTTACGAAAGATTCTCATAATCAGAAGGCTGAAGCCAACTGTTGAGTGTCCGTAAATGAAACTAAACCATACAGGAGTCAGGGCTATATATCCTTCACTTGGCTGGCTTGCACCTGGTACATCACATCAAACAGATGTACCAGTAGGACCTCTAGCAGTGTCTTCTCTCTGGTCTGTCTCCAGCACGGTTTGCTTAGGTTGCATCCATGATGGTTAAATAGGAGAAAGCAAAGCACAGGACTATGTGAAGTGAGACAGCCTGTGGGGATAGAGGGGGAAGGGAAATGAAAGAATATTTAAAATAAACAAATACACAACCCAGGAAAAGTTCTTCCCAAGAATCTGTACAGAACTGCCTGTAATCAGTTAATCAGCATAATTGTTTCTAATTAGGCTCCAGAGGCACATCACAAACATTGCTAGCTTTGCGGAGAACTGGGTAGGGGTCTGGGGAGTGCCAGGAGGAAAAAGCTTCCAGTGTTGTATTAATGACAATCATAACTCTCTGCACAGCCAGGGAGGCTTCTGCTCTAATTAGAACCATTCTTGCTGAAATGGGAGGTGACATGATTTGTGAAAAAGACACCCTCAGCATGTAATTTTCTATGTAACAAATCTAGAAAGATGGATGCTCTTTGATCTCGATTCTCCTGTTATTGCTGTTCACACTGGGAAGGGCGCTTTAATGAAACAATCTCAAGGTAATTTACCGCCTTTGAAGTCCTGAAATGTGCTGCCAACAAAATTTCTGGTTTAGTGGAGGCTGCTGCAGCAGTCACTCAGGGTTGCTTAATGGAGCACCAAAACTGGAACATCAAGACATCAAAGGTGAAGGTGCCATGTGATTAATAAACTAAGCTATTCATTTGTTTCTGCCTCAGAGGCAATCTGACAATTTATGGTCACTAGCTAATTTGCACTTTGTGAGTACTTGCTTTTGCTAGTTATGCTGCCTATAGAACAAGATAAGTGATGTTTACATGAAAAGGGGAGGAGAATAGACCCTTTTTGAATCTTGGGGAAGACAGAGGAAAGGAAAGGCATTTTCCAAAATTATTGTGGAAGCAACCCAGACTGTGGGAGACGGGAAGCTGGACCAAGGAGGGACCTATAATTGTATTATTCCCTCACCTCCCCCTGTGTTTTTGACCATCTCCTTGTTTACATGCTGTTGCCAGGAAGCAAATCCCAATTAAAAGTGGATTACAAGTCAATGAAACAGCATTATTATGAGGGAAGAGTTACACAAATTCATTTCTATTTAATTTGATGGATAAACCAAGGGTTCCAATGATACTGGACTACAGAAGGTGGGTCTTGCAAATCTCTGCTGACATCTGAGGTGGCAGCCAGTCTCCTTTGGAGGAGACTGTTGTGACCGCCAGCTACTATCCTCAGTAATAAAAGCTATAGCCTTTATTACCTACTGGAAATGTCATTATCCCAGTCCAACAGGACCTCTTTACCTTGAGAAAGTCTGAGGTAAAATAAAGCAGCCCCAAAAAGAAAGGAAAACATGCTTTCAAAGAGAAAGTAAAGGCTTATTTGACGCAATGCAGGCTGATCATTTTTATGATTGTCAGTTCTTCTGCCTGCCTTTCCACTGAATCACAGCTCACTTTCCAAACTGAAAGCAATGGGTTTGTAGAGTCATCTCGTGCAATACCAAATGGAAAAAAAAAATCATCTAAGAATTCAAGGAATGTAATTGGGATGTGGAGTTTGATAATGCTGCCTGCAATGAAGAGTAGTTTGGGGCAACATAAAATGGCCTGAAGAGCAGGAAGACATAGAGTGGGTACTTCCCAGATTAGATCTGCAGTTGAACTCTCACTCCCTGTTCGTGAAAGATGCCCTTTCCACAGGAATGCCACTGCAGAGAGAGGACAACCCGCTGCCAACCTCCCTTGCTCTAGGGCAAAGGAGCAAGGGGCATCCTGTGGAAGGCACTTAGCCTCCTTATCTAGCCTTGGATATTAGAGCCTTCCAAAACCTCAGGCTATGGGGAGGTCATACACAAGGAATTTGGTTTGATGTGTGTAAAATGGCTAATGAATTCTATCAAAACACCTTCATAAAATTTATATCCAACCTCAAGTTTTCAGTTCTTTCCCAGGAACTGGAATGGCCAGATCCAAATTCAGTTTTGATTTTGCAAAATTAAGATGAAAATCTCAAGTCAAAAAAGCCCAAGTTCTTAACAAAGAACAAGTCTAATCATGTTTGGTTAGTTTTAGTTTGGGATTTTTTTGTTTGTTTGGATGGTTTTATTTTTTTGAACCAGTGTTCGATCCACTCCAGTGCAACAAGCACACATTTGCCCACATCCCCATGGCAGCTGTTTTCAGAAGGAGACCATGTGATGTTTGTATAAATGCACAGGCTGCACAGTGGTGCGTCCACAGGGATATTGCCTAAGGCTTGCACCCAGGTCAGGCAGATATCCCACAGTCCTCGAACACATACCAGAACGCCTGGCTTGCCCCGGCAGCAGGAGAGACAAGGCATCCAAGGGAGGATATCCTACCACACCCAGGTCAGGAGCACGGAGGAGCAAGACAAACTGGTTACACAGGCACGGTTAGGTGGTCTTGAATTCATAGGAGAAAATAATGTGCCAAACCTGTTTACAGGAAGATCTCCATGTGCCAGGTGAGGATGTCACAACTGCTCACCGTATTAACCACATTATGTGTGGGCATAAAACGTATTTATAGTCAACCTTTTCATGAACTGGTTACAAAGTTGGTTCACAGTGGAAATGTAGGCAGGGCCTTTAGGGTTATTTTTGGTCCTTAGAATGAGGCTAGAGATACGAGAACTGCCTCTTAGATAGCATGTTGCCTTTCAATGCTGGGTGGAAGGAGGAGTTCAGAGGTATGTAAAACTAAGGAACAATCATAAAAAAATAAACTTGGGAACTGCTATCAAACCTGTGAAAGGTTTCATAAACTGTTAAGGCTAGAGGCAATTGCTCAGTTTTTCTTTATGAATCTCTGACAATCTGCCTTCTCTAAATGTCACTGCACAAATAACCAAAGGAACCACAAGCTCCAACAAGGTAGAAAAGACTAGTTGTATTTTTTTTTAACCTTCTTTTGAAGAGGGAAAAGAAGTCTCATCTCTTTGCTCTATGGGGGTTAGTATGTAGCATCCTGGCTCCTGTCACTAAGACGCATGATAAGACTTCAAAGAGTACAGTGCAGGGCAGATACAGGCAGGCAACAAGAACTTGGGGCTAGCAAGAAGCTTGTAAAAACAAAAAAAAATGGAAAAAAACCCCAAACAAAAACCTCTAACCCCCTAAACAGAAAAGAACCCCTAGTGAGACACCAAGATCATACGTGATAGAATTGTTGTCCATCTTAAGTAGCCTCTTTCTATTAGCAGGTTTAGAGGACCCCAGACAGCGGCAAATTATTGTCTGAGGTCCATAGCCATGGGCATAGAGCAAGGAAAGTGAATTTGAAGACCTAGCTACATCTGGAGTTTATCAGCTCTTTTCCTGGCTAGTATTACAGTAAACAATTATCTGTAGATCAGGAGACAGCAGGGACTTTAAAGACCCAAATTACAGAGAAAGGGAGAGAGAGAAGGAGAATACAAGAGATAAAAAGGAGTCCATGCATCTTATCGTACTAATGAAATCAACCTGACAATCATGGCAGGCTGCAAGGGTATTACACTGTCTGGTATTAAATGAGCAGTTACAGCAGAGGCTCCTGTGTCAAGCAGCAAATAGACACGAAAGGAAAGAAAAATGTACTGCTAGGTCAAGGCAAGTGATTTATAGGGAGTAGTAAGACAGCTGGTCAGTTTTAATACCTCCTCAAGTGTGCTGTCAGGATAACAACATATTCAAATGTTTCGATTAGCATTTCAAGGGACTAGAAATGTTCTGCAGCACAGAAAACCTCAGTGAGCCCTAAAATGCAATTAATGAGGAAATAACAATCGCCTACAGTTGTTGTTCTGTTTATATGCTGAGGAGCAATCGCCTCTTGCAAAGGCAGGAATAATTCAGCCTATTCTATGGACAAATTTGACTAATCTCCACTGTCTTAAATTGTGATGCCTTGGTCTTCTTGAACTCCAGCTTGCTACAAATGACAGCTTTTCCAGCAGTGAAAGAGCTGCCAGCGAGTGGAAATAGTGTGAACATTTTGTCCCAGAAGGCTGTTTTCCAGAATTATAGGAGGTAAGGTTACCATATTCGTCAGTGAACCAGGTGCAGTTATAAAATTTAAGATCTGTTGTAGTTTTATAAGAGCCTGATGGGTACATTACTACTTTAGAAATTTCCTCTTTTTTTCTTTTCATCTATATACTTTCTGGGTCTTTCAAATAGAGACAACAACCAAATAATTCTCCAACTGGAAAAAGATACAGGGCAAATGGGTTTCGTGACCGAGGCTGAAATACTATAATCCTTAGTTTAGTAGCCCTTCTGAGGCACAATAGTAGAATGGTGATCTCAGCATTATTTCTGATAAATACAGCTTCACAAAATCACTAACCACTACTGTATAACTTGGGTAAAGACACTGATTTGTTTGAATATTGATACACGCCACTGATCTGAAAAGGAAAAGGTGAGAATTGCAGTGAATATTGATCCATTTCAGAAAACGAGAGAGATTTTCCTCTAAATTGGTTCCCAGAATTTATGCTTGATTTTGTTTTCAACTCTAGACAAGCCTAATTAGCAAGAAAATTACTGGAAGCAGCCACTGTAAGAAACTTTGCAAGTAAGTAATAGTAAGCAAATTCTTGGGCATTTTTTGCTGGTCTGGAACTAAAATACAGCCGAAGACCTGCCCCTCCTCCCCATAACAGCTCTCAGAGAATGCATGTATGAAGAAGGAAGTGTGTTTCAGTGCTGAAACATGATTTTAGATATTTTGCTTTGACTACTGATCCTTCTGGTGGCTCCGAAGCTGTGGTGAGACTGAGCCTGGTTCCTGTGGCCAGAAGCAGAGCCAGGAAACACGGACAAGATCTGTTTTTCTCCTGGTCTGACCTCTGGCTAAAGGGCATCCTAACAATTCTGGAGCAGAAGAAATTGATCTGGTGGCTTCAAACAAGAAATATCTTCAAGCAACTTTTGTTCAAAGATCAGAAATATAGGCCAACCAATCCTGAACAAGGAGCTAAAGAAAAAAAGTCAGGAATTTCCACAGACAACAGAAAAATATAAAAGGGGTTAGGAGTGGGAGGATGGGAATTATCCTTCATTTATTATGTAACAGTGTATTCATCTAGTTCTTCTAGATCTCCAAAGCCTGGGTCCAAGTTTTGGAACACTAAAAAAAGTTTAATAGGAGATCCTTGTGTTCACAGTCAGATCTCTTCCAGCAGAGCAGAGATGCCTACAGCTCATCTACCTTCTCCTGAGACAGAGCCACAACCATTTGCCCCATAAGATAAATATACCTGGAGAAAGGCTTCCCACCACAGTGGTGTCCTGATATAAATTGTAGACTATCACCCACCATGGGATTAAGGCAGTCAATGTGGTCAGTTCCTGTGTTACGGACAAAAAAAAAGAAGACCAGAACAAATCTTTCAAACAATTAGTGATTAAAAATTCTATTCTTTCCCATCCATGTATTTGACAGCAAAATCAATGTCTTGTGTGGGTTGCACATACTTTGAGCAGCTCAGCCTATACTTTTCCATTGATACTCTGCCTGGATGTGTAGTTCTGATTTCGTTTGTGTCACAGGAAGGTGTCATCTTGATCCTTCCAATAAGTTTTCAAATAGTAACATTTTGCTTTAAAGGAAGGAAAAAGAAGAACAGTAAATTAGCATTGCATAAGATGTTTGCATATGCACTTAAAGATTAGCAGCATGATGCATTTCAGTTCCCATTCACTTGAATAATTTTTCTTTTTGTTACACTACATCTAGAACCTAATGTTTAGAAATAAATAACAACACACCAAAGTTTCTTAATAGATCCAAATTATCTAAAGGACAAAGGGCTAGATTATCTCATTTATACTTCTGGCTAACCTGTATAAATCAGAATAGTTTAAAAGACATTTGAGAAACAGTTTGCCTTTTGCTGAGGTGCTTTTATTTGGATAGAGTGATAAAATAGGTAATAACTCTCCTCCGTACATGGGGAACAAGTGAGAGCAATGGGACCTGTATATGATGCTGCCATGGCAGTGACACATGAGAGGAGAAATGGGTGGAATGGAGAATCCTAGAATACATTTGCTTTGGAGCAGGTTTGTTTGGAAAGGGCTGGCCCCAGTTGCTTGGTCAAACATGCTGGGCCGGCTTCTCCCTTGCTGTAAGTCAAGAAGAGTGTAACCTAATTCATTCTGTTGGGACTGTGCCTATTTATAGCAGCTGAGGACTGTATCCAATGTTACGGTGTTGTAAGAACACAGGACAGTTACGTCATGAAGTTCGTTTTCTAGACTTGTTTTTGTAAGTGCTGAATTTAATAGAAGTTATGAATGCTGATAAATGCTTAGTAAACGAGGGCTGTTCTACATGTCAGACAGTTAAAACTAATTTTGTACATCAGACAGCATTTGGTGAAGTTATTTATTTGTCAAATCAGTCTCAGCAAAACTTCTACTGCAAATATTCTCTTCTCCCTCTCTTTCTCTCCATGTAATATTGGTTTACATCTCCCTCTCTTTTTTTTAACCCAAGGCAGTTGTCAGTGCATTTTTTTCAGATTTCCCAGACAGATATATTATCTTGTGGTACAGCTCATGTTTGTGAATGTTAAGTCTTACAGTTTGACATGATGCCTCTCTAAGAAGATGCACTTGGGGGCAGGGGTGTGGTGAAGTGACTGTACTTCCTCAGCAATCATACTTAAATAAAACAGCTTAGAAATATCCTCTGCAAAGTGTCTGTTAACCACAAGCTAGATGAAGGGCAGTCTAATTCTTCCTTGACAGTCAGTTCTTCACTGTTCTGCAAAGGAAAGAAAGAGGTAAAAGGACAGAGCCATCTTGGCACTTCCCGCAGCAAAGACGTAACATCTATCATTGGTCCTTTTCATTAGTAAAAGTCCACCCAGTTAGTTACAAAGTCCACAACAGTGGAGGTTTTTTTCACTGATTACAGCTGGATTTGGATTATTTTTCTGAAGTGGACTTCTCCTGGGAGCAATTTAGGGCTGATCAACGATCTCTGTGTGTTAAAAGCGCGGTAGAGCTGGAGACACTCTTATTTGAATGAGATAGAAGACCAAGGTTTGATCACAATCACAAAAAAATCCACGATACTTTTCTCAAGGTTAATAATAGCAGCCCTGGAGGAGGACTTGATAGTTTCACCTGAAGCAAATTGCATCCTGGCTGCCATGGTCCCTTTCATATCTTCAGCTGGGTATGGATCTGCCATCCTTTACTTGTGTTCCTGAAATACTGTTGTATGTTTCTAACTAGCCGACATGTTGCACCCCAGAGGTGACTGCATTCCAGCAAAGGGTAAACTATTCCTTTTATTCTGCCTGTGTGCAAAGGAACACTACTTAAAATTGTATGTATTTTATACATGTATATATATTCTGCAGGAGCAGAATATAGTCCTTGATCTGTAGAGTACCATGGAAAGCCTGACGTAAAGATATCCCAAAGCCAGGTTGTAAAATGCTCAGATATTTGTGGCAAACCAGAGGAATCCTCTAGAGCATAATAAAAAATAATTTCAGCACTCTGAAGGGATGGTTGGTTGGATGGATGGATGGGTGCATGAATGGATGGATGGATGGATGAGTGCATAGATACATAGACAGACAGACACCTAGTACTCTGTTGACAAGAAGCTTTCCCCAACTCACTGACATCTTACAGAATCACTCCAGGGAACCAGTGGTTAGGATGGTTGGGGGTAAAATGTTCAATTGTTTGGAAAATGTGGGTTACAACATACCAAAACAGAGGAGAGATGAAAAAGAAGAGAGGAATTCACATCAGGAAAGAATGGGAATTGTTTTAAGCTTTTATGTTTGCAGAACTGAAGCTCTATTTGGTCAGAATAGCAGGGCGGGGGGTGCCTGCTCACAGTAAAAGCTTCTCTCTTGTAAAGAAAATTAGTCCTTGGCTATAGCTCTGACTCATACCAAGCCAAATACAACAACCTTGAGCACTTACCCCTTACTGTGTGGTAATAGGAATGGAGGGGCCACAGACTGAACTGGAATGAGGGAGGGATGAATCAAGTGGGACAGAGACATCTTTGTCCTCAGATTTCTCGGAGTGTAGGGCTGCAGAATGGCAGATGAAGAGAAATACTCTCTCATTTCCAATCAGATACTGTATCAAAGCACTAATACACAGCCAAAGGGATCCTTTTTATAGGGGTAATGATTGTCAAATCTCAACATGTTTTCAGTGACAATTCAACTTGAAAGAATCCTGCCAGAAGTCAGGTACTTCAAACACAGGAAAACTGCCATATTCCTTGAGGTCTCCTATCGTCTCCTTAACTAGATTTTCTTCTCCAAACACCAAATCTGAGGGCCCTGACCTCAAAAAACACTTCACTATAGGCAAGGTTCTTCTTATGCCAAGTGGATTCAAGACCCAACCCTACCCAACCCTAGAGGAAACTTTCAGCTTATATGTTCCAGTTTAATTTATTTTAGAGGTTATTTGCACTGCTGGTGAAATTTAGGGGAGTTCTGTGGATTATTTACTTATCTCTTTGATCCACATTTGCCAAGACTGTTGTTCTATTTCTTTCCATTTGCAGCCTAGATTGTTTTACTTCCTTTATTTTCTTAGTAATTTCTTTTGGTTTTGTTTTAGCTCCTCTCTCATTTAGGAGGGTGAACGTAAAATTTAAAATGTATAATTATTTGGGTTTAGTACCATTAAGGAAAAAGAGGATTGAAAGAGGGATTGTATACTTTTAAGTTTTCTTTCTCTATGTTATAAATTATGTTTGGTATCTTGAGGCCAGTTGCCTAAATCACAACGGCCAAAATCACTCAGTGCCAAAAAAGCCTGGTACAAGGCAAAGCACAGTTAAATGGTCAGAAAAAGAATAATAATTTCCCTGATTTTTTAGTTGCCAGAAGGTGAAAACCTCTCCTTTACATCTCATTTGAACTGGAGAAGCTCCTCAGTTGTTAAATGAACAGTCAGATTAATTGCTGACACAGAAGACTTTAAACAAAGAAGTTTTGTAAAGTCATTTGTTCCTTTTGCATCTTTATCTTCATCTGACATGGATTTAACCTTTGTTCCTAAGCCCCATGTCAGCGAGGTTCAATTTTAGTCTCAGAAAGCAAAAGTATCATTGCTGGGTTATTTTAAGAGAGAAATACAATCTATGTTCTCTAAAGGTGAATACTGACCTATTGCAGGGATGGTGGCAGAAAATGCAGGGAGGAACTTTTCTTGGAGAACCTTTTGAAGTGTAGCAGGAACCTAGGAGGGGACTTGGGTATGAATTAAGCTCTAAAATGCCTCTAGCATTTCTTAAAGAACTCCACCAGGCTTGCAAATCTTTGGAGAACTGTTTCTCATTTATTTATTTATTCCTCTATCTGAAGGCAGAAAACACTGTTTTAATGCTTCAGTGATTCTAGAAGTAGAACAAGCTTCTTGGGCCAAATTCATCTCACCTGAATTTAAATACTGAAATTAGGAGACAGGTTGCTCTTGGTTTTTCTTTATAGTCAGGGGAGAGATTAAGATAACTCCAGAGGGAATTTAGGCATGTTGATGTGCTGCCATTCATCTCTTTAATCCTTTTTTCTTACTTTGCCTGAATCTACACTGCCCAGTTGTACCTATTTCCTGGGATTTCTTGACATCTTTTTGTCCATCATATGTGACCAGTCATTTGGCAGTAAAACTGAATTCCCGCATTCACTGGTGTACAAAGCAAATGCACTGTCAGCCCAGCAAACTTACTGCCACAAGGTCTTGCTGAAGCCAGAAGCTTAGCAGGATTCAAGTAAGTATGAGATATTTGTGTCAGTAACAAAAAAAGCCAGGTATAATAATCAAGATTAAAAAAATAAATAAGATTTTTGAGAGAGCTATAAACCTACATTTTTCAGGGCTTATGTGAACTTCTAACCAACAAGGGTTTGGAGTAAGTTTTGTCCAGTAGAAATTCTCCAGGATTTATGTTTTAACTCACTTAGGCACTTTTGAAATCCCACCCCCTGGGCCTGCTGAACTTCTGATTGATCCAGGATGACATTTCCTCTAAGCATATGTTCTTAATCACCAAACAATGCACAAATTTGTTTTAAAAATAGTTCCTGGATAATTCAGAAAGAAAACAACAACAAGAAAACAAAACTTTTCCGAATAAATAGTCACAAATAATTTGCTCAGCAGTGTTTCTTTCCTTACTTCATATGCTTGCATTGCCTGTCCCCATTGCCTTGCCGTCCGCACAAAAAACCCCCACTTGGCTATTTGCCTACTTGTGCTAACAGTCCTTAGTCTTAATTGACACCAAAACTATCATAGATGCTTTGGAAGCTGGAGTGAAGATGATGTGCATATCTTGGAAGGATTCACATTCTAGAAAATGCAGGATTCAAAGTTAATTATGTTACAGGGAGCTTTAACTATATTTCTTCAAAACTCCAATTAGTAGTACGGTCTGGCTTAAGATGCAGTTTATTATATGTGGTTTTAATTACTGTTGTACTCCAAGGAAGTACAAGGCTTGGTTCTTAATATCTGTCATCTGAGAAGAAACCTTGAAGCACAGGTACTCATCAGGGCATCACGGCCATCCTCCAACTCCTTATGGCAATATAGGTGGGTCCTTCAAACACCTTTTCAATGCAACACGGGCAGTAGAGAACAGTTGCCTTCCAGCAGGCAGCCAGGAAGGCAGAAAGGTGGGTACCAGACTTAGCCAGGATTAAAGGATGCAGAGGCTATAAAAGAAGGTTATGCCAAAGAACTAAGTAGTACGTGTGCTTTAAAGCACACAAAATCTCTTCTCACCTAGTGTAAATAGATGAGGTAATCACAAGTTAGAAAGGGAGAAGTCTCAGAAGTCTGAGCAGTCCTTTGTTTGCAGTTTCTCCTCTGTGCTTCGAAGGATCAGAGTGCAATGCACCTTACATAAAGGTCACACTATTATACACCCTGCAACAATTATACCATCCCTGGTAGCAACTAGTCATTGCAAAATAATTGTTGTGAATTTTTATAGAAGCCTTTTGTGGGCTTTTTTTCACTCCTTCTTGATCCATGCAGCTGACTCATGAAGCTGGAAGAGGAGACGAAGCAGCTAATTGCTGCGGGAACTTACATCACCAAGCTCTCAAGCTAAGCACCCGAAGCTGGTTTCGTCTCACTGAAACCATGACACTGAAACTACTGTTCTGTCACTCTGTAGAGCAATGGCTGAATGTTCATGACTGAGGCTGGAAACAAGCAAACTGCAGCAGCAATTGAAAGATAAAAAGAACAGGAAGGTTCTTTGTTTTATACAGACAGCCTTTCAAATTTACAAAATGTCTAAGAGCTTTTTTAAAAGCATCCAGTTACTCTTTGCTGGCCTTTTCTCATCTTGACTTTGGTCATTTCAATCAAATTTTATAGCTGCCAATGCTGTAGAAAAGCTACTGTGTATTGCTTCCTACTTTTAAATCCCAGAAATTATCCCAAAGAAATAATTAATTCCAGGGTTGGATCTTCAGCGATGACAAAAGGGCCACATACTAACATGATTGCGTCAATGTGTACCTCGTATACTTTCCCCAGTCACATGAGAAAGAAGCATTTACCTAATTGTGTGGCCTTCTTCACTATCCTTCTACCTGTCCCATTTCACAGAATAGCAGCATCCAAAATTAATTCCTTCACATGCCAATGTGACTGTTCTAGATCAAGTCACTGCCTAAGTTGTAGGAAAATCATCTAGGCTGGTTTGCTTGCCTACATAATAAAAGGATTTCAGTCTGCAGAAGTCTCATCATGACAGATTCGCAGATGTTAGTCACCCTTTAATTTTAAAGGAAGCAAGATGTGTCATTGATGTCAGTGAATTTATTTTAGCACGTTATTAAGAGTGCCATTGTGGAGCAGCAAGACAGGACCTTTCCACTTTTCTAACAGAGCACTTAATCACACTTTTTCCTCCACTGGGCTCTCTTCACCCAGTGTGCACGTGCACTGCTCCCAGTGGTGAAAGCTGAGTGTCAAAAATCCTCCGTGAGTTCATAGTCAAGTGAAGTTCTGGGAAAGAGGTTCACAGTTGGACTCCCAGTTGGACTCTGCCTTTTCACAAGGGTGTTAATTCTAGACAGCCAGCTTACTGCGAGGCTCAGGGCAATGGGGCTTCCACAAAGAAGTCTTATTACAAACCCCAGAGTTGAATCCAAGCTCTGACACAAGCTGCTGGAGACTGTAGAAAGGTCTGGATCCCCAGTGGGCTCTGAACACCCACTGCAGCACCAACGCCACTTGGAACACTGCTCTACCGCATCCTTTCTTCTTGCATAGTCAGCTCAAACTGTGGAAAGGGAGTATTTCTGCTCAGGGAAGCAGAACTTGTACTACAAATTGAATCATAAACACTCATTTTTTTTTTCAGAGAGCATGCCTAATTGAACAGCAGTGAAATGAATCTCTAATTCCTCACCAATACTGGCCACCCACCCACTCAGCCAAATGAATCAGTTCTCTCCTGGCAGCCATGGGGGAGCCAGAGTTGACAATACAGTGAGAATACACATCAGTGAAGATGATGCTTTCTTTTCCACAAATATCTTGTATTATTCCCTTATCTGCACCAGGCTGCATATGGGCAATACAGGCCATTATTGATAAAAGCCACCACAAATCTGAATGTCCTTATAAGGATTGCTTTGTTTGTTTAAGGCTCTAACCATAGATTTGGGATGTAAATGTCTTCCTGAATCCTGTGTTAAAAGCATCCTATACAAAGAATTAAAAGCTTATATGCCCACTATTTTATTCTTGCTTGATTTATGATGCATAATGGTTCCATTTTCTGTCTACAATATGTAAAAAACACTCTATGAAGGTGTAACAATAATACCTGATGGAGGCCAGGACCTGGTGAAGCATTTTTCAAAAAAACTGCTGGAGCCAGCCCTCTTAGGATTAGAAACTGGCAGATGGGTAGACGCTAGTTTGGTTTTCACTGTATTATTTAAATTAAATTATGCCAACAAGCACCTTTTAAATGTTGTGCACTGCAACACATACAGGTTAAATTCTCTCTGACACTATCCATTACCAAAAGGGCTTGTGCTAATATCTCACAATCCAATTGAAACTACTCTTCTCAACTGTAATGTGCATCGGACATGGCTGTATCTGTGAACTATCCCTCAGCATTGTCTTGATGATGTTTGTCATTCATTTTGCCAGCAGAAAGTGACACTTCCCTGCACCCAGAAACAGGGCGAGGAGTTTCACTGGAGAACTGAAAAACTAGACTACATTCAGTCTGCATTTATGTCCATTACAATCCCTTATGGTGAGCATGCAACTTTTTCAGTGTTAAATATGATAAATTTTTAATGTGTTGCCCTATTCCAGTTTTCTTGTTTAAATATGCTGAAAATAGATTGTACTATGGTACAGGCAAGAGTCAATATTCTGAGAAAAGTAAACAGGAAAGAGATAGTAACCTTGATACTACAAAATATATGTAAATTAGGCTAAAATAATGCTTTGTTTAATATATTGGCCTTTGATGAATGAAGACAATGATGTCATAAGTATAATAAAAAATGAGTAAGTGTATTTGTTTTTTAAGCTTGGCGAACTTAAGGCACAATTCTGATAATCCATCGGTGGAGGATACAGAGGAGGGCCAGAGACAAGCTTCTGAAATCTAAACACCTTCAGACATTGACCTGTTCAACTGACACATGGCTTTACAACAGGCTAGAGTTGAAACCCCAGATACTGAGATTCACCCCGTACATCTCTGGAACCTGAGACTCTTTCCAGACTTTGTTTTTCTCCTTTTTAAGATAGAATATCTACAAATAATCCCATTACATTTCTGGGACTTTGATTCATTTTTTCTCCTTTTTCCTGTAACTTTTTAAACAAGGGAATGGATTATTTTAGAATCACTGAGCACTTGTGTTGCTATTCAGGCCTGGGCAATTATAAAGGTAGAGTTTTCACGGTGTAATCCAGTACTTCCCTGGGGAAAGAAGAAGGTATATCTGCTGTTTGATGTGATATTGTACATATTGTTTGCACTTGTTATAGGAGAATTGGGACCTGATTCTTATTTTCTTTTGTATTTGATTTCTCTGGTACTGCCTGTGATACTTCTATCATGAAACTTGAGCTATCTTTAATAACGGACCTGTTTATTGGATGCGATAGTTGCATAAAACAGGCTAGATTTCTCCCAGGGATGAGGAAGGACAGGAATTTCTGTAAAACACATTAGCAAAGGGATTTTGAAACCATAATTCATATGTGTCCAGGGGGCTCAGGAATTATTTTTAAGCAAATTAATGAATCTCTGGTTGGTGCCGATTGTGTCTCAGTACTTTGGGAGGGCGGTTTGACACTACGGCACATCACAATTTTACATGAATACAAATTACATTAGAAACTATCATTGGGTGTCAAGTCTCTCAGTGCCACCAGGCTGGGAAAGCCAGATTGTCACTGGCAGAAGAGGGACAGTAACCTGTGAGCTAAAACAAACCAGCTGGGAAGAGAACCCTCTTGGACTCTATTGCCGGTGCAGCTCCTGTTGTTTTACACCATACTTTTTGGTGCCATGTGGTGTACCCTCTAGGCCTTTCTGCACCCTCTGTGATGGCAACTGAGAAGTTTTGATTGCTTCTAGTCAGAGGTGGGCTCTGATCCTAGTCCCACAAAAGGCAGTTGATTGTCATATGTGGACGGCTGGTCTGAACCAGTATGTCAAATTCTACGTTAACTCAAAAAACATTAAAGTGATAACTTCATCTCGAGTTACTTTCCTATTCATCTATAGAATTTCTCAATTATGTATGACTAATTTTGCACAAAGTCATTATTTGGAGCAATTTGTCTAAGTATGAGAGGCAACACCTTCAACCTTCCTGGATGGTGGGTGGGGAAAATGTCATAATCAGTTCTGCTTTGGCATGAGTTATTAAGCGGTCACAGGAGTTCAAAGGAGAGAAATAATGAACAGGTAAGTCATTACATGCAAAAATTCTTCTTCTATATTATCAAAATACAAATTAATTACAGATAAGATCAGATGAATTTTCTTTAATGTTAGTTTTTTCCCAGAGATGGTAATGAAAGCGTAGAGCATGTGGGAGGAGAGGAGTGGAGATGTATGGAAGGGATGTTTTATTAATGTTGGCTTGATTTCACTGGGAAGACATTGCCTGTGAAAGAAGCAAAGGAATCAGGAAAGGCTCTGGGACATGCAAATAAAATCATTTTTATTGCACTTAGTGTGCTAACTCATGCATGATCTCATTCAGACTCTCAAAGCAATCATAAAACTATCTCCATGCAACAATTACTTCATCAGCCAATGCAATCAGCAGGTAGGGCAGCTGGCAGCCCTTGCCACAGGATCCTCCTGAATTCATTAAGTTGTGAAGGGATAACTTGACAAGGTTTCCACTCCTGATTTTTAAGGGGATGACCATAGCTAAAGTGAATATGCGGCTCATCATAATCAAGAAATGGAAGACCCCCACCTCTTTCCCCTCCCCCCCTTTTACATGCAATACTAATATTCACATGACAACAAACATTTTCAAAATAATAGTCCTATATACTTAAGACTAATCAGAGCGGGCGCCATCCAAGTTGCAAAGGTAGCAATTTTCCTTCATTAAAACCAAATCAGGAGAGAGAACTTCAGGATTCCTTAGGGCTAATTACAAGGTGTTAATAATAACAATATAATCGCAGCAATTTTCTAGCTTTGCCCAAACCTATAATCTGCCCTGAGTACCTTATAGGATTGTCTCTGAGTTTATATAAAGCTAAGTGCTAGCCCAAAAAATGTTTTAAGTAATTTAATTTTTACATCATGTCTCTTTGCACTCTGTTTGCAGTAATGTGGCAGTTGTTAGTGGAGAGCTTTTTCACTGGAGGAGAGGACAAGTAGCAGCACGACTGCTCAAAAAAACCCTCTCCCATCTTCCCAGAGCACAGGTTGTATAGCAGGAACGCAGAAGACCCAAGGCAGGCACCTCCAAGCACAAGCCAAGGCTGCTTAGAGGGACTACAGTGACATTTCTTTGGCCACTCCTGCTCACAGCGGAAGGGAGGGAGGTAACTGATTATGGAAGAGCTGGAGACAAACAACAAACAGATAAACGTACAAATTATTTTCACATACACCTCCTAATTGCTTGCTAAAAACCCTCTAGGACCATGATCAGATGTAACATATTGCTGGAGTGGAGTGAGTCACTTTTCAAATATCTTCAGCCTCAATAGCAAATCAACAGCGCTGGCAGAGTGAGGCATATTTTAAATAAAAGAAAGGGAATAGTTACGTAGGCTCTTCAGGGTGAATTTAGCAAGATCTAGCTGGGAACAGTTCTCACCAACATCTGGAGGGTTTTCGAGGTCAGGCCACAATCCTGAAAATCCTGTAGCCTCATACACACAAAAGTAAGGAGAGACAGCTTGATACAAGCACAAAGCAGAAATCTGAATTGAACATTAATCCTCTACCAAATTATTAAATTGTTCCACTCTTGATCTGGCTGCAGTTCTCAGCCTCATGGTGATCACTTACCTCAACCATGTAGAAACACGGTGTAATGTGATTTGAAGAAAATTTGGTTTAGACATAAACTAGAGACATCAGAGACACTGTTCTCAAGGGGATATATTGTAATAAGATATTTGTCTTTTTTTCCCAGAGAAAACATATTTACCTACAGCATGTCAAATTTTAGCCTGCAGTAAAATGATTTATGAACAAATTCTAAGCTATCTTCACAACTGACAAGTTAATTCGCACTGAAGAAAAAGAAAAAGAGGAATTATGACAACACTGAAGAATGTTAACATGGTACATATTCTAATTGAATAAAAGACACCTTACAGAGTTACAGTGCAAACCCGTATTCATTTCAAAGCTACTTACAGGCTGAGAAACTTCAAAAAAAATTGTATTACAAATACTGGAGTCAAATTTCTGTGCATTGGGAAGCTTATCCACTTCAGACCTTCAAAACTGAACTGTGAAATCTCATACAAACAGTTATGTCTAGAAATTTTTTGGTACTTCTCAGATGAAAAATAATGTTTGGATTTTGGGTGAAAACTGGAAGAAATGAGAAAATAAGCAAATTGAGTAGCCAGAGCCACTTATTGTACAGGCAGTTTGCCCCACAAAAAATGTGGAGGGAGGAGAGCATGAGAAAAATATGTAGGGGGAGTGTCAGTAGGAAATTTCTTAATTTTCTGTCTTCCCAAGCTCACCTCTATTTAGGAAAGGGGGGGAGAAACAGTCATAAGGGGTTAAGCACAGGGCTGGAGTCACATCAGATGAGTTCAAGAGGTGGTTCTTTTTCTATCTTACAAGATAACCCTGAGAGAAACAAACAGCTCTTCATTTCTGTACTGTCTGCCTCTTTTTTTTCAAAAGCCTTTATTCAAAAGCCTTTTTTCAAAAGTACTGCATACTTTGATGTCTAGAGATGAAAAGCGGTTTTTGAGGTAAGAAATCACAGTTTAGTCCTAATCTAGAAGAATCAGTGGCTACTAATGATGAGTAATTATATTTCATACAAGTAATTTTTGTCTTTATGGGTTTGTTTTATGAGGCACTTATTGGGTCAAACGGTGCTAAGTGGATAAACAGAGTAAAAAATTAGCTTTTTATTTTTTCTTCCCCCCTAGCCCTCCCAGTTTACAATCATAAAGTTAGTACAGAGCAGGGACCATTTTTCCCTGCTTGTAGTCAGATGCAGTCCCAGCACTAAGTAAATTGAACACTTCACACCGTTCACTAAAGTAAATTTATTCTGATTTATCTTATATACTTGTCAAAAGCTGTGCCAAGATGTATACACAAACCATTTTCTTGGATGGTTTCAAGCTAATCATATTAAAGTATTTGCTTTATTGGCTTTGGGAGGTTTCCAAGTGGAAATGATTGAAGTGGGGTCCAAAACCAGCTTTGTTTCATTGCCAGTTCTGGTGCTAATGTGTGTCTTGCTGGACTTCTATCATCTGTGTCAATGGGCCTGAACTTCCATGTAGGAGGCTTCCAGCGGCAGCTCATCATCAGTTTATTTCTACAAAACGTTGTGCTTAATAAGTCAATTATTTAGAAAATGAACAAACAGGAAAACGTGACACTGGTTCTGCAAAAGGTGGTGCTCATTCACTGCAGTGAAAGAAGTTTGGGGGTTTCTTGCAGGCTGAAAACCAAGTTATCCACATAAATATGTAGGAAATGGGGCATGCAGTGAAGCAGCTCTGCAGATCTCAGGGGAACAAAAGATGACATTAAAGGATAAAGAAGTCCATACCACGAACATCTACTTTATCAGCACTCTGAAGAAGTGAAATGTTAACATAGAAGGGTTGTCCTTCAGGGCCTAACTCACAGCTTTGCCCCTATG
Source organism: Piaya cayana (assembly GCA_013389865.1). Lineage (NCBI taxonomy): Eukaryota > Metazoa > Chordata > Aves > Cuculiformes > Coccyzidae > Piaya > Piaya cayana. The sequence continues at coordinate 302,227 of WAAB01011235.1, forward strand.
CAAAAGCTAAATGGGCAGAGAATAAGCAAAAAAATGTAGAAGTTACTGACAGAGGTATCCTTCATTCTTCTGCCCTCTTTCCAGCACCTTGAAAATCTGGGCTATTGGGCTTCTTTGGGTTATTCTGAGCCTTCCCAGAATCAGATTTGTTGCAATTTATAGAGCAGCAGGATCAAGCAGGACAAGCTTACAGAAATCACGCTTTGTGATGGAATATAACACCTAAAAACCTCATTGGCCTACTGATGCAAGTCATGGCTTGTAGCAAATGCAGTTTTAATTGTGGTGAAGCACTGAAGATCCAACTCAAAGGCAGAAAGACACAAATCTCTTGCTGTAGCACTGCTGAGGGTGGGAAAAACAAATAAGACATCTGTTCCAAGGCAGGTATACATCTGCATACACCCAGACTTAGTAAGCAGAATCATAGAATCACCAGGTTGGAAGAGACCCACCGGATCATTGAATCCAACCATTCCTATCAAACACTAAACCATGCCCCTCAGGACCTTGTCCACCCGTCCCTTAAACACCTCCAGGAAAGGTGAATCAACCACCTCCCTGGGACACTTGTTCCAATGCCCAATGACCCTTTATGTGAAAACCTTCCTCCTAATGTCTAGCCTAAATCTCCCCTGGTGGAGCTTGAGGTAATACTGCTACCAAGTTTTTCAATACATTTTTTTTCTGCCACGTCTCCAGGTGCTTTGCAGAAGGTTTCAGTTATCACTAGCTCTGTTTTACAGCTAAATGGGGTCCCATGCAGTGATGTTACTAAGCCTAGATTGTCCCTGGACCAGCAGCAGGATGCAGAACATCGCTGTTCTGGACTCAGCCCAACACGGAAAACTGATTATGTCTGTTTTCCCTATGGGACCCATTTTTCTATATTTTTATTTTGAGAATACAGGTTGACAGATACCAGTTGTGAGCATGCGAAAGTGCTCATATCCTGGAGAACAAATAAAAACAAAACCACATATGGATAACTTAGATAAAAGGTTTCAGCCAGCTACGTATCTTTGGCTCTGCATCCCTACACTCTGGTTCCTGGTATTTTACAATGGAGAGTGCTTCAGGGAAAGGCTTTTTGAATTGTATAAACCACCAGCACATCCACATATGCAAAATAATAACAACAGTCTTAAAAAGTTAATTCAGTGGCCTGCCCTTTCCTTGCCATTCCCTTAATTTGTGCCTCCTCTCTTTCTTCATATAGATTTCCCATTCTTTTCTCACGGAGGTGACCAAGATTAAAGGTTTACTGTGGCTGATTATTCAGGAAAATCCCACTTTCTAAATCTGCTTCTAATTAAAAAGGGACGGGAGGGGAGGAAGGGAAAAAGCCCTTCTTACTGTACACACAGGCAGCCTAATCCATCCTGCTGACTTTCATAGGCATGAGCTTCTATCTTAGTATTAATAAACTATTTTCTGAGATTTATGTTTCTTAACCCTCTTCACCCCAGAGATTTTTTCGGATGTGAGCTGTAGATGTCAGTTCAAGAAAAGATGGGCATCTGACTTTATTCTGGACATCAGTTTATTTATGAGGGAGGGGGCCAGGAGTTCAACTCTTGTGTTCGTAACAGGGCTAAGCAAACAGCTCCAACCCAGTTCTAAGCCATTCTAAATAGACGGAGGAGCTGGTAACCCAACTCCCAATCATTGCTGGGGTTCACGTTTAGGTTGTGATTTTATTCCATTCCCAAATGTCACTTTATCCCTGCTTTTCAGGAGCTTATTTTCAAGGATTTATGAAATGTGAGATGACAAACCTGGTGTAATAATGTCGTAGAGATTTTGCCCTTAACTCACCCTGGAAAGTGCTCCACATGGATGGTGCGGAGGTAGCTTCCAAGAGCAATCTTATTTCTCCAAGGAAAAAGAGAATCTGAGCTGTGTGCCATTAAAATTTAAAACTCAGAGAGGGTGAGAGGGGACTAAGAAGATCATTAATCAGAACAGGATAAAAAAAATAAAATGCAAGATTTCTCTTGCCTGGGGAAAAAAAGAGGGAAAAAAGAAGATGAAAAATGGATTTACAGGAGGACAGAATAGCTCTACAAGGATTTGTCTAGATCTTACACAGCAAACTGCTGCCTCCACACAATTCGCCTTTACCATAGAGACAAAAAAGTTCCCATTACTTCCCTTTTGTCTATATTATTGTTATTACTATTTGTTACTAATAATACAGAACACCTGAACTGTATTTACAGATTCTCACAGCCACGGGAAGAAAGCATACGAATGGCTTTCTGTGCAGATCCTGTAGACTTCAGATCAGGGGTAACTCAAAGGTATTACCCATCTTGATGTAACTTTAAGTGTTATGGTTTGATGGAGCTGTTAGAAAAGAGATATCACGTGAGAATAAAGCAGTTTCCTCAAAAAAAAAATCCCATCTGCTCTCCCACACACATTTTCCAATACGCTACCCATTTTAATTTCTGCAGCATGATTTCTGTTTCCTGTGTTACCAGTTGACCCAAATCAGAGGCCTCCAGAGAAATCAGGGATGATCCCCATATATATGACTGTTAACAGAGGAGACAAATCAAAATCAAACAAAGAGATGGAAGAAAACAATTATTATTATTCTTTTCCAAGGAAATATCTTCTCTTCCCAACCCATTTAGAGAGGCAAATAGACCAAATTAAAGGACTGTTTGCTGCAGAAGACAGAAAAAAATTAAACTACCATCACATACTGTGTTCTTCCAGGCAAACAGAAAAATAGAAAAAAAAGAGGGAGGTGGATCTTCTGGCCCACTTAGTATCTGCTTCCAGTACACGGCAGAAAGGGAAATGTGATGAAAGTGTTCATGCAGGTATGTGATCTTTGGGCAGTAGCTCCTCTTCCTTACAAACAGTAGCAACTTGAGACACAGAAGAGCTTTCAGGAAGGCAAACATCTCAAGTCTGGGGTAACAAAATTAGGTTTTAAATCAGACATAATCACGTATCCAAGAACTTGTCTCTTCTTGGTTCTTGCTATGTGTGTACCCTAGTTCGTCTGCTCCTTTGAGCTTCAGATGCATTGCAGTAGCGGTAGCCACTGGGGTCAGCAAGGTGCAAATACCTTGTGCCACCTGAAACACCTGCAGGGGAAAAGAGTGTCCGTAATCAGGAGGGGAAACATTTTATTACTAGAATTTGTTATGGAACTCCATACTAAGGATGCTGAATGGGGAACACCTAATAAAAAATTAAAAAGTACTGTGAATTCTCACTGAAGTCAGTGTATAGAAGCACAAGGTGCAAATATTTGGCTTAATTTCTTTCTGATTAGATGGTTGGGAGGGGGAAAAGAGGGTATAATTCATCAGTAAGAATGAGATCAACACATCAGTTTCATAAGTCATTTATGCATCTGAGGCTTTGCTTGGTGCTTTGCTTATGTACAGCATGCATTCTCTCCTAGAAAGTTATAGGGGAAAAAATCTCTTTATTATTACTTGAATGTTAACTTAGCAGTAATGTTGTACGGCCTCTGAGTTCAATGGTAAGGAGACACCAGTGGAGAGGCGTTAAGAGCTGATGATTACATTAAACAATGTTGGATGTGTTCATATAAAAACAACCATAGGGATGTTTCCATGCCACATCTGTCTGCGTAAATATCTGCATATAATTGTAACCCACTTCTTCTCGTAAAGATACAAAGCCATATCTCTGGTGATTTACATTGTGTATCTGTAATCTGCTGCAAGGTCAAAGGATCTGAACTGAGGTCTGTGGAGCTACTCCAGATTTACACTAGTCTCATAAAGATCAAAATCTGGCCCTGAACATTACCCTTGCTATTCACAGGCGTATTTTTATGTTTCTGTTATCTTCTGCCTTCTTACATTCCTGAAGAGTTTTCCTGCTAACATACTTGGACTACAAGATTTTATGTAATCATCTAATCTTGGACCTTTTTTAAGAGAAAGGAAAGATGGCAGCTGGGTTATATTACAAAAACTACAGTATTATATGACTAGAAGTATCAGTATCTAAAACTCAATACGATTATCAGCCACTGCCTAGCATCTAATTATTTTAATGAAATCCTACAAAAATTCCACTTCATTCAAATATTTTACTACAAAACTAAAAACAAATAATTCAGAGGATGGCAGGAGAACAGCTCTATCTGCAAACTGCGCTTCCAGCAGTAACACTGATCTGTGTATGTGAGATGATCCTTCAAAAAATTAATAGAAACCTAAAATCTTAATGGTCATTCTATAAAAAAATACATCACAGTTGGGAGGTTTGGTTTGGAGGTTGGGTTTTTTGGGTGGGGGTGGTTGGGGTTTTTTATTAAAGGTAGTGCAGAGATCAAGTCATTGTTTCTTTAAATGCGCTGTTAGGAAACATGATTTGGAAACTTTCTGCAAAAATTTTTCCTTGAAGTCTGAAAGGTATCAGTCACGCCAACGTGGTCTATAAATGGCAAAGCAAAAAAAAATTCAGATTTTAGATTTCCCCATTCGTAAACATAGTTCTCCCTGTTATAGAAGATATTCAAGGAGTACAATCGACATCTCCAAGGCCCAGAGGAAATTGCTTTCAGTGTCAGGTTGAGATTGCAAGAATTCCAGGAGCCGGTGCATTCCCCCATTGCACCATTGAATTAAATCTGAACAAGCACCTATTTATATTCAAAATACTGTGGAGTCCTATGATACACCTGGTTTTATAGTACTTGGAAAGGTTTTAAAGGAACAAACTGACAAATTAATTGCCATAGATTTATTAAGAATATTCTTTTCTGTCTCAGCACAGAATGATCCTTTCACTTCACGTTTGTATTCTGGCAATCTGTACAAACACAAGTCAAATAATCTTGAACAGGTTAGTTCCAGCCATAACCCCCTTCACCATCAATATCTTAGCCATTCCTTAACCTGTGTGATTTTCTTCAATGAGCGTGTTTATGCTTCCAAACACTTCCCGTGAATGCCAGCTGGCTTTAAATGTAAAAATTACAAAAGTAAAAGGAAAATGAAAGTTGCAAAAGCTCTTTTGAAGAGGCTTCCCCCCACCTGAATCCTAGTGAAAGACACATCATAAATACTGAATGAGCTTTTTATATACCTGACCTCAGGGATGCAGCACAAAAAAAAAGGGAGGAAGGGGAAGCAATTCGATTAATACAGCTGGATACAGTTCCGCCGCCAAAGTGGCTAGATCCTTACTGGCTAATGTTCTCAGAGACACAATGAAATAAAAATGTTATCTCTCTTTTAGCTGTAATCTCTGATTAGAACGTTTTGTCAATTAGCATTGCTGTTGTCAAAACTTGCTCCCAACAAAGGATGAGAAAACCTGCCGGAGGGGGATCTCAACGGCTGGCCAATTCCAAGCCTTGCAGTAAGGTGGGAGACTCATCCCTGCAAGAAACATCATGTTTTACTAGGGTGCAACACTGACTTTTGTGTCGTGAGGTGAGAACACTTATCTTGTATTACCCATCTCAGAAGCCTAGCAGAATGTCAAATAACCCCCAAAAGAAGAAAAGCTTCATGCCAAGAATTGGAAGTGTCAGATTACATTGAAGAGCGTGTCTTTTTCTTTTCCCCTTTCAGAAAGCAGGGGACTTGTGATCTTTGGAAGCTGGGGTGCTGCTTCTAGTTAAAACCAAAACAAACCAAAAAAAAAAAAAAAAAAAAACCACCAAAACATGTTTGTAGGCAAGCTGTGAAAAACTTGCTGCGTGTTTTCCTTGCTCTATGAGTCACCTGGGGTTTAGTCACTCAGAGCTGGTCAAAAATGACAGGAATTTTTTTTTAGTGAGTTTTATTATCTCTCTTGTTAACTTGATCTTTGTGTTATGAAGTTCTCTGAGGTCTCAGACAAGAACAGGATCTCATTGTGCTAAGCACTGTACAAACATATAATAGCTAAAACAAACAGGCAGGAGATCAGGAGACAAAGAGCAGAAGGAAGAAAATACAATTGTTCCCATTTCATACATGGCAACCCCAGGCCCAGAGAGGTTATAGGACTTACCTAAAGCAAGGAACAATGTCCAGGGCTTAAAAATTCACCCATGTTTCCTGTGGGAGAGTACACAGCATTAACCACAAAATTGCCTTTCCTTTCCACCTACCTATCTGCTTATGAATGCACGGCCTGTCGTGAAATTCTTGATTGTTTCCTGAAACACAGAAGGGTTTCTTGGTTGTCTCTGACCCTCCATCAAAATCCTCCTCAGAGACTTCTGCTCTGCAGCTCATGAGCTTGCCCGTCCTCCACACGATGCTGCTGTAGGAAATACCCTGGCTCCACTCTCTGTACTATAGATTTGTCTGAACCGTGGACATAGCTTCAATGTGGTGTAATCTTGGTACCTGGCCAGATGGGTGTATTAACTGCAAATATTTCTTCATGAGAAATTCAAATGTAGGTTGTGGTAAACAAATGCATTTGAATGGAAACAATGTCATCTGAGGGGGCAGAGAGGCATTTTGTGGCTTTTCAGAAGGCTTTATACAAGGCTTCTCTATAACAAATAGCTATAAAACGTAATTCGCCATTTTAGGACGAGGGAAAAAGTATCTTCTTGCCTTAAAACTGCCGAGTAGCAGTCAGTACACTGTAACCCCCAGAGCAAAAATAAGACAAACCCGAGGACTGTTCTCATGTCAGAGCTGCAGAGCAGCAAGATTTAATGTGTTGGGTTTTTTAATGAGTTGCGAAAAGAAGTGGACAGTGAGGTGATGAAATTTCCCGAAGTGCTGACAGACTAAGACGTTCTTACTTAGTTATGGGAAATGCTGGAATATGCATGTTAATTGGTATGACTGTTTAGGGTTGTATTCAAGCATGCAGCATTCTTGGAAAGAATTGGTTTCATGTGCATCTTTTTGATGTGGTGCTCATTCCTGAGCCACGACTCCATTTCTTAAGGATTGGAAAAGACAAACAACCATGGTGAATGTGGCGTGAGCAGTGCTAGAGAGGCCCGGGGTAGATTAAAAGGTCTCTAAAGGGAGCTCTTACACTTGTAGGAGGCTCTAGAAAAAAATAGGAACCACCAGCACCAGGAGCAACATGCTCTGAACCCCCTTACCAAGGTTGGAGATGACAGCTGTTATGCTCCGCTTTGCACATGGCACCCAAATTTCATGGTCAGAATTGCAGCCTAAAAGCCATGGACAAAGATACACATTATTTCCTACCGTCATATCACTCAGCTCGGGAACTCTAACATACTAAAAAAAAATTAATTAAAGATGACAATATATCTATCAGTAAGACGGGATGAAATACTGCACCACTCTCCCGGTTATTGCAGTGTTATGGCTCAACTGAACCATCCAGAAATCCAGCTTGGATGGGAGCAACAGGGTGAGCTTAGAGATATTATTAAATGCAAGATTAGCTACCAGTAGCATTCCCCAAACACACTTGAAAAGTGACAGCCACGCAAAATTAACCAGAACATGACAGATTAATGCAGGCTGCAGAGAGTACGGTGAGGTCATTCAGCTGCTCAAAACTCTTCACAACAATTTGTGAAATGACTGGCTGATTCCTAAGAAGAAAAAAAAAAGAAAAGTCTAAAACCATAACCAAAAGGCTATGAGAAATGGTAACATTTACACCATACGTACATGCTACAAAAACGAGTGGCTTTGTTACTACTTATTTACTATTTCATCTCCTGGAACAGGGGGTGTTTTATGGTATTTTATTCATTCACAATCCTCTAATTTCAGTTTCTAAATATCCAAAGAGCCAAAGCTACACTTTGAATAGAAGATACTTTTGTGCTACTTGCAAATTGAAAGTCAGGATTTCTAAGACCAGCTGATATTGCCAGAGAAAGCTTTTCCTAAATTGGGAACCCAGAGCAGTTTTTAGGAGTGAATCATCCTCCAATTTTTGCAGATTTCTATGAGAGAGAGACACAACAAATTACTCCTAAAAATCCAGCATGCCCTCATTCTCATTTTATTTCAGGATGTAATCTGTGTACATCTGAATTTACTGACAAGTAACAACACCTGAAGAACTAAACAAATAAATTAATTAGAGTATTTGTGTTGTCAGAGCTGACGTCTGATTAATGAAAGAGCCATATTCAAACCTCAGTCCCATGCTTTACTCATTCCTTTAATAGCCGAGAGACTGTTGTGTTAGAAAAGGGTGTAATAAGGACACATTGTCCTAGACGTTGTGTTTCCTAACATTTTGTTAACTGGACACATTTTTGTGGGTTAATAACCTCGCTTGTTTTCTGATGCTTACATTCAATTGCAAAAGCAGCTCAGAGGGAAAAAAAAATGCAAAGAAAGACTAGAATAAAAGCCAAGAAAACCTTCTATGGAAGTGTAGGTGTTTGGACATGATAGCCTTTTGGCAACTTCAGATGCTTTTTTTTTTCCCTAGGTGTTTAAAGAAAAGCAATTACCTCTGTGATGACACTTAATATGCCAAGATTCAGCCTTGAGCAATTTTTTATGACTATGTTATAAACTCCAGAAACTACAGAGTACACTGGATCCACTGAAAGATGTTTCAGTGCAGCAGTTCTGACAGGAAAACTGTGGTTAGACTGGCATTTGAAAACTCTTGAAAAAAAAGACAAATAAAGCAAGCAAAAAAACAGTGGTTTAAGGGGATGGAAATGCTGCATCACTGGCTAGGGAAGTATAATAAATGAGCTGAGATTCTTTGCCGTTTGAAACTTATCTTTACATTTCGAAGCAGATTTTATCCCCTTTGCTTTCTTTGAACAGTAAACTTGACCTTCACTAAGGAGATGGAAGGAGCGAGAGTGTGGGATCCTGGTGTAGTCAGAAATGGTTGTGCCTTGAGGTTTGCAGATCCTGGGCAGTAGCTCCGCACACAGTGGTGGTTTATTCCTGTGCTCAGGTTAGAAGCTGGGCTTTTACACCCAGTCCCCTAGTCTGCAGCATGGACACCTGATACCTCCTAGAGAAGACATTGACCGACCACTGCAGGGCTCTTCTGATGAAGAGACCGTAGGAAAAATACAAGTGGCTTGTGCTTCCTTAACTCCAGAGGTGTCTAGGATGGTTTTCGTTATCAACAGAAACTGTTGGTTGAGGTGACACCCAGCAGCAGTCAGGACAGGACCTTCTGCAAAGCAGGAATGACCCTTCCACAAACCCCAGCTGCTGCCACTTCTGCTTTCAGAGGTTCCCGATGCTTTGAGTGGGGACTTAGGGTGGCTGTAAGGGCAATAATGAATTCCTGGTGTAAATTAGGCAAAATTCATAATTAAACAGTATAAGATCATGTGGTGGATTCCTTTATAATAGATACATGGCATCAGGAGGTTTTTATATTCATGAATTATTAAACAGAAACAATAGAGATGAGAGAAAAAAAAAAAACCAAA
>WAAB01011235.1:329148-398505 GCA_013389865.1 Piaya cayana
ACACGTTTAAAGTAAGAGGGGTGCATGCCCTAAACCCCATCTCAAGTGTCATCACTTAATATGGGGACAGTGGGGAGGGAAATAAAAAGGTGTAATCAAGGTTTTGTTGTTTGGGTTTTTTTGTTTGTTTAAAGAAAGCAGAGCCCTTAGCTAGAGACACCATGTAAATAGAAACTAGACCCAGTAGAGTCCGAGTGAAGTTCAGAGCCAGGGAATTCCTGCATTTCTGGGTGTAGGGAAAATTTTTGCATCCCAAGCCTCAACAGATATTTGCAACAGGATGGGCATCGGGCCCCTAAATGCAGAGCAACAGCTTTATCCATCACTGGCTCCTGTAATGCCTTTATCTGTATAAACAGCTTCAGCATTTGTTAAGCACTGTGAGGGGAGGTAAAGTGCAAGAGAGGGTTATTAGGCAGTTTGGTCTTTATCTCTTCCCGTTGGCATGCTTAAAAAGTTTTGGCTACAGCCAGGTGATCCTGGCTCTGCAATGCTGATGGAAAATGAGGTAAGAGGGAAGGGAGCTTTCTGGGGAAAGATGACATGGGTTATTTACACAAGAGTCGTGAGCAAAGGATTGTTGAACACTTCTGGGAGATGCTTGGAGGTTTTTATTAGTATTTGAAACAGTTTATATTCAGTAGAAGAACCCCTCAAGTCTCCTTCCCTCACTAAGAATGCCAATATGAGTGACACTTCAATCCCTTCTTAAGAGAGATCCAGGTATCGCAAACAACCCTACGAGCAGGGCAGTGGGGTGCCAAGAGACTGCGTAACCTGCCTGTCCCCGTGGGACCTCCCCAGTGCTGGCAGTGTCCTCCCCACGTTTCTCTTTGTAACTATTGTATTATGTGTATTACTCTTGCTGAACTTTGTGAGGAAGGCTGTGGAGCACTGGAGGCAGAACTTCTCCTGGATTAATTTTCTTAGCATGTTGTTGTGGAAGAAAGAAAGAAAGAAGGAAAAAAAAGAAGAAAAAAAAAGAAAAAGCAGAAAAAAAAAAGAAAAAAGNCACTTCCCAGCTGCTGGCTCTGGAGCGCAAGTTCCGCCAGAAGCAGTATCTGTCCATCGCCGAGAGAGCCGAGTTCTCCAGCTCCCTCAACCTCACAGAGACCCAGGTCAAAATCTGGTTCCAAAATCGGAGGGCCAAGGCCAAGAGACTGCAGGAGGCTGAGCTAGAGAAGCTCAAAATGGCAGCAAAGCCCATGCTGCCATCAGGGTTCAGTCTCCCTTTCCCCATCAACTCTCCCATCCAGGCTGCTTCGCTGTATGGAACATCCTACCCTTTTCACAGACCTGTGCTTCCTATCCCACCCGTTGGACTCTATGCTACTCCCGTTGGATATAGCATGTACCACTTATCCTAAGAAGACCAGAAAGACAAAGCAACAGTGAGACAGACTTCCTGGTGGATCATGTCCAGCCCTGAGAAGGCAAATACCCCAACCAGTACTGGCTGTTCTTTCTGCACGCTTCTGTCTGCCATCCTGAGTATATGGGAGTTTGCGTTAGCAAAGAAATGCATCCTGTATGCTATGGGTTGGGTGTCTTCTGAGAGTGCTCTGAGCACTCAGAGTCTGATCCTCAAAGCAAAAAAAAAAAAANNNAAAAAAAAAAAAAAAAGTAAAAACAAACAAAAAACCAACATTTGAGCAAATGTGGGGGGTTTATACAGTGCGTATAAAACTAGAATAAAAAGGAACGACTGAAAAGCAACTTCAACTTGTGGAGGCAGACATTTCCCTCTTCCCCTACGCCTTCCTGATGGGGCCCAAAACACGTTTAAAGTAAGAGGGGTGCATGCCCTAAACCCCATCTCAAGTGTCATCACTTAATATGGGGACAGTGGGGAGGGAAATAAAAAGGTGTATTCAAGGTTTTGTTGTTTGGGTTTTTTTGTTTGTTTAAAGAAAGCAGAGCCCTTAGCTAGAGACACCATGTAAATAGAAACTAGACCCAGTAGAGTCCGAGTGAGGTTCAGAGCCAGGGAATTCCTGCATTTCTGGGCGTAGGGAAAATTTTTGCATCCCAAGCCTCAACTGATATTTGCAACAGGATGGGCATCGGGCCCCTAAATGCAGAGCAACAGCTTTATCCATCACTGGCTCCTGTAATGCCTTTATCTGTATAAACAGCTTCAGCATTTGTTAAGCACTGTGAGGGGAGGTAAAGTGCAAGAGAGGGTTATTAGGCAGTTTGGTCTTTATCTCTTCCCGTTGGCATGCTTAAAAAGTTTTGGCTACAGCCAGGTGATCCTGGCTCTGCAATGCTGATGGAAAATGAGGTAAGAGGGAAGGGAGCTTTCTGGAGAAAGATGACATGGGTTATTTACACAAGAGTCGTGAGCAAAGGATTGTTGAACACTTCTGGGAGATGCTTGGAGGTTTTTATTAGTATTTGAAACAGTTTATATTCAGTAGAAGAACCCCTCAAGTCTCCTTCCCTCACTAAGAATGCCAATATGAGTGACACTTCAATCCCTTCTTAAGAGAGATCCAGGTATCGCAAACAACCCTACGAGCAGGGCAGTGGGGTGCCAAGAGACTGCGTAACCTGCCTGTCCCCGTGGGACCTCCCCAGTGCTGGCAGTGTCCTCCCCACGTTTCTCTTTGTAACTATTGTATTATGTGTATTACTCTTGCTGAACTTTGTGAGGAAGGCTGTGGAGCACTGGAGGCAGAACTTCTCCTGGATTAATTTTCTTAGCATGTTGTTGTGGAAGAAAGAAAGAAAGAAGGAAAAAANGGCCGTAGCGAGTCAGAAACCCCCGTTCCTAACTGTTTATGTCAACAAATCCATCCCGTCTTGAATTAAGGTCCCGGGAGAGCCGAGCTTGAGCTCTGCCGGACTCAGCCGCCGCTCAGCAAGTCGGGATTTTAAGGCTGGGGATAATTTATCGCATTGTTTTTAATGTTTATTATTTATTGCTCTAATTATTTTTCACTTTCTATTGGAAATCTCAAATATATGGACGTCGCCGGAACAGATGCCAACTCCTTTCAGTCTCACTCAGCTCCTAATCGTTCCATCTGCTTTGTGTCAGAAAATACTTTGGGAACAATTTAACTTTGCATTAAAATAACTAATTAAAGCCACACCTCTACAGCTCCTTGCGAAAGAGGAGGAGGAATTTCAGTAAGTGCATCGCTTTTAATGGCAGCATTTCTGATTTCTCTGCCTCGCTCTAATTTATTCAGTTACGGATCTGCCTGCGGGGCAGCTCCCATTAGGCCGATGATGAAGTCCCATGAGTAAAGCTTGACACCTCCCTCCTAATAAAATATAATACTCAATTAAGTCGGCCTTTCTGAAGGCTTTAATTGGAACAAGTTAATAATGGGAGCAGGGTGAACTGTGATGCCATCCGCGAGCTCGGGGAAGGTGTCACGGATCCCTCCTGCGTTTCCCATCGCAGAGGTTGTAACCGAGACTTGGAAGCTTTTCCTTCAACGCCCTCGCGTTCCTGTAATAAATCTGTATCCATTTAGGGATCTATCATAACACGCACAAAGCTCCTGCGCTCAAAGTATTTCCAGCGAGAAGATTTAGCTATAATCCCTGCCACAGCTGATTTATACCGAAGGTTAGAAAACACCCCCGGTTTATTTATAACCCGGTCGAGAAAACGCTCGGGACAACTGGACAGGGAAGGATCAGGGCAAAGGGGACTTCGGAGACAACCAGAGCTCCCTCTTTCTGAAGTATTATCCCCCTAACTCCAGGGCACTGCCCTGGAGTTAGGGGGATAATACTTCAGAAAGAAGGAGCTGTGGTTGTCTCCGAAGCCCACTTTGCCTTGATCCTTCCCTGTCCAGTTGTCCCGAGCGCTTTCTCAACCGGGTTATAAATAAACCGGGGGTGTTTTCTAACCTTCGCTATAAATCAGCTGTGGCAGGGATTATAGCTAAATCTTCTCGCTGGAAATACTTTGAGCGCAGGAGCTTTGTGCGTGTTATGATAGATCCCTAAATGGATACAGATTTATTACAGGAACGCGAGAGCGTTGAAGGAAAAGCTTCCAAGTCTCGGTTACAACCTCTGCGATGGGAAACGCAGGAGGGATCCGTGACACCTTCCCCGAGCTCGCGGATGGCATCACAGTTCACCCTGCTCCCATTATTAACTTGTTCCAATTAAAGCCTTCAGAAAGGCCGACTTAATTGAGTATTATATTTTATTAGGAGGGAGGTGTCAAGCTTTACTCATGGGACTTCATCATCGGCCTAATGGGAGCTGCCCCGCAGGCAGATCCGTAACTGAATAAATTAGAGCGAGGCAGAGAAATCAGAAATGCTGCCATTAAAAGCGATGCACTTACTGAAATTCCTCCTCCTCTTTCGCAAGGAGCTGTAGAGGTGTGGCTTTAATTAGTTATTTTAATGCAAAGTTAAATTGTTCCCAAAGTATTTTCTGACACAAAGCAGATGGAACGATTAGGAGCTGAGTGAGACTGAAAGGAGTTGGCATCTGTTCCGGCGACGTCCATATATTTGAGATTTCCAATAGAAAGTGAAAAATAATTAGAGCAATAAATAATAAACATTAAAAACAATGCGATAAATTATCCCCAGCCTTAAAATCCCGACTTGCTGAGCGGCGGCTGAGTCCGGCAGAGCTCAAGCTCGGCTCTCCCGGGACCTTAATTCAAGACGGGATGGATTTGTTGACATAAACAGTTAGGAACGGGGGTTTCTGACTCGCTACGGCCAAGCGTTCATTACCCAAAGCCACGGGCGCTCGGAGCCTGCATTTCATGTTGTCACGTTGCCTTGTCAAAGCCCGGAATTCCTGCATTTTATGGGGAAAGGAGGAAAACTCGCAGGCAGCGCCGAGAGCGCGGGGGTTTGATCTCGGCCGGGAGCCTCGCCGCGAGCCCGGGGGCGGCGACCCGGGAGGACCCCGGCCCCTCGCTGCTGCGGGGAAGGAGCCGCTCCAGCCCGGGCACCGGCCCCGGGGGCTCCCTCCGAGCCGGAGAGGACACCTGCCGCTCCGGGATCCCACCCTGAGGAGGGAGAGCCGGGGGCCGCGGCTCAGCTCCGGGCGGGGAGCGGCTTGGATGCTACCAGCATCCCTTGTCCCGGCTCCCAGCCCCGGGTGCGCGCACTGACATCTCTGCAGAGGCAGCGCGTACGCAGTGTCGGGGCGTCTCGCCACACGCACCCGAACTCCCGGGTTCTGCGCAGCCGGGGGCTTTGCAGGATTCTGGGGTGAGTGCTGGGAGAGGGGAGCTCACGGAGGGCAAGAGGGGGGGAAGGCAAAGCACAACTTGCCCGAAAAAAAGGCCACATCCCTGGTCCCGTGTGCTCCCCCCCTCCTCCTCTACAAGGTTTTGCTCTTTGGGGTTTATTTTGATCCAGGCACTGTCACTGTCTGGGACCCACTATAGATTAACTTCCCCGCTCCCTTCTCCTCACCTCGAATTTTGCATTATAGGAAAGTCCCTTTGAAAGGGATGCCTTGTACAATTTTATATATTTTATTGAAGATTTATTATTTCTTATCTCTTATTTCGAATTAAATTAAAAAAAGAAAAAACATGTTTAATCGCGTGTGGGTCTGTGAATATTTGGAGTTCTTTGAAAGGTAACTTCTCTCTCCGTGTGCGTTTTGCACTGCTGGGTCAAGTTCAAAGGAATGTTTGGGTTGCCTTTATGATTATTTCCCCTTTCTGAATCTGAATTACAGCCAAATTTGCAGCACATGAAGGTGAATTGCAAGTCAACAATCCGAAGTCGAAAGCCAAACCTTTTATGAGGTTTCCTTGTTTTTAACGACCGCTTTTAGGCGCCTCTATTCTTTACAACATCATACTCCGGTGATGTTTCCAACACTTTTCTTAGCTCGTGCAACACTTTTCTTAGCTCGTGTGCGCTTCTCTTCTGCTCAGGACTCTCTCACGCTCGTTTTCCATCAATCTCAAATCTGTGATTTAAGGGGAGACCCAGCCTGAGGTAGTTTGGGGTCATTTTGTATAGGCAAGACCAGGCGGGCACCCTGTGATACTTCAGTTCAGGAGCAATTCAGGGCTCCCCCGTGCTGCCAGCCGGTCCCACAGTTTTGGGGCAGCATCCCCGAGGGATGCACCTTGTGGCTGCTGGGCTGAAGGGTTGTTTGCATTAAGAGTGACCTCTGGGATCCCAGCTGGAGAAAAAAAAGGTGTATTCCTGCTTTTCCCTGCTCAAGGAACGGGGCAAGGGGGGGTGAAAGACCCTCCCGACCTGTCTGCGAGGATCCTGCCCTGCTCAGCCCCCTCCCGACTCCCCAAAATCCCTGACAACCTTCCCGCTTTGCAATTGTCGTGAATNGAGGAGGCTCCACACCCCGCACTCGCCCCGCAGCCCGCGGAGCCCCCACCGACCCCGCGCTGCTCCGACCGGGACGTTAGCTTTGTGCTTTCTTCTCTATCTAACCCCAGGTTAGCATCCCTGAAAGCTAATGTGTATCTCTTAACTTTATATATACACNACGAAGCTGGGGCAATCTCATCACCACGCAGGCTTTTAAAATTAACATTTACTGCGGCATAAACACCGCAGACAAACACTTCTTTCTTGGGCTCCCTCTTTCTGAAGTATTATCCCCCTAACTCCAGGGCAGTGCCCTGGAGTTAGGGGGATAATACTTCAGAAAGAAGGAGCTCTGGTTGTCTCCGAAGTCCCCTTTGCCCTGATCCTTCCCTGTCCAGTTGTCCCGAGCGTTTTCTCGACCGGGTTATAAATAAACCGGGGGTGTTTTCTAACCTTCGGTATAAATCAGCTGTGGCAGGGATTATAGCTAAATCTTCTCGCTGGAAATACTTTGAGCGCAGGAGCTTTGTGCGTGTTATGATAGATCCCTAAATGGATACAGATTTATTACAGGAACGCGAGAGCGTTGAAGGAAAAGCTTCCAAGTCTCGGTTACAACCTCTGCGATGGGAAACGCAGGAGGGATCCGTGACACCTTCCCCGAGCTCGCGGATGGCATCACAGTTCACCCTGCTCCCATTATTAACTTGTTCCAATTAAAGCCTTCAGAAAGGCCGACTTAATTGAGTATTATATTTTATTAGGAGGGAGGTGTCAAGCTTTACTCATGGGACTTCATCATCGGCCTAATGGGAGCTGCCCCGCAGGCAGATCCGTAACTGAATAAATTAGAGCGAGGCAGAGAAATCAGAAATGCTGCCATTAAAAGCGATGCACTTACTGAAATTCCTCCTCCTCTTTCGCAAGGAGCTGTAGAGGTGTGGCTTTAATTAGTTATTTTAATGCAAAGTTAAATTGTTCCCAAAGTATTTTCTGACACAAAGCAGATGGAACGATTAGGAGCTGAGTGAGACTGAAAGGAGTTGGCATCTGTTCCGGCGACGTCCATATATTTGAGATTTCCAATAGAAAGTGAAAAATAATTAGAGCAATAAATAATAAACATTAAAAACAATGCGATAAATTATCCCCAGCCTTAAAATCCCGACTTGCTGAGCGGCGGCTGAGTCCGGCAGAGCTCAAGCTCGGCTCTCCCGGGACCTTAATTCAAGACGGGATGGATTTGTTGACATAAACAGTTAGGAACGGGGGTTTCTGACTCGCTACGGCCAAGCGTTCATTACCCAAAGCCACGGGCGCTCGGAGCCTGCATTTCATGTTGTCACGTTGCCTTGTCAAAGCCCGGAATTCCTGCATTTTATGGGGAAAGGAGGAAAACTCGCAGGCAGCGCCGAGAGCGCGGGGGTTTGATCTCGGCCGGGAGCCTCGCCGCGAGCCCGGGGGCGGCGACCCGGGAGGACCCCGGCCCCTCGCTGCTGCGGGGAAGGAGCCGCTCCAGCCCGGGCACCGGCCCCGGGGGCTCCCTCCGAGCCGGAGAGGACACCTGCCGCTCCGGGATCCCACCCTGAGGAGGGAGAGCCGGGGGCCGCGGCTCAGCTCCGGGCGGGGAGCGGCTTGGATGCTACCAGCATCCCTTGTCCCGGCTCCCAGCCCCGGGTGCGCGCACTGACATCTCTGCAGAGGCAGCGCGTACGCAGTGTCGGGGCGTCTCGCCACACGCACCCGAACTCCCGGGTTCTGCGCAGCCGGGGGCTTTGCAGGATTCTGGGGTGAGTGCTGGGAGAGGGGAGCTCACGGAGGGCAAGAGGGGGGGAAGGCAAAGCACAACTTGCCCGAAAAAAAGGCCACATCCCTGGTCCCGTGTGCTCCCCCCCTCCTCCTCCTCCTCCTCCTCCTCCGGGCGGCAGGAGGAGGCTCCACACCCCGCACTCGCCCCGCAGCCCGCGGAGCCCCCACCGACCCCGCGCTGCTCCGACCGGGACGTTAGCTTTGTGCTTTCTTCTCTATCTAACCCCAGGTTAGCATCCCTGAAAGCTAATGTGTATCTCTTAACTTTATATATACACATATATATATAATGGTTGGACTCGATGATCCTGTGGGTCTCTCCCAACCTGGTGATTCTATGATATATATAAAATCATTAAATGAGAATAAAAAATCCTCCACAAACAAAGACCCCTCCCACAGTCCCCTCGGTGTGACTGTCTTTTTCTCGTGCCTCCGATCAATAGCCACCACTGGGGTTTTTTAAAGCCTTTTCCAGGGTGATTTCTCTGCTTTCGGCAGCGCCCGCATTCTTTGCGCAGAGAGACTTTTTCGAAAAATAAAAATAAAAACAGTTATTCCGAGATAATTTCCCCCCTCTTCCAGACCTGGGTGGGGGGATATTTTTCCAATGAAAAACAATTAGGGGTCCCAGGGAAGCTGCACGGCTCAGCCCAGCGCTGGGAAACACAGGAACGAGCTGAGACACGATTCACGCTCCTTTTCGGTGCCGGACAGCACTGGGGACAGGGGAGACTTTGGGGTCCTTTCTTGTTGAGCTTTTTTGGTTTGGGTTGGGTTTGACAGCCTCAGTCCCTCGATGCGTTTCCCACTCTGATCCATTAGGCGGGTGCTACCAGCAGTTCCCAGTTAGCTGCACGAAAGGAATAAAAATCTTTCCATCCATTATATTTCAGTCTTTTAACACCAGAGCAATTCTGTCCCTGCTGTTTTAGTGGAAATACCGGTCTATAAAGCTGCAACTGCAGTATATTTTAAAATGCTACCTTTTTTTTTTTAAAGGGGTTTGGAATAATTCTGCTTTGCTTGGGAAGGAAAAGTCTTAAGCAATGTATGTACGATTAATGTTTTATAACACTGTTCAAGGAAATTAAAAACATTCTGTGATATTCTTACTGCAAAGGCAGGTCTTTTTCTATTGGCAAAACGTTCCGTGTATGTATTTCTTAGATTGCTGTGTTTTGAATAAGCAAGAATCTCGTAAAGAAAGAAAACATGTTCCTTAAAAGTATGCGCTACCCGTTTTATTAAACTGATTATGCCAGCGTTCAGCTCAAAGTTTGTTTTAAGTAGGAATATTTTCCCAGACGTGTAATGGATTGCTTGAAAACAGAATTCTTTGCTTTTTAATGACCTGTAATGGCCAATTCATTTCAACCGCGCTTATCAAGGTGCTGTGTTAAATAACAAACCGGTTCTTGAAAACAAAAAAGTCATAATGAAAAATAAGCAGTCAGAATAATCTCCCATCTCCGAGCCAAAAAAATGCAATAAAATTAATTTAAGACTGTCAAAACATCAAAGCTGAGAAAAGGAGCTGCTAAAATAATGTCTCTTGATAAGGAAATAATAAAAACACACCAAAAAATGTCTACTCAATAAACTCCACTGGATTTGGGGGTCTGTGCTATATTTTATTTGGTGATGAAAGCACTTTGATGTCACTGTATTCCAAACAATTATTATTATAATTTTAAACAACCTGGTGTTTTCCATTACTAACGGCTTACGCTTTGAAGTTACACCTCATAATTTCTTAAATTAAATAAATCATTTTAAGTTTGCACTGGGAGCCTTTTAATAGCAGAGAAAGGAATATCATTATCTTATTGAGAGGCAATTGCAGTGGCTCCAGTTTGGCTGTAGCTGGGGGCAAAGTGGTGCACTATAACAGACATACTTTATTAGCCTCCCATAACTCTTGAAAGAACATTTTTATATTTTCTTTGATTCCCCCCCTCCCCCTCTTGTTTTAAAGCTGTCCCAACCTTTAATTACTGCCTAATATGAAAAGCATTATTTTTTAATGCTGTGTAATTTACCAGAGGCAATAGGCCAAGTTAACAATTGTTTATTAGGGTTGCCGTTTCACACAGGGCAAAGAATGCCGTTCCAAACCCAACTTTTCATGGGTGGTTGCACTAATTAATACAGTGTCTGAGACTCCTAGGGGGTTTTTAATATTAAAGCCTATGGGGCGGAACGGTTTTTTAGAAGTCCGGCTCCCGCTGACGTCCTCCTCCTCCCCTCCCCGGCGATTTCTGCTGCTTTCAAGCTGGTTTGATCCGAGGGGGAAAGTCGGGAGGCAGGAGGGAAGCGCCCTCGGCCCCCGGTGCCCCCGCGGGGGTGGCAGCTCCGCCCTCCCCAGCCCGGGGCGCTGCCCGCGGGGGCCGCGCTGCTGCCTTCCCCCTCGCCTCCCGTCCAGGGGTTCCCTCCCCACCCCCTCCTTTTCCCCCCTCTCCCCTCGCTTTGATTTCTCCCATAGAGCCGCTTTCGCTGTAATTTAGGATGAGGCGGGCGGTGCCGGCGCGGTGGCTCCTCGCGGGGTCCCCGAGGTCCGGCTCGACGGGGCCGGGAGCTGCCCGCATCCCCTTCTCACGCCCTCTCTAGAAAATCAGGCTGCTTCGGGGGATGTTTGCGCGTGTTTAGGGGGGTGTCTCGGGGGTGTGCTTCTCCGTTACCGTTCCCGAGGACTTAACAGAGAGAACTCATTGGCTCTTCACCGACCAGAGCAGCGCTGCGAACTCTCCCAGCGCGGCGACCTGAACCTCGGAGAATTTCCCCGAATTTCCCGAGTGCTCCTGCCCTGGAGAGCCCGGCACCTCCCCCGGCTGCTGAGGGAGAGGATGGAGAGGGCAGGGACCCCCCCTCTGCCCTTGCCGGGCCGCTGCTCCCCGCAAAGGGAGACCCGGGGCATCCATCAAAGAAAGAAAGGAGGGTTACTCGCTCGTGTTCTCCCTGCTAGTTTGTTTTCTTAAACTACCGGGCAAGAAGTGTAGTGACGGAGCAGACAAACACACTAACAAACAGACGACAGCTTTATGGATGGAGCTCAGCTCCCAGGGATGAGGGGGTGCGAAAATCCCAGCTCTGCCGCCGCTACCCATTCTCGGTCCAGCTCTGGTCGTTTTAGCTTCTTTAAACAGAAAATAAAATAAAATAAAATTTAAAGGGGGGGGGGGGGGGGAGACAAAGGGGGGTATTAAAAAAAAAAAAATGAGCAGGGGGGGTGTCNAAAACTTGGCTGAGTTCTTAAGGAAGAGACACTTAGGGATTTATTTTATTTTATGGGCTGACCAGGGCTGTTCTCCCTGCTCCCTTCACCGTCAGCTCAGCTTTTTTTGCTATTTTTCATGTTGGACCCATGCGTTTCTCCTCTAAGCCTTTCTCCTTTTTGATGTAGCGAGTCAATTGAAGAATGTTGGTCTCGGTTATCAATCACCCAGCTGGGGCTTAAAGGGCTCGGGCTAATCAGATTTAATTGCTCATGTAGCGCCACTCCTGCCCTGGGCCACGACCGACTTGCTCAATTAAACCCCAAATACCTGCAATCAATAAATAAGGAATGACAACACGTTTAAGGGATTTATCCAGCAAAGGAATTGAACTGGAAACAGATTACAACCGAAAAAGGCCCTTTTATAATTAAACATACACCTCTTACAGAGGGAAAAGCTATCTTAACAACAACAAAAAAAAAGTAAGAAGAAAGAAAGGAAAGAAAAGGGAAATAAAAAGAGGTCTTGTTGCCTTTTCTTGGATAAAAGAGAGATGCAGGCACTGCCTTCAGAGAGGTCACTCCCGATTACTTATCTTATTTATGTGCCAGTAAATCCGGAGCCCTGTGCGGTTGCACACTGATACCACGTCCCGTTCTGCGGACAAACCCACCCCCCACTTTCCTCCCCTGCAGAATGTGGCCACTGAGTCAGCTTTCCTCTCACCCACTTGTTTTCTGTTTGAACACCCTGGCTAGCAGAGTGAGGTGTCATCTCTTTTGGTGACGTGAAAATATTAGTCCCAATCTCTTTAAAAATTAAAAAATTAAGGAGGGGAAAGTCTTGCTTTTCTGGCCTCTTATTTGGATACAGTAGTAATCGACAGAGATCAAATATTGCTGAATGTACATAATCTCTTTTGGCATATTTGCCATTCCATTCTTATTATTTTAAGAACTGCTTTGAAAGCTTCAGATGCAAGAAGGGTTTGCAATTAATACCAAAATGCATTACTCAAACCATCCAGGCATGCTCTTGTCCAGGGCTTTTGCATTGACAGCTGCTGTCTTTTATTTGGATTAGATTGCAAAATTGCCCCCTCAGCAGATCTGCTGTTGGTGCTCATGGAAAGAGTAACAAGAGAAAAAAAGGCAGAGGGATGACAGGCTGGCCGCTAACCCAAAGGAATCCAAGCGAGGCGCTCCTGCTCTGCAATCACACAGCACCGAGGTGGATGTGTCAAAGCTTATGACCTGCAGAGAGTTTTGCTCAGCTCTGCTCCCAGTGCCTGAATTGGGGGCCCTCAGTGACTCAGAGAGCTCCCTGCACTCTGTGGGGTAAGTAACCCCATCAAGCTGGGCAGAAAACCCACTGGAACCACAGTTAGGTGCCACTTCTTATCCCTAGACCCAGGCTCCAGGAATGGAGCTGGGATCTCTACAACACCCAACAAAGCAGCTGTGGGCAGAATTTGAGCTGAGTGAGCGAGTTAGAGGGAATTACCCATCTCGGGAACTCCTCTCTTTCTGCATACCCCATCCATTTCTGAGCTTTGCTCCAGTAAAACATGCCTGCTAATCACTCCGCAAGTGGTCATCTTCTACACTAGGTATAGTGGGTGATGCTGGCAGGACACCCAGGTCCTGTGCTGGTTTTCCATAGCAAGACTAACCTTAATGCAAATCTGCCTGTATCAGTGCCAGTCTAGAGCCAATTCTTCATATTTGGAGGCTGATCTGCAAGGCAGTCTTTGTGGGAAGTGAAGGTTAAAATCTTCATAGAAGTCAAGGTGTTGATTTAAAAAACCCTCAACTGTCAAGGGAGTATTTCTGCAAGGACTTTTGTTTGTTTGTTCCTTAGCTTGGTTTCCTAAGGAAGCCAGGATTATATGATCAAACCGTTACAGCCTTTTGAACTCCTGGGCCAACTCCAATCAAAATTGACAAGGGGGCAGAGGTCTCAGAAATAATCAGGTTTCTGTGATTTTCGCAAAAATAGACTGCTGGATAGTAGAGAGACTGATCCCGTCGAATCCCCACTAAGGCTGGAAGCAGAGCTCAGCTCTTAAGAAACACCAGTGGAGCTAAATGAGAGAGAGCACAACATTACAAACACCCCAGAAGCTTCTACCTTGGCTACTAGAAGTGGCAGCTATGAGACACAAGTACCGAGAAGTAGCCTTCGTGTGTTTTGCTGCTTGAGGAAATACTTATTGGTTGTGTTCATCTTTCTTAACCACTTTCTGGACCAAATTCCCCTTTGACGTGCAGAGCAGCAGAACATCAAAGGGCAGATCTAGGCACTGGCAGAGCCTTCTGTGACAGTTCCCTTACTGTGGTTAACAACATCATCCAGGGTCAAACTGCACAAACACCTCCCCAGGCTGCCTTGGAGGAAGCCTGAGGCTTGGTAGTGATTCAGGAGGTTGGGAGATGAGTGGTCCAAGAGTTTGTACAACAGAGGCTTTGCCCTCATCATTGTCTGTGTTATCACTTTCAGAGTCATGTGGCGAGACTCATTACAGATTGATCCAAATCCTGCCAAGTAGTGAGGCTAGAGGAGAAAGAATAAAAATTCTTCCAGCTGCTTTAATGAGCCTCAAAGCAGACTTTTGACTTTTTTTTTTCTTTTTAAGTAGTAAAATAGGTCAAAGAACAAGCAAACATAGTTTGGGTTTTTTTATTTTAGATTATGAAACTCAAGGTGACAGCTTTGCTTGTAAGAAGGCATCTTTGCTTCTTGTACTCTCAGTCTATCCTGAAAAGCAGTTCTACTAATTAACATTTAATACAATTAATAATCATATGGATGTTACACGGCATTTGCTTTCGAGTTTGGTGTGTGCTGCCACACTTCCAGGTTTAGGCAGATCTTACCAGTAGGAAGGGGGGTGGTATTGTAGATGGGCAAATAGACCCATTCATGGCAGATACTTGACTTCCTAGTTCAAAGAGAGACAGTTTAAAACTCTGCAGCAAAGGGCAGCAGCCAGTCATTCTGGGCTGCTACAAAAGCAATGAGAGCTTCCCTGGCAAGCCAAATGCAGAATGAGACATTTCCTCCTTGCTGATGCCAAGTCAAACAGGGCCAGTTTGGAACAGCTCAGCTAGCCACGTTGCCAGTTCATGGCTGTCTCAGAATCTGAGCTGTCATTTATGAAAATAAAAGCACAAATGTTTTTGTTGTCATTTAAAATACTCCCAACACTGACAGTTCTGAAAACTAATATAATGGGAGCAAGATGCCTGAGCCTGTAGAAAATTCAGGTCTTACATTTCCTTGAGGAGAGAGAGTTATTGTTATCTATGTCCTTGTATTGTTAATTCTGAAGCCTAAGGAAGACATTCCAGCTAGCGAGTATTTCACCACCCACAGGAGTTAAAGTTTTGAAGAATCTCATTGAATGGCATCTAACTTTAGCATCAGATGCAGCCAAATTAGGGATAAAGGAAAACTTAGGAAAAAACAGAACAAGTGAAAGCAAATATGACCAGACTCCTTCCAGATCACAGAGCTGCCTATGCATACTCCAACTAACCCCTTGTGGCATATTTCCTATTTCTTCCCCCCAGATTTTACCATTTCTCTCCTTGCAAAACTTCTGCTCTTTGATATTAGTCGGGAAGGGAAGGGAAGGAGAAGGAGACAAAACAGGGAATTCTAGGAAAGTCCATTGTATGCAAGACTGGAATTATCTAAAAACATTACAAATGCAGAGCAATACACAGGAAGAGACAAACAGAAATGCCACAAGGAGCAAGCCAAGGGCTGGCCTCACTAGGACATATAGAAGTTGGAGTGGGAACCAGTTTGTGAAGGAGCAGCAAAGGCCAAAGATCAAATCACACAGCATGAAGTGAAATCACCAATAAATTTAAAAGACAAAATTTCCACTAGATATACGAAGCTGTCTATTATTCACTGCTTAATTGTTGTCCCCCGAGCCACAGAAACAAAAATCCTGAACATATAGCAATCAGTACTGGCACATTCTAATTTGGACATCACACACGTTCACATGTGATGAAGTAAGGCCCAGTCTTCCCTCTGGTCTTGATCTTAAACAGGGAGCTTGGGAGAGTGTAATATCTGCAAAGAACTGGTTTTGTGCAGTTTGATCTTTTATTGAAAGATTGCATGTGTTATAGGAGACACAAAACTATGAAGCTATTTCCCAGCACAATTTTTTCTGTCCAGAGCAGCAAGAACATTAAGAAGAGCAGCTACTGGGAAGCACCAGATGATGATGTTGCCATAGAGGGGGGGGGGGAAATGTCTGCTTAGAAATCCCAGTTTAAAGAGATGCAATTTACTTCTGGGAGCTGAGAGTTCTCCTTCTGATCTCTAGGAGGACAGATATAGGTCCCCGTCTCCTTGCTGCTCATGGAATAAAGACAGGAGGAATAAGGGTCTCCTATTCCTCTAAACACTGGGGTTATTACTTATTGGCAGTCTGTCTGAGGGACCAGGGAATTCTTTCCTATCTTGTGTGGCTGGAATAAGAGCAAGGTAGATTCCAGCTCCAGGTCCTACTGACGTGCTCAATCCATGAAATAAAGTCCGTTACCAGAGGGAAGCAGAAACACTGGATTCGTTTGCACTGTAGTCTTGGTCTCACCCTACCTGCACTTCTCCACTGATAGCACCCAGGCTCTGTGCAAGGAAGGTGATTTAAGACATTATCGCCTCCAGTTGTCTGCCTCACCCCACTTCCAAAAGCTGGCAGAAGGTAACATGTGCCTGTGCTTCAGCTGCTTCTGTTCACAGTCTGGCTTATTAGCTTAAACTGTTGAGAAGACCAAAAGCTGATTATGCATTACCTCTAGGGAGGAAAGTACCAAAGGGAGACTTCAGTTTTCTCCTTTAGTGCTTTTAAGAGAATAGGCCTGTATGTATATTTGCTTTGTTCTTATAAATTAGAATACTCTAACCTTGAGAAATGCAGTAATTTATTACCCCCACAGACCTTCAACTGATGCTACTGAGCTTGCTTCTTCGTGATATCACCAGATTGCAAGAGTCATTGGGGTCTGCTAAGCTCATACTGACACAGTAACAATGGTCATTTTCTGGCCTGATGTTACTCTGTTTTATGATTGGACTTGAAACTCAGACATAACCTGTTACAGTTGAGAAGAGATGATAGAAATGACTGGTGCATCACCCTGTGTCATTGCTTGGAGGGCATCCTCATACCCCAGAGTTTGTTTGAACTAGATTTAAAGATATCGTCAGCCAAGTGACATAGATAAGTGCAGCAGAAAGGAAAGAATATGTTCTTTTCCAGAAGGAAGCCCAAACACAAAAAGAATAAGGAATTCACCCTAGTCACATGGAAATCTCTGGCAAAGTCCCATCAGCTAAAGCCTTGTGAGGCTAAAAATTTTGATGGCCAAACAGATATACAGTGACTCTCAATGTGTAAGTTCCTACATTCTCCTAACTGGGAAGAAAATATCTTTTTTTTCTTCTGCTTTCAGTTCTTTTCTGTAGAGGTTTAGTAGTTGAAAAGCTGTTGTGAGACCTCGCATTAATCAGGGTGCACTACTTTTGCTGTAGTGTGCACCACCATAACACTAAACTTTAATCATCCAAACAAAAATTAATCTATTTCATAAAACATAATCTCTTCTGGTGTCCAAGGAGAGATATCAGTTCAGGGGTTCAATCTGGTTCTGCCTGAAGTCAATGGCAAAGCTATTAATAATGACAGGATCAAGTCAGTTCACTAATTTGCCAAATTCCCCATCATTAGTGTGAATTAATGAGATCCTACTGGAGCTGCCTTTTGGCTGTGGGTGAAACGGAACATGCCTGGCAGCACATCAGCATCAGAAGGGAGGCTGGGGAGGAGCAGGCGTGGTTTGGGGGAAGGGAGATGAGCAAATGGAAGATGCTTAATGCAGTCCAGATGGAAAAAATTGACCCTGACTTCACCAGTCAGGCAATGGCCGTAGCCAAGCTGTTTCCTAGTGAGGAGAAAAACTAGAGACTCTCAAGTAGCAGACAAGAAGCCAGCTCAGATAAAATAAGACAGCCACCCCCACTCCCCCCGAAATGATCTCTTGCCCAAAATGTGAAACAAAATGCATGTTTTCCTGCCTCTTCTCAAAGTTGTCAGGTGATTTTCTTCTGCTTGCTTGCTTTAAAGCTTCTAGAAGCAGAAGTACCAGTGGAAGGTTGTGCTCACTCTCGTACTCAGCCCCATGCAGAACTAAAATTATAACAACTCTTTCTTGAAGAAACCCACTTCTGTGAAATTTACAGTGCCAAGAGGGTCATATAGAGTTTGGAGAGACATCCAAAGAGATGTCAGTTGGAACTTAATTGAACTTGGCTGTCATCACTAAATAGGACACATCCCTTTGAGCTTAATGAATCTTGCCAAGCCTAACAACAGATATTGTTGCTCTGTTCCTTGAGATGGTGATGGCAGTTTAACTGTCCATGAGTCACTAGGATAATAGCTATTGCTTGAAAAAAAGTGTACAGAAAGGAAAAGATGTTCCTGTCTGATGAGAGTGTCTGCTTCTAGTGCCATCACAGAGACCATGCCAAGCTAATGATTGAGTATGATCTTTTAATGGTAGCAGCCCCAACTGCTTTGTAGAAGCAGTATAATCAGAATATTTGCTTTTCTCTATTTGTTTTATTTCTACTGGCTACAGAGCCAGTGGCATACACTGCCATTTGGGGCAGTCAGGAAGTCTGAAATTAATAGCTCACATTAAAGACATAAAGCACATGAAAAAAAACCTGTTTTGTTTCATTTAATGGTATGATAACGGTGATGCAGTAGCTTTGATAACACTCTCATTGTGTTCAGAAACCTCTTCCTGAACCATGCCTTACACCAAACCAACTTCCAACTGTATGGTAAGTGTGGGCTTCCCAATCAGTGGATATAGACATGACCTTTGGAGTCTCCAAAAATAGTTCAGCCCCTTCAATAATTACCATTAGTGACATTAGAGCCATAACCATAGTGAACTGAAAGGGAAACTGCACATGAGACTGTTTCATGATGGCAAATACCTGTAAGAAATGGACTGTCATAATCCACTTCCAACTAAATACTGATTGCCTGTGTTGTGCTCAGCAAGAACAAACCTTAATAAATACGATCCGCATCCTGCCCTTCTTCTCCCAAAAAGCAAAGACAAACCATCAAATTTTCAAATACTCACTGTATTCCCTTGAAAGAATCAGAGGGCATTCTGGTATGCTGAGTATAAGTGAACACACGTTTTTTCCAATTGTCCTATAATGCATAGCATTAATTGTCTTGTAGTAAAAGAGCGGAAAAGGATGAGATACATAATTGGGAATCTCACCTATTATTTTAATAAGCATCTAATTTGTACATATGTGCCTATACCTATCAGATTACCATTGTTTAAAGTGTTAGTCAATCTTCTTGCATCAGAGAGAAAACAAAACATTATCAGAATTTTAAAAGGCATGATTAAATATCCTCTACTTAACAAAAAGGCATCTGCGGGTGATGTATTGCACTCACAGAGATAAGATATCCTTCCTATATACCATCTATTTACTTTGTAGTTCACTTCTAATGGGCAGTTTGATGAAAGGTGCTTTCCAACATGCATTTAAAGCGATCCATTCAAAAGATAAGTAAATTGCAGCTCTTCATTAAACCCAACAGTTTATGTTCTGCTGCAAACATATATTTAACCAGGAAATGCTACTGTAAGCTCTTGCTGGGGTCTTTTTTTTCTTCTGACATCTAGAAAACATTGATTCACAGTCATTTCCAAAGGCATCTGAAAATTACAGGCCAACGACAACAGCAAAGTGAACACAGTGAGAAGCATGGCAAAGCATTTTTCATACAGCTACTCTTGCTTGTTCCTGGTTCCTTTTGATCATTTTTTACAACACAAGATTTCCTTAAGAGGAAACAGCTTTTGTACTGATGCTATTGTACAGACTGTGTGCTCTAGCAAAATAACTAACTTTCTAGGAAGAGTTGAAGTAGAGGCCGAACACTAAAACACTTTGTAGCGGAGCTTTAAGTTTGCACATATGCACAGATAGCCAGAACTTATTACCATCTTTTCAAAAATCATGTTTTTGCATAGATACATTCTAAAAATGCAAGAGCTAATTTACACATTCAGAATTCTGCAGTATTTTTTTTCAGTCCCATTTTCAGATTCGTGGGAACTCCACTCATCTTTCTCTGAATAGAGATGCTCAGCTACCAGATAGGGCCTTGGGGGCAAACCAGTCAAGTTCTTTGTGCATGCCAAGAAATAGATGCCCCTTTCTGCCTTCCAGTACACAAACTAAGCAAGTAGCAGCATTCTCAGAGATTGCATACCATGTCTGGGCATATGTTGCTGAGGGAAGAAAATATTATTCAAGTTACTCCAACTTGAAGTCCTGTCCTTTGTAATGGTGGAGACCACTATTGTCCCACGAGAACCAGGCACCCTGCTCTGCATTGAAAGTAGGCTGCACATTACTCAATTTCTTTAGGATGTGTGAACCAAAACCCCTCAGTAGAAAATTGAATCTATAGCATAAATACCCTTAATAGGAGGTGCACTGATGCTGTGTATTCCCCAGTGGACAGCTGAGATTCTGCATGGCCCATAAGGAAGCAGAGGGAAATGACTGTGTGGGCTCTAATTACAGGCCAGGAAGGATCTCAGCCGCTGAACAATGAAACTCCATGATTTCTTCAATATCTTTTCTTCAATTTCTTTCAAGTCCTAACAATGTTAACAGGAGATATTTTCAGTTTTGTGGAGTCCAATCTCTTCATCTCTTCTTCCCAAAGGAACAAAGTGATGCCCCATTCTAGGAGGTAAGGATTTTGTCTTATCTATTGCAGTGTTTCCATTCCTGTTTCCTGCTAAAGTGAGAGGCAGAATAAATATGGGAAGACAATAAGAGAAAACAAATACCAAACCAAGCAAAGAAATCAACCAAATTGTTATGGAACCTTTAAGAGGCACTTGGTGCCAGTTCTGGGTAAAGATGGCTCCAGCCCAAAACATGACGTACAGACCAATCTGAGTGAGGTTTTCATAAATCAGGCCTTGGCCTGGAATCTGTATTTCACAGCTGCCCTGCATGATGTGTAGCCTCTATCACAGGCCAAAACAAGAACACAGGCTCTGGAAAAAAACCCTGCCGGGAAGGGTGCAAAAACAGGGGAAGGCCTCAGATTTTTGGCTCCAACTGGGCTCTGTCAGGAGGTGTCTAATAAAAAGTTAAGGCCCACAATGAGTTGTTAGTTTATGCTAACTGATTCACCCATTTCCTTAATAATACTGAATCAGTGAAAAGAGAACTTAGTGTGAGGAAACCTCTTGGTTTGTGCTGTTCAGTCATTAATGTTGCTGGGAACATTATGGGAATAATTCACCCTTTAGAAAATGGGATTAGCAGTGGAAGGCCCGGAATTAGAGAGGCGTGTATGAACCCACAGTGTTAGTGGCAAGGAAAATCCCTTTCGTTCATTTGTGGTTCTGAAAATCTGATGAGGCAGTTTAGGAGAACAACTGTATGATGTAAGACCAGATCTTGAGATGTTAAGGTAACTGGGGGAAGGGAGAGAGGGACAACAAAGGCTTATTCCCCAGCAGCACCTTGCTGCCCTGTGCTTTGACTAACAGTTTCACCAGGGAGAGGGGTGTTTCACAGAACTGGAGCTGTGAGGAACTTCCTTTCACCATGTAAAACTCAACTAGCAGTGGGGTTCTGTTGTAAATATTAAGTGAGCCTGTGTTGGTTGACAGGTTCACTGTGATCTGTTGAGTATGGCTGTGGTTTTTGTGGGAAGTCATTGAGTTTTGGTCCCAACAACATGCAAGGTGCATCATGAAGAGAGTACTGGCTGAAGAAGAAAGAGAAAGAAAAGTTGACTCCCAGTTACCCCTTGCCCATGTTGAAGAGATTTACACTGCTGTGCCCCATTTCGCTTTCCAGCTACCAACTTAGCCTTAATTACTGCATCTTTTGTGTGACCATTGGGTTTTTGTGTAACTCCATCAGAAGTCCTACTAGTTACTACTATACTGAGAAAAAATTACTTGAGGAACAATGAAGAAGAAAAAAACCAGACTGGAAGTCAAAAGACTTCCTTTGGTTCCAATAAACTATGATTACCGTGAGACCTTGTGCCAATTAAAATATCAGCTGGAGTATCAGCCACACCTGAGCTGGAGGGATATAAAGTTATTAATGATATTTATGCAACCATCATCTGTAGATCATGTCTACTCTCTTTATAGCTGTTTGTTAACCTGCTCAGTTCAGGGTAGGCGGTAAAAATTTTTGCTCCATAAAATGCAGTAGGTAGCCCACTCGGTCACATACATTGTACCCTCAATGCGTTTGTACCACAAGCCAGGTCTGCTCCTGTGTGTTTGCATCTGTAATTGATTGTGGGAACTGTTAATCACAGGTGCATACAATAATGTTTAGACATCTCTTTGATTCAAGGATGCTATTAAGGAATTAGAATGTATTAGGGTAAGAGTTTGTCTCTGCAATTAATTGCTTCTGGGGTTTTGCAATGCATGATCAAGTAGTGGTGCAAAAATCACTGAGTGACTTAAAAAAACAAACAACCCAACAACAACCCCGACTCTGGAGCTGTATTCATACACTGTATTCATAGTCTACATATTGATGGCTGAATATTTCTGTTTTATACGTACAATTTGTGAAACAAGTGCTCAGTGTCCATTTCTGTTTCTGAGTATTGCTGCTGGAGCTTGTAAAAGATATGATAAAAAATAGATAAAATAACTAGAAGGACTCTGTCTCCCAGAATACAGTTATATTTCCCCCCAACTTCTGCTTCAAAAAAAAAAGCTGAAGAGTGACTTCATTAACTACTAGCTTTGGTCCTGTTGTGACTAAGATCCTGACAAGATCAGAATTACCTGATCCTATTCAAATTCACCATAAGTTCACACTGCCTCAGAAGGCATCTCTGTAGGCCTGAGAATTTCTAATTTCTTAAGAGTTGGTATTAAGGAAGTTTGGGCTGAATCAGTTTTTAGGTAGAAGAAAATGACCTTTTCAGGGGTGACCTTTCATCTGGAGTTAATTTCCAGGGACACAGCTGGAAGATGCTTCTGTTGTAAGTGAAAGGTAAAACAACTCTTCTCCAGGTGCACTGGGTTCTTTAAAGATCTTCTGATGTTTGATGTGTGAATATGTTAAATGCATTAAGCCACGATGATTCTAATTCAGGCAATTACTTTTCACTTACCCCCAAACTCCTCCCAGATATTTAAAGTGACTTTTCTAACTAGAAATTCTTTGGGGTGTGAGTATACAGCTATCCTAGGAACAGAGGTAATATTAGTTTCTTCATGTCCTTTGTTGATTCTTATACAAGATTGCTGTCATTAACAAGCTATTACCTTCTATTCTAGAAATAGATGTATCCCAGCCCAGAATGAAATAATTTGGCTTTTTTTGGAAAGCTCATTGAAATCAAATCCTAACATGTAATAAATTGTTGCTGTTCTTGTTATGGGAAATGATCTTGTATTTGAATGCCTTCTCCTTCCCTCTGGGGATGTTGCCATCAAGGTGACTGTACCTGCTTCCAGCACCAGATTAAGAGCAGTCGAGAAAATAGAGCAGAACAGAAGTTTTTCAAATTCCATTCTGATGCCAAGAGAGCCTGCCGTGTTCAATTCAAGGGCTAATCCATGACCATCACTCTACTTCAATAATTGCGGAACATTAATGAGTCTGTTTCCTTATTACAGAGCTCAAAATAAGAACATTGGCATTCTGATTTAGCAGGGAACTTTTAAAGTCTTAGCCTAAGGATTGTAAGCGGAATGGATTTTTTTTTAATTAACTTAGCATTCAAAACTTGTGTTAAACCATCTGTTCTCATGCAAGGGGTAAGGGAGGGGGAAGTTAGCCACAGATTTTCATCAGTGGGCTGTTAAATTAGTCCCTTTACTTCACAGGGCTTGTTTTATTCAATCTGCTTTTATTAAGAACACAGGTTTGATTCTGCAAGGAACAAATTCTTCTGGTTCTTTAAAGAAAATGGTTTTAAGCAGGGTTTTATTAGGTTGCATTACTGGATAAGCGATACAACATGTTACCAGTGTGAATCATTTGATTTAGGGTGACAAGAAAGGAACTTAAAAAAACTCAGAGCCAAAACATAGGCTGGTAAGGGCTAATGGGGACAGATTTGATCTACTTTTGTAGTTTTTTCTGTTACAATTGGTAGTAAGTGTCCAGGGCTTTTAGATATTTTGACTAAGTCTCTTTACCATCTCTAAATTAAGAAGTACAATTAGGGTCAAACTCTAAGTCTTCTACCCAGACTGAATAGTCACAGTGAAGTCAGCAAGACTGCTGATGGAATGAACTGTGATCTGGGAGGAAGTCAAAATACTATTTCACCCTAAAAGGAAAGAGACATACATAGGTCATCTTGCCATCACAGCCAGGACTGTGCCTTATAACATGATTGTTTTCTCTCCCTGCCTCAGCCCAGGTAGCAAAACTTCATTGAGCCCCCCCCTACTTGTCTTTGAGCAAAAGGGCATTTACAAATCTCTGTCATTGGAATGAGGCAGCCTTCTGCCTCGTGAGGTGAGAAAAATGTGTCTGAGAGGTATGACTGAAAACCTCCAGCTTGTTTCCATTGTCTCCATTCGGATTCTTTTTGCTTGCTACACTAAAGTATTCTGTTGAGTCATCTGGCAGGTAACTGGGAAGAGGCACATACAGTACTGATAGAAACAGAAATGTGATTCCTTAATGAGAAACAATAGGAGATACCTTAAGTTACATATTCAGCTATCATGAGGTCAAAGTGCATCATTTCCTGACAGCCGAGACCACCTCTTGCATTAAAAACAGAGTTAAATTGGTATGTGAACATCTACGGATCTAAAGGGAAATATTTTCCCTGAAAATTATCATAACTAAACACAGTAGTTTCACTTGCCAAATTTGATAGCTTTCAGTCTAAGGATGTGTCTCTCGCAGTCAAGTTGACAGATCTCCCTCAATATTACGGCTCAGACTTCAACACTGCAAAAGAGCTAATTCTCGACTAAGACTGAAATGAATTTTCAAAGGCATCCTGAAACGGATGACTAGAATTGCTATATCAGTATCCCCTGCTATCTAAGTTTTTAGGATGTAGCAAAACTCTCTGTTGAATTTCCAAGCTGTGATCTAGACTGTATTGAAAACTCCCATCTCACAATAATACCTGCATAATCTCAGTCTTATGACCAAACCGATCTATGAAAATACAAGGAAGAGAGCTCTCTAGAAATCACTTTATAGTCTTCATGCTGCCCTCCTAAACAGATTTTGCCATTGATTCACTCTACCTATCCCAAATAAGCCTTACTGCTGAAAGCCAGTACTATGGATTGCTCTGGCTGTAAAGAAAACTCCATAAATTCCTTCTTTAACTGCAATAAGAAGAATTAAAGAAGAAACAAGTTCTGCAGTAAGACTGTCCCTTTGGGATGCAATGATAAGTGTTGGTTGCTTAATTCTCTTATAACTGCTTCCCACTTTAAGGCTTTGTGAAACCAGACTGTGGGCAACCTATGGAATGAGAAATTATCAGTGAATTTATGTTGGGAGTCATCTGGGGGAAACAAAAGTCTCAATATCTTCTTCTGGCTATTTAGAAAATTCACCGAGTACGCTGGTTCAAATAAGATCAAGTATAGCACTTTTTAAACTCGTCATTTTGTGTTCCTGTGGAGTAAAGAGCATCCTTAGAGTAAGCTTTTTTTATACTCATTTGCATGCAGAAGATGACATGAACATATTTTTATTTCAGACTCCATAGGAGAAAAAGAGGAAAAAATACCAGCGAGCTCCCTATTGGCTCTCTGTAGGACTTGAATAACAATTTTTAGCTCAGGAAATCGGTTCTCTTAACATGCAGTGAATGATGGCTCACTCAGTTTCATGACTAACCATCTAGATTTCTTTTTAGTGGGTGCTCTTTTGGGATGCTTGAGTCTTCTTCATCCTTTCCCTCAGAGAGAACAGAAGAATCACTTTACTGCGTGCTGCAGTTCGTCTGTGACAGCAGGCCAGGAGTGGCTTGGGAATGACAGTCCTGCCCCACGCACTATTATTAAAGGAATGATGACTACTAATTCTGAGAAGTCCTGGACGTTTGACCACACTTGGGAATGAATCTCCACCAATTTTCTTCAGAGTGTGATGACCATTTAGGCATAGAGAAAAATCCTTAGTGCAGCAGAACAGAGCATCTTTAGTCTGAAATGGCAGGTTTGACTGGAATTTTTATTTTGGTAGCTATGGGATTTTAGGGAATGTGATGAGGTAGGATCCTGTGTAAGACCACAAATCTATTCAAAACACTGCTTCATTTAGCCTCTTTCTCTGACCCATCCATATCCAATTAAATCTCCTTATTACAATATATAATAATGGAGGCTATGAACCCCCTGATTTTTTTTGAAACATCCATTTGCATGGAATTTGAACCTTGCTACAAATAATCCATAAAAATGACATTAATAAACACCGGAAAGCAGTAATGATGTGTTATTGCCATAGGAGGGCCAGTCAAACAAGTTAAAGGCTGACACAGTTTTCCAGATGCAGTGTTGCACAATGTGCTTGTTTACCTGGATCATTCACTCTTTCCCTTTCCCTCCTTAGATGTATATGCACAGGGGTGCTGAGGGAGAACACCAAAGTGGATTCATAAACGTCAAACATAGGTTACGATTTCCCTCCCCTTTAGTTTTATATGGCAGATCGCATCTGTAAATATCTCTTACTTATAAAACCTTCTCTGACCACAAAATCATTTTACCTTTTGATAAATAACTTCCGATATCTGAAAATGAGAATGCTGGTATTTCTATAAACCCTTTGATTTATCTTCTTTATATACATATATATTCAGTTTATTTCTCCATTCTAGGTGTCATTCATATGCCTTTCCCATTACTTATGAGAGTTGAAAAGAAGTTTTTCTCTTCCTGACTTGACCAATCTATCCAGAACTCTCCTGTTCCTCCTCTCAGTGAGTCATTTTAGCCCTTTAACTTTTACTTTGGAAGATTTCCTTTCTCTTCATTTTATGACGATTACTTCTTTCTACTTGTGTAATATAGTCAGCATTGGCTGAAGGTTAGGAATGTCCTTAGAAATGCAGTTGGAATTAGGGATAAAGTTTTGGATGCCTGCAAAAGACAAAAGCAGAGTTGTGGATTTATGTCTGATTGATCTCATAATTCTTATTAATGACAATTCCTACAACATTCTGAAATCAGCTGCTCAAGTATTCTGTGATCATGTCCTGATTTTGCTCTGTGTTTAAGAAACAGATCCTACAGGGTGTGAAAATCACACAGGTGGATTCAAGCTAAACTAACGTTCTACTTATTTTCAACAGATCTAATGTTTATATGCTTCCCTTTTTAGAGATCTCTTTCATCCTGCTAGTGTGAAAGTGACAGAAATACCAAATGAATTATCCAGGAGTAAAGAAGTTGCATTGGCCCATTGGCAATGGACTTAAATTTGCTGTCATCTCACAGGTGTAAAACAAGACAATTCCCTGGAGAACCTCAGCTAGGTTCAGATCTATCCATAAACTTATATCTTGCCCATTTCAATGGCATTAGGGTAATTTAGAGAAGTATAATTATATTTTAACAGATCGAAGATGCAAATATTATGTTGTACAAATTGCAGTGAAGAATTCTGACATGTTTTCTTTAAGTCTTAGAAAAAAATGAGTTGTGTCAATCCCATTTGCACAGGATAAGTTCAAGGTTCCTACCTATTTCTGCCAATTTATGATTATTTTATAGCCACCAAATAAAGGAATTTTTGTTCCGGGATCAGGCAATTATTCCTAGGAACAATTAATATCTGCTACTTCTGTCCTGACAGTTATCTGAATCCAAGTATTTCTTTCTGCTGGTTGCAGTTTTGCTTTGTGTTTTCTCCTAGTGAAACATGAAGCTCTTGAGGTGGATATAGGTCAGTGTTTCCAAACAGTTTTATTAATTTACTTACTCACTGGTTCGGATCATAGAAGACTTCCTTCCAAAGGAACAGCATTTAAGAATGCTTACATAGCTTACTATAACTTACAGAATGCATTCAACACATAAATGATAAATGTCAGCCTTCCCTTCAAATGCAAATGTTCTGAAAAGCATGGGTGATCCTTTGCTTGGTGCCCTCACATCTCCGTGTCAAAAAAATGAGCAGGAAGCTAAGACAGAAAGAACAACATGATCTTCAGTATGTCTGTAGCAGGGTTGATCTCTTTCATGTGGAATTGAAAGGAGATTGAATTCATAATCTGATCTATGTTCTCTGCTTTCTTAGATGGTAGTCACAGAATATGGGAGAAATAATACACCATTCAGTTTCCGAGTCTACCTTTTATGCCAACTATCTTTGGAGTTGTCTTTCTTTCCTCCCCCAGTTCTTACCTTCTCCTTAATCTCAGGAGCAAAAATCAAGCTTCAGCCCAGAAACTTTCTTGTTTTTGTTGAGGCAGCCTAGAAGCAGGAAAGCAGAGCAGACATTTTCAGATGCAATGACCTATCTGGGCTGTAATTGGCCACGTCACCACAGCAGCTTCATTCTTTGGTGTTGTAGGTATGGCAAAAGACAAGAGAAATGGCCTGAATCTTAGCTCACTTTTATACTAGGAGAGGACTAGCACAGACCAATAATGTTGGAAGACTACAAGTTGTGTTCCAGTTACACAGAAAGACCCTATCTCCCTCTCTGTTTCTACTTGGTCAAAATATCTATAAGCGTTGCTCCTCCCATTTCCTTCTTTACCTTTCTTGACTCCATTCCCTTAGGGTCCTAGCTTCTACTGACTGACCTTTACAAATGCAACAACAATAATTAACCTATAATTGGATGCTCTTAAGTCACATTGTTGCTAAAGCTGTCAATGTGGGAAGGAAGCAAGCAGTGCTTAAGAGGAGTGTTTAAGACTCCTTCACTGTAACATCAGAAGTATTTTTGCAAAGTCCGTGGCATTTCATTAGGTGGTTGTTTGGGTTCCCTTCCAATTGCATCTCATAAGTTAGTGATTGCTGTTCGTGACTCAGTGGTTGTCTCCAGACCATATAGATAGAGAGTAAAGGGCATCCAGGGTTTTAGATTTCAAGTTCCTGCTGCATGCCATTAGGGTTATTGAGAAATTAAACCATCCAGGGTCATCATGCCAGTGCTCTACTATCTGTGTGGTGTTATAGGTACACGTCAATTTTCTGGTTTTCATCTGAGAGCCTGGAATGCAAAGATTTGATTCTAGCAGGTGGTAAATATGTCCAGCTACCTAGCAAATCCTTCCTGGCATTAGTAATACCTCTGAAACCATAATTTGCACTGTCCCATCTAAACAGGTGAGACATTGAGACATTCCTGTAGAAGTGCTCCAGCTATGACACGGTTTGGAAGCACAGCCCTAGATTAAAGACACAGGGCTCCTCTTATCCACCTTTCGTGACATAGGCACTTCACTTGCATTTTGTAGCAAAGTATTGTATATAAATCCAAAGAAATATGTGAGTTCATTATAGTTGCAATTAGTGGTATTTTAATATTTTCCTTTTTTAATTTGTCTTTAGTGTCCTCTGCAATCAGAAGTGTAACAAATCCTTCAACCACTTCTCTGACTTGAGATGTGCAGCAGGACTTCTTTGATCGCTCACTCTCTGGCTGCTTCTCTGCTTCTTCCTTCATTTGCCTTGTAAAAATGTTGCTGTTTTTCCTCTTTTGTTTAATTTTCCCTGGACACAGCACATCAAGCAGTGTCTACAGAAATGCACAGGATGGAATATCTGACTTTATCTCTGTTGTCCACATTTCAATGTCTTGCTGCTTAGATCGGTTATCCAAACCTCACAGTAAAAATATTATTAATAAGTCACATATTCATATAATACTCTGCCTCAGTACCAAATTTCTCCTGGCTCTAACTTTTTCTTGCAGTATTGATAAGCATCAGGCAGAAGAAGGGTCCCCAGGTTAAATCTATATTGCTTTGAATTTCCCTTCTATGCTTAACATCAGACACCACCAACACATCTTGAACTGATTTAAGGCCCTGGGGTGTTACTCAGTGCCATTCAAAACACAGCAAGCCACTTTCCATGTGCTGGGGCCACTAGGGCTCGTTAGAATGGCATTTTTAATAAAACTTAAGTGTAACTACAACATTTTGCGGCTCCACTCTCCAGATAAACCACTACGTGCGTCATTCCCCTCTTCACCTCCCCATTTGCACACCCACTAGACTTCTGACCAGCCGGCCAAATTCATTATGGGTGTAAATCTATTGCAATCAATAACATTCCTTCTTCTTGACACTTATTGTAGGCAAAAGTTTCCATAGGGTTGGTTGCATGCGTGTCTTTTTTTAACTTCCTGTAACGAATCAAGTCTTGAAACAAAGCCCTGAATGCTATTATTCAGGTGAGGCAATGCAGCGACATTAAAACTACTTTGTTTTTAGATGCAGCTGTTTTAAGTTAGAGTTGTTTTCTGGTCCAGAAATCCTGAGCTGTTAATAATGGTTGAACATTTTCCCTTTCCTTGCCTAAAACAAAAAAATACATGTATCCAGCGCAATTTCCTCTAGGCAAGAATATCTTCAGGGTTCACAAAAGATCCCACTAGGATATAACAGGCAAAAAAAGCATAAAGCCTATGCTGGTGGATTAACTCATTGTCTGTGCTACCAGACAAGATGAAATTCTAAAATGATCACCTACAATTTACCCAGACAATCCTAACCAGCTAAGTCAGGGTGGTATTTCTTGGGACTTTCCCCATGGGAACTGGAGGGGAATTAGCCCACCAGGAACAGTAGTTACTGGAGCAGGAGCCTTTCCAGCAGAGTTCTGCATGTTTTTTTTTTTGCAGATGGCAAATCTCTGCACCTACCTCCTCTGCAGGTTTACTGTGCTGATGATGCCTATTAATGAAGTCTCTTTTGCTGCTGTTTTTAGTTTTCTGGCCTTGTTATTAAACCCTGTGTGTCATGCATAGGACAAAAGACAACATATGAATTCCATGAAAGTGAATTACCGTGTACTCTGTGGGATTCAGATAGTTTTCTTTTTCTACTTGCTCCACCTCACTAGGCTCTCATTTCACACACACTCACACACACACACTCTCACACACAGCCAACAGATCTATCTGTATGTAAATATTTCTCTAAAAGGGAAAAAACAATATGCATACATATATACGTACACACTGCTGTTTCAAGTAATTTTGCACCCATCAGGAAAGACCTGTGTTGAAATATTTCATGCACGTCACTGTCTTATGCTTCCTAATGGGCTCTTCCTTTACCTTCATCAGTCCTGGAAGATTCTGGGTAGTTTTGGGGTTTTTTGAAAGTGCTGCATCTTTTTGTACAGATGATCATGTACATACACCTCCTAGCAGAGTATTACAGTCATAAATACTATAAGACCAATTATCCGATGGATATGCTGTTCCCACCTCTTTTCCATCAGAAACTTCTCCATTTAGGGTCTCTCCCTGCTGCCTACGGCTCTGCTACAGCTGATGGGGAAGGGGTTGTAAACTCCTGCATGGCAGAACATGAACAGAGTCAACAGCTGGCACCATTGCTCCCAGCTTACACAGTCGCCACGCGATGCTGTTTAATACCAGACCAATGAGGTGAATAAAACCTACAAAAGTTTATGGTGTGTAAATTACTGTTGCACCCTGCCCTCTGCCTCCACATTGAACTGCCTGCACCGGAGAGATATAAATGAAAACAGTCCCTTTCCATGCGATGGCAGAAGGACTTTCAGGGCCTGGAGAAGTTACTGGGCAGTTATACTGAGATGGGAAGCAGGAGGAAATGTCTCAGGCAGTTCTGTCTCTTAACATCCCTTCCTCTGAGAATCCCACTCCCAGGCACCTTTGGAGAGAGACTGTACTGGAGAGTCTTGGCTTGAGGCTATGAGTCTCCTGTTGAACCCTCATCACCAAGAGCCATAGGAATGAGCAAAAACATAGCCCCTGAGAGTGAGAAAGCAGGCAAAGCAGTGAACAGGGACAACAGACAGCTGATTCAGGGCTTTAGGCAGAGTATAGAGGTGAGGAAACCCAAGGCTCTTTAGAGGAGGGTTCTGCTGGAAGCTCTGTACTAAAAGAACTGTTGTTTTGCCTCTTCTCAGCTTTCAAAAATGTCACTGTTGTGTAACCTGAATAGCTGCTGGCCATCCCGTATCTTACATATTTGAGAAGACTGGAAAATTCTGTTTCAGTGTCTAAAACTACTGAGGAAACATGCCATTGTAGACAGGTATCTACAATTCAGCTCAACACATGAGAAGCACTGGCAGCTGCTGTGTTATCTTTGGAGCCATTGCACAGTCTGTCAAATTGAAAACACGACAAAACATTTTGAGTAAATGCTGAAACTTTTACGATCTCTTGGGGGGGAAAAGAAGTTTCAGATAGTGTAATCTGATGACTGTGGTACAGATGAAGAGATAGACAGTGCCTGTTAGAAGATGCATATGCATGTTTTAAAATGAGAGGATATATCTGGCTCCATGCTCACTATAAGATCTGTGTGCACAGATTCCTTCAGCTATTCAAAAACCTGTTGCTGTAGTAGGGCTCAAGCAGCAGACAGAGGCGCTTTCTGAAGCAGTCACTGCTACTCTACATATTTGGAAGAGGAATGTCTCTTCAAAAGCTGGTGGCAATGAGCAGGAATCAATCTGTGTTTAGCAGGTGATGGGTTTTGTATATCTCATTTCACTTTCTGTGTTTTATTTTCCCTGTCTGTAAGACACAACAAAATCACATACATCATCAGGTGTTTTAGTATTGAGGAAATGTTCTGTCTAGGGAAAGGTTTTGCCGTTCTCATGTTTCTGGATGTAAAATAGGCCATTGCAAGTTTTGAAGCTTTCCAAGGTGTTAGTTAAAAATAGTTAATGATATAAAAAAAATCACTTGGAAATATCCAGGAACTATGTATTAAAAACAAATAAATGCATGGCTAGAGCAAGTAGCAATATTTGCCAGCACTTGCAGTAGTGTGGTATTTCAAGAGCTACAGTTAGGTCTGTCCTGTTGAATCTAAGAGAATTGTAAGTGCTCAGCGTGTTTCAGGATCAGGCCCAGACCTTCCATTTCTGTGCAAAGGGAAGGAGTGACTCCCAGTATCGCGTCAGCCTCTGCAGATGTGGTCTGTTTAATGGTTACTGTGTGCAAATGCATGTCTCGCACACAATCAGATGGTTGTTCTGCTGAAACTGGGCAAAGGCAGGGAAACATCAGATTAAAGGTCATCTCCAAATCTCTCATTTTCCTCCTCTGTTCTGCCATCCCCCAAGCCCATGATTTTGTCTCCAGACTTTCTGGGAATAGTGCTGGCCCTCTGCTTCTGCCGACACTGAAGCTGATTTCACTGATGAGCAAAGAGGTTCTCATGTAGACACTTTGCACAGGCAATTAGTAAAGTAATTGAGTACTCTGTGGGATGAAAGGTATTAAACACACAGAAGATTATTCACCATTTTCATGACATACCATATCCGGGAAGCTGCAGGAATGCAATGCATCTAGGCACTTCATGGTGAGGTAACTCTGAATGACCTGCTTTTCCTCATTTACATCTGACTCAGTATCATTTGAATACCGTGCTTTATGTGTGATATTGCCTTATTACTTTTACAACACCCAGGAGAAGACTAGAAGAGCCAGCAGGTCTCTGCCCTCAAGAGTTTGTTTTATCTGGGAGAAAATGAGTGGAAGCTAATACACAGTAGGGAGGAGATGGGTGGAGAGCTTGAGATGGTTGGACTGCAGTATAATCATTATTATTAAAGTCCTTATGGATATCATGGGAGAAACTAGTGTAAGGTAAGGATTTGAATGGAATGAGACTAGATGTTTAGCAGGCCAGAACTGGGAGGCTGTTTGAGAATAAAAGGATGATGTAGGGAAAATTTTGGATATGCATACACACACACACACACACACACACACACACACTTGGCTATGCCTATATAAAAGTTTTATATATAAGGAGATATATAAAAGATGATATCATCCAGCCCAGTCTGTGAAGACAGAACTAAAATTTATGTCACACCTTCCTTTTAGGAAGATCCCATCAATCTCATCTTCTCAAAGCAGCTTGTAAAGTTTTAGCATCAGGTTTTCAGAGGAACTTTTTTCTGTTGAGTAAAAAAATGACAGTTCCTGAATGTCGCACAGTTTTGAAAACTTGCCTCTTAAATGCTTGTGCTTCAGGACACGTCAAAGTTGTCTGTATTGTGAAAAAAAAATTGGTTTACTGCCTGTCCTAGATGTTTTGTTTGGTATCATCATGCTTTAAAAGTGTCGGTTAGAAACACTGGGCTACTGAACTGCCTGAACCCTCCACCACAGAAGTGCATGACATCCAGCACTAAAGCTCTCTCTTGTGGTCGTGATATGCAAATACATGTACTTTATGAGAGGTAAATGTGGTTCAGAAACTACTTCAGCAGAAAGCAAAGCTCATGAGTTGAGAAATCATGTCTTTATTTTGTGTTAACTAAGCTGACAGTTTCTAGTACTAAGTCCAAGTTGAAGTTGCTTATTATAGAAATTATTGGCATCTATTACACTATTACTCTTCTAATACCAAACCTGTTACTTGAGAAACTCCCTTCTTTTAAATAAGAGGTTTTATTTTTAACATTTTTTAAAGTATTTTAAAAAGTGGATTCAGGTGCTTATAATCACAACCTTCCCACCGCGCTTGAATATCCAGCTTCCACTCACAAGAGTAATTTTGCCCTGGCTAGCTTTGATTTCACTTGCTGAAACGTCTTTTGCATTTGCATGCTGAATTTCTGCAGCCACGAGGGCCAGGAGAGCCTGGGAATGGCAAGAAAGTGCTGCATAGCACAATGAATATGGAAAACAACTGGACACCCATTAGTTTTGCAAAAGCAGAACCTGTTCCCTGCAAATGAAAGCTGATTCATACTACATTTTTCTGACAGCAAGCACTGCCTCTGCTGATTAAGATGCTGGCTGATCAGATAGTGAAAGTCATGGTGAGCTGCTGTGTCATCTCCTGACAGGGTTGATGCTTCATGCTGCTGGGAATCCAGGTTCATCTAAATGGCTTTGTTCTGGCATCAA
This sequence comes from Piaya cayana, assembly GCA_013389865.1. Classification (NCBI taxonomy): domain Eukaryota; kingdom Metazoa; phylum Chordata; class Aves; order Cuculiformes; family Coccyzidae; genus Piaya; species Piaya cayana. Next base: position 363,656 of record WAAB01011235.1, read on the forward strand.
GCTGAGTTTGTGTTCAGTTTTTCCTTGGCCAGAGGGGAACTACGAACAAAACTTTACAAACAAATCTATATTTGCTTATAGATGCTCCCTAAATGCCTTGGGGCAGTCAGAAAGTCTCCAGAGGCTGGAAAGAAAGGGCTTCCCCACTGTTTGGCAGTGTCAGAGGTGAAAGCATCAAGCTACCCGCCTGCATGAGCTACCTGCCAGCCTGAGCAGTGTCCATCCTATTGGTGGGGACTGCACTGAACAGTGGAAAAAGCTGTCTGCCAGCCTGTGGTAGGAAATGTCTCACTCAGCCAACATTCATTTTGAGGAATGCTGGGTGCTGCTGGATTTGCTTTTAGTCCTGATAATAGAAGGCAAAATGGTGGTGGTGGGGTTTAATCTTGCAAAGGGGCTGAGCCATGAAGAAGATGTGAATGTTTCCTTTCAATAATACAGTAGAGTACGTTGTAGGTGGGGGATGAGCTAGGACAGCTGAACGAGCTTGTGAGCCCAACAAAGTGTGCGAGGAGAAGTGCAGAAATTAGTATGGAGGACAAGGCTTTAGGCGCAGGTTGAGCATTGGAGATGAGAGTAGAGAAACAGGAGATGCTTTTATTGCCTATTTGACATATGGCTTCAAAATCCCTAAGTCAAGTGTTTCGTCCCACACCTAGGTCCCTGCTACAAGTCACCCTGTTGGCTCCAGGGACTGGTGTAAAAAGCTGCTCACCCCTAGTCTCAGACCAGGCAACCTCTGTCGTAACATTTTATCCCCCTTCTGTTTAACAGAAGAAAAATTCCACCTTTACACCGCACTCAAACACAGGTCTCCTTCTTTCTTAACATATAATTGATTACATGAAATTACATTAACATTATGATCCCAGCAACCCTCCAACTGAAAATTTTATTAGAGGTTTAGAAAGCCTAATACTCTTTTCATTCTGTGGAGTTCAGGAAAAAGAATAATATTTTCAATATTTGACAAAGTATTCTGAGATTTAGAATGTCGTGGACTTATTACTTCATCTTCATTTGTACTTTTCTGTTATTCTACAACACAAAATGGATGGTGGTTAGATGATTTCCCTTTTTCTGTTAAAAGTTTGGTGAATGTTCCAAAGTTGGCCAGTTTTGGAAAGTTGGAGTGTGGCCAAATAAATTAAATGTCAATAGATAAAAAAGATTGCTTTCTCTCATGATATTGGTAATTCAAAAAAAATTGCAAAGGTTAGGTTTTGACAAAGAAAATCCAATCTTCTGAGGATATCTCGAGGATATTTTCCAAAGGGTCATTTTAAATAGAAATGAAAGCATTTTAAGTGGAAAATTTCAACCAGCTCTAATTACCTAAACTACAAAGGGGTCGCTTATCCACTAACAGAGCTGATTTTTTAATGCAAACCCAGGACTTGTGTCAAGATGGCAGGATCAGGCTACAGTTTATGTTACGGAAAAGCTGGTTATTAAAACTCATCTGATTTTGAACAAGGCTTTTATTTTCCTCATTGTTTTGAAAGAAATACCTCCTCCTAGATAATTACAAAACAACAATTGTAAAAGATTATAAGAACAGGTCTGTTGAATAAATCCAAGCATACCTGTGACTGCTTTGAAGCACTCCTGCTTCGGTAGAAAGGAAGAATTTATAAGATCAATGTGGTTGCAGGGCTTCATTGTCTGAATCATTGGCTACTTTTAAAGGCAACTAATAGGTAAACTAGCTTTGAAAGTGCTTATTAAGAATGTGGAAAGACTGTACTTCTGCCAGGACTGGATGCTTTGTCTTGTGATGATGCAGAACACAGCACAGATGATCAGGAATGGCTTAACACGCAGAAGCATGATAGTGGGGTTACAAAAACAAAGCTAACAGGCATGCAAAATCAAAACTGGGAAAGCTGTTGACTTCTTTTAAAAATTAAGGCTGAATTGAAGGGCTTTCCTGACTGGGTCTCTTTAGAAGTTAATTTACCAAAACATTCAGTTAAGAAAGAAATGTGAAAAAGCATCCTCCTCCTCCTTTTTTATAAGAGGGTTTTTCCCAGAGCTGCAAGTCACAATCTTTGAAATGAAACTTACCAAGAATAGACCATTAAACTAAATCTATGATTCTATGATCCCAACATCACACACAACACTAACAGAATCCCTTCAAAATGCATGAACACCACTGGGCAGTCCTATTCATCTCATCAGCCCTATTACCCTTTGTGGACTTCGGATGTAGTGTTCTGATCTAAAGGAGTGATTTTCAGGAGGCAAGGAAAAATGGGCTTTGAACTTCTCAAACTCCAAAGCACGTTTGTGAGCTCATTGGATCTGGGCTGCTCTATCTTGCTGCAGTAATGGCAGAAGCACTGCTCTGGAGAGCTGGGCTGAGACTGGCAGGCACCGAGCAGCCAGAGCTCAGCACAGCAGACACTGTTCAGAAAGAAGGCCTGATAAAAAGCTTCAGAACAAAACCAGCACCCACCTTGAGCAAGTTTATCTGCTGTTATGGGATAAATGAGTTCTGGTTCTATTTTGTAGCTGGAGAAGTCAAGTGGGGCTACCTTTCAGTCCTCTTTTCGCACTCACATTTTTAACAACTTATGCTCTGAAAAAAAAACCCCACCCAAACCAAAACAGAGCAAAGGAAAATCAAACCAGAAATCAAAACATGCTATTATGATAAATCCAGTTAAAAACTATTTATAAATACTTTTTTATGATCTTGCTTAGAACATTTTTTAATTCAAGATAGCAGCAAATCTCAAACCACAGAGATCTGATTTTTACAGGAAGCAACTGATTCTTTTATTAAGGGCTTAAAATTTTTTTAAGTTGTCCAAAGGCCTACTATATAATTCTCCTGGTGTTGTTTTAACTTGGAGCTGAAAATGGAAATTATTATGAATGGCAAAGTTGACAACAGAGTCTACAAAGATATTTTTATAGCTATTATTAATGTGTATATTCAGCCAGATATGTGTTTGAATAGGAGACCTGTTTTTTATTATTTGTTCTGTTTCGTCCATGAACAATTCATGTGTGATGGGGGATTCTCATGCTTTGTTCACATTGAAAGCAAACAATGGTTTTTTGCTATGATTTGCCAGAAATGAAAGAAAACATCAAACAAACAGCTTTAAAGTTGAGGAGAAGTGATTTGAATTCACCAGTAAAATTATATTCATAACTTTTGATTTTTGAGAGTATGAGAGGAATGAAAGGGAACACCTCATTGATTTCATTATCTGGTGTCATTCCTCATCATCATGTAATTTAAGTGCTGAATTTTATACTGTTGCTTTGCAGGTTGCCTGTTTTTAAAGGTACACTGTCACATAAAATCAAACAATGCTTTACCTCTGCAGTGAATAACACTTTCAACCACTAAAACCGATTGTTAAAATGTCATGTTAGTTCATTCCATAAATCACTAGTGAAATCCTGACCTTACTGAAATCAATGGAGGCTTGCGACCAGCTCCCATGGGGCCAGAATTTAGCCTCCAGGCTTGATGAATATCCAGAGTGAACAATATCTCCAATTACTTTCTTAGGTTGAGCAAGTGCATTCCTTGTTACCATTCCTTTTCTGCTTTCATAGTCCCTCACATCTTCAATAGGGCACTTGGGTCACTGGGCCGTCACTCTGATGAACTGCCAAAAGGCAGCCTGATATATAGGTGGTGAGGAGCTTCGTCCTGCAAACACTTCAGCACATACAAACTTTTATCATATAGGTGATTCCACTGGAGCCATAGGCCAGCTTTGTCATGAGTGACAGAGCTGTGGCTGAAGTTATTACCCATTTCACATCTATGTGTCAGATGCAGAAACAAAGCACAGAATATTTTCCCTTTTCATTTAGTAAATGAGTAATAAGCTTGGTAGTTATTTATGTTGCCTTAGACAATGAAGGGAAAATATTTTGCTCTTTGTTTTTGCCTAAATCATTCTAATTGCCTCTTGGAAAGTCCAATTCTTAAAAAGAAAACACATTTGAAAATTTAGCTGGGAAGTCCATCACTTACAAACTGAAAAAGCAGCATTTTTTCTTCTAATCAAGCTTTCCTGGGTTGATGTGCTCACTACAGTATGTTTATTCATGCTTCATCTAATTTAGATTTAAATAGTGATCATATGTCTATTTAAGACCATTATTTAAAAATTAGAAATGAGCCTGAGAAAAATCCTCAGATCTTACCTCCCTATTGTTCTTGCAAGTTTTGGCTGAAACTTAATGGTTTATACCCTATTGCACACAAGCTTTAAGAGATGTGAGAGAATGGGAAAAGGAGAAAGTTGCGTGTCACATCTGGGCATTAACCCTGCGTTTTCTCTTAGGACTGTCATCCCAGGAGCCAGAGAACCGGGCTGTTGTGTCACAGTCTACTTCTTCTGCTGTTTAAAAAAAGAGAAGTGAGCAATATCCTCCTCAGACTCCTCTGGCAAGCCAGGGGCCAAGATGCAGCATTGATGGGACTCCTGCAGGTAGGCGGGATAGAAGTGCTCACTTTAAAATGCTTTTTGAAACAAGTCTGCGGGCTTATTTCATTGCCGTCTCAAAGCCTGGAATCAAGCACAGAGTGTATCGGATGTCTCCAGCAGCAACTAAACTCATGCACTCTTGTAAATCTCCCTCGTAATCCCCCTGCTGCTGACACTTTATTAGCCAGGCATTCCGGGCTGCACTTTACTGGGGCACCTCTAAGTGATTGCAGATGCTATTGCTGTGCTAGGGTTCAGATGTGCTACCAAATAGCTGTCTTCATATTTTCCATGCTTTACCTCATTTGTCAGACTGGCTTTAACCCTGTTGTGTTCGGGATGTTTCCTACCTCTACTAAGGAGCCGAAGGTGGACGGGACACCTAAGAAAGCGCCTGTATTTTCATGGGTATAAGGTTACTCCTCTCTGCTGTACCAGGGGAAACCCTTGAGCTTAAAGTCTTGCTACATTGGCTCTCCAACAAGAAATGCTTAGCAGGGTGAGGAGACATGTTAGTTTTTAATAGCACATGAATGCTGCTAAGCTAGGAATTGCATGGAGCTGCCCAAGGCAGCAGAGATAAGACGCGAAGAACCTGCATGGCACAGATTCATTGGTTTGGCTGCAGCTCAGCTCCTGCTCTCAGCAAGTCTCACTAGTCCACAGGGGAAGCTATTGGCTAAACTAGAGGAAGTTTCCAGATTAACAGTTCCTATTAATACCATGTTAACATAAATGCACTGCATTCAGACCTAAATCTAGCTTGTAACAGCCAGCATGGTCAGATCTCTGCTCTGAGGTATCTCAGCTTTTTAGCCCTGGGTTGGTGCTGGAGGGCAGATTGTAGTTTGCCTGCAGCCCCTCCTGCAGTGAGGAGAGCACAGACAACCCCATCTCATTTCCCACCCAGTCTTGACCCGAGCATCCCCTGAGCATCTACAGTGAAGGATACTGAAAAATCAACATTTTTCTCTCTCTGTGCCTTTCAACAAGAAGTACCTTTGATAGAAACATTGCTGTTGAATACAGGCTAGAGCTCCGAACTACCAACCTGGTCTTTAAATATTATGCTGCCAATCCTGCATAGTAAGCATAAGGTCCATAGCATTGCACTGGATAAACTGTAATCTCCCTCCTTTCTTAACAAAGCAGAGTTGGCAGTGCCCAAGGTGTTTGTTTTATTTTTCTATTCAGGTTAATATCAAATTAAAGCTCTATACTGCTTGTTCTTCTCGAATGATAAATATGACATGTAATGCATTTCATCTGTTTACGAGGGCTTTACTGAGCTAAGGAAATGGGAATTGCAGGTGGTATCTGTAAATCCTTCTGGATTAACAGCTGTCTGTGAAGAACGTTCTTTTGGAGTTCAAGTTGGAGAAGTAATCCTGGTTAGAGGAAGCAGCATTAGAAATTTCCTGGAAATGAGCTTACATTCCTGGTAGTTTCCAGAGAATCTGTTGTCCCAGCACTACAATATTCATCATGCAAATAGCTTAAAGAAGGAATTTAAATCAAGACACAGCAGTTCTATATTTTAAACCATTAAGTTAATTAATTGCTTTGCCTGAGAAATGCTTGCCACAGCCATTGTAATGACGTAAGGAAGGATCACAGTTGTCTAGTGAAAATGTATGCAAGTGGTTTTATAACAGCACTTTTATAGAAGCTCTGATTTCTCTGGTTAGATTGAGTGTGATAAAGAAAATAAGTCTCTGACAAGTTGTGTCACCTGTGTTTCCAGATGGGGCATGGTGTGGAAGGGTTTGCTCATCTCGACTCTTAGTTTAACTCTACTAACCCACATTGCTTGGAGTAACTAGGTGCCTATCAAATAACAGCTATGGGAATTTCACTTAGGATTCATGCTTTTCCCATCCATCCAAACAAGTCTTGCTAAGCTGATTTACTCCATAAACTGGACTACACAAGTAATATGATGAAAAGCAATATGATTTATATCATGAAGAACATATGTCTTCCATATTGATACTTTTGCAAGTCCTAGATTTTGGCTTAAAGCTCTGGCCAAGTTAGGCATATGTGTTACTGTGGTTAGTATGAATTTGTTCTCTACATATGGGCAGCAGCCTGATCTCACATCTTGTACTCAACAAGACTTACTGTATTATCATGGATGATTAAATACACATAAATTAAATATGCATCCAGCAGTGGCTCTTTTACTATCAGAACATTGTTTGCACATTATTACAGCCAGATTTTTTTTTAAAAAAACAGCTCCCAGATAGAATCTAGAAGGAGCAGCCTGATTTTTAAAGCAACTTGGCATTTTCCATGCTGAGCTTCTGAAAATTTGGCCATTAATACCATTCTACCCCACGATTCCCCTCACCATAGCTCACGGTGATATAATGACCATGAGATCTTCTATGTTTTCTTATGAACCTGTATTTTGCTTTCTGTGAAGACATATTTCTTCAAGGTGAAAGGGAAAAAACACTCTCCAGTATTGCAGGAAAGTAGGAAGCTGGTTGTATCTTCTGTTCTGTTATTATGAGCTAAATAGTTCTGATCTCTCTTACTAAAAGATTTATGTAGGTGTTTTTCTGGGTACTGAGAGCTGTATATTTCATAACTTCTAGTAGATGGGCTGTCCTCGCAATTTTCTGGGCCAAGTATCTGTTATGTAGCTGTAAGAGACTGAAGAGAACTGAACTTTTGCAGCTGACTTCTTTAAACCATATAGGTATCACTGCCTTATGCTGCTGGTTAGCAGAACTTACCATTTGTATGTTAATGGTCCTTACTAGTTATCAATCAATGATTTTCTTCCTTTAGCTGAAAAGATACACACTTTGCATATTTGGTGCAGAATATTCAGGTGTATTGTTTCATATTACAAAATTCCAGGTTGTGGTGTCTTTGGTATTCCATTTTGAAAACAGATTCTTTCTGGTAGGCTGCAAATTTGCCCATGTAGGCAGCATCTATCAGGGATTTGTCAGTGCAAAATGTGTTTTTTCTCTTTCTATGCCATTATCATGTTGTTTTGCCAGAAAATAAAACCCCACACAGATAGCTTATTTACCTTGGTACATACTATATTGCTTAAACAGTGTAATATTCAGGTCATTAAAAATTGATTACATTATCGAAGTGAAACATGTGTTCCTGCATAATGTTACACTTGTATCTACATGTGGCAGATGTGAATAAGGGCAGTGCAAAGTTAAAACATAATATCATCCATTTTGCTTAGGTATATTTGAGGCTTTGGGAGTGTGTGGGTGGGTATTTCACATGACTGAGCTCTGGTCCAGCAAGATATTATAAACAGGTCCACAGCATAATGGATCTTAATAAACCTGTTTCCTTAAGATTTTCTGTAATTATTGTTGGATCTAACTTTACTCTCATGTCAGCAGAAAATGAGACAAGAAGATTTAAGTCCTCCTGTACCTGGGAAACAGATGTAAAATTGCTTTATTTATTTATGCAAGTTTTAATCAATTAATTCAGCCCTGAGGAACACTCTCCAAAGCCTATCTTCTACCACATCAGTAGGACTGAAAATGCCATGTTCATAAGGAAGAAACTCAGAAATTATTTTCCACTTTTTTGAGACTTTTTCCTCCAGATCTCCTGCTTTCCTTTTCCCTTGTGGCCTCTGTTGAAAAGCATTGGGTAATGCCTAACCTAAACGTTGCTTTAGTCACACACCACTAGTCACCCAGAAACCATCGAATGTTATTAAACTGCAGTCATTTCTCCTTGGATTCCATCAATTATCAAGACTAATGGTAGAAGGGTTCAGCCAAGGTTAGAGCATGTGTAGGTCTCTGGGACATGGGGAGCTCTGTATCATTGGTCTGAGTCAACATAGGAGGCACTATGGATCTGATTGCTTCTGGGGCCATAAATCAATTAAACATGCAAGTTCCCATGATTCCCAACTCCCTCTGAAGAAATAAGGAGGGAAGAAGGAGAATCACCAAGTAATGTCAGCAAAAATCTCCTCATTTATAGCAGCTCTAATCTGTGGTACCTCAGCAAGTTTGTTACTAAAACAGTCTGTTTCATCATTATTTATTTATCATCATTGGTGTTTCCCTTTTGGATTGTTTTCTACTTTTCTGTCCACTTCTCTTCCAACGACTGTCATAGCTCTTCAATTCATTGCTGTTATGGCTCCACTAGATAACCTCTGAACCTCAGGATGGTGAGAAGGAGGAGGAAAGATGAGATCTAGAAGGGCAAGGTGAAAAAACAGAGCACAGCGTGTCTGTCCTTGTGCCGGTGCCCTTTTCAGCTTTGCAGTTCTACCACCTCTTCATCCATGGCTCTGCTGAAGTTATAGCTTTGGTTGCAAATCAAATCCATTTCCATGCAGCTTTGAAAAAGGAAATTACTTCTTTGATGACCTCAGGTAATGCACCCTCAAAGGTATTAGTTTTGCTGCAAGTGGTGTGGATTTTGCAGTTAGTGAAGAATTTGGATGTAAATTGGAGGGCATTTCCAGATTTGCACAAGGGGGATGTATCTTTCACCACATACACATTCACCTGGAAATACGGTCTGATTCTGTCAGCTTGCTTGTGACTGTACTCTTGCTTCTACCAGGTGACTTGAAGTAACATATGTGATGGGATGGCATAGATTCAGAAGGTGAAGAAAACAAATACCAATTTTAAAGTCTTCGGGGACTGTCTACTATTATAATGAAAAAAGTGGGAACCTAATTAAAACAGAGGTTGTGAAAATTAATTTCACAATTTCCTTTCAGTTGACAATAAAAGCATTTAGATTATATGTGACGGTCTAACATTTGTTCATGGGCCAGAATCCAACATATCTCAATATGAAGATCTATTTTAGAAAAGATTTAATCTCATCCAGTCGCTGAATTCAGAAGTGAATCATGAATTCCAGCAAATTTCCCGTAACAGCTGTATATTAAAACCTTTCCCAGCTGTTATAAGCTTATTCATTTTTCAAAGTTATTAAAGGATACGCCCCTGATAATAACTCTCAGATCATGGTGAGACACAAAAGGTTTATGTATTTCAACAGAATGCTATTTTGCATTTACAGTTCTGCACAAGAGAATGGCTTGTTATTTCCCCTGAGGCTGATCAATACTAGCAGGAATAAAACCGGTGATAACTTAAAAGTGTTCTTTGGAAAACTGTCCAAGACTTCAAACCATGAACAAAACATAAATGTAAACTTTAAATAAGTTAAACTAAGTAAAATGTGGTTTTAAAATCATAAACTATCACTGTTGCCTAAACAAATAATTTAGGTTTGCCTTTTTAACTTGGCTGCAGTGACTTTAACTGGATTAGAACAACATGGAAAATAAAGGATAAACAAAAATTCTTTCTTCTAGTGCACAGAGAAGGTCCTTTAGTGACATGGTTCCAAGCACAATCAGCTGCCAGTTCTTCAACCAGTCCAGACTGCTTTAGATCTTAGAAATGCAATAACCAGTTTGAGGCATGATGGATAGAACTGTCTGAGTCCTGAGTTTCTCATGTGAAGGATACCCCTTCTAAGGATAGATACATCTACCCAATCAGGAACACACACTGTTATTGTAGTTTGATGAACAAACCCAAATGTTTGTTAGTTTGTAAAAAACAGCAGGTTTTTCTGATTTTTTTCCTTGCTTTTGAAGTTATTTAGGATTTTCTTCTAACATTTTAAAAGTACTATTTTGAAGAAGTATTTACCTAACTTAGCAGAAATTTGTGCACTGTGTCCCATATTTGAGTTTTGCACTCCTATTTCCTGCTGTGGAGACCAATGTAGCAATGATTCCTATTCACTGAAGAAGGAAAGCATAAGCTCTAAAACATTGACCTTGTCAGATATGATTCTATGATCCTTTTTTCTCTTACCCAGAACTTTGAGGACATACGAAGCTATCTTCTTAAAGTAATATCTCCTCCATGTCTTTGGGCTACAGCTAACCATTTACTTAGGCCATTTTATCTGTATTAGTGCTTGGCACTTTTGCAAATTAGCACACCGATTGTGTTTTGTGTCCCTGAAAATGAGGAACAACTTTTAAAACTTTTATTTAAGTAAAATGCTTTTCTCAAAGGGAATCATTGGCAGTGACAGGGGTACAATCAGTTTTACAGGAAAATATCCAACTGCTGCTAACCCCAAAACTGTCCTTTCTTTAACATTTTGCCTCATTCACTAGAGAGCTTCCCCAGTTGCAGCAAGTGAGGTTGAAATTGTACAGTCTGTTTCTTGCTTTGATGGCCAGCCCTGATGAAACCCCAGAGCAATTCTGTCTTGGACACCAGTAAGGCAGGAGTCCTGTGGTCTTGTTTATACAGCACATGTGCACAAAAAGCAGATCAAAATCCTCCCACAAACTGTAATACTCTTTTCCCTTAATTTAAAGTGTTTGACTTTGCAGCCTTAATAACCTTTGAATGTGGGGAGCAGAGAGTTGATTTTGTTCTGGCTAATTTCCAAGGGAAACTGAAAAATGTGTGAAAAACAGAGTCATCTTCATCTGAGTGGGAGGGATATCCGTTGGATCGGGATTATGTAGGTGCATTTATCCGAAGTGATGGATATTAATGGTCAATGAGTCACTTAATTGGCTTCATACGATTGCAGATATACATCGCCTACTGTGTTACTGTGGTAGCAGCAATGTAGCCATGATGGTTGAGGACATAAGAAAGTCAGAGTTGGTAGGCAGAGACAATGTTTTTTATTAAACTGGCTGATGCAATTGGAATACTCTTTCAGATGCACATAAATGAGGTTTTGGTCTATTTAGGAACTGTTCCAATTGATTTAAAGTTGTTCAGAAATAATCTGCTTGATCAAGGCCAGAATGCTTAGCACCATATAAAATAGATCCATATCTCTGAAAATCTGATTGCTGGTTTATTCTAGTTAGAGTCTAATCCATGACAAAAAGTTTGTATTTTAACCAGAGGCAAAGCACGGTAGCTAACCTAAGCCTTTTATTGGCCCTGCTTATAATGCATATATTTTATATATTTTCACCTCCCGGCCAGGTAGTGTGGATTTCCTGTTGTCCATACAAGGTCTGGACATTTGTTTGTGCTGTCCCTTAGTCCATCTGTTTCTCTGCCACAGTTTGCTAAAGAGGAACTTGGATGTGAAGCAACCTGCTTGCAGTGTGGATGCCTTGGGGATGAAAAAGCCCAGAGAAACAGAGGGAGCATCAACACAGAGAATCCCCTGTTTTCTGAAGCCCAGATCTAGTTCCTTTGATCCTTTGATGTGACATCAGGGGAGTCCTTGAGACTCGTATGCCACAGACATTTACACAGAGGGTTTGCCCAACTTTCTGAACAGATGAGACACGTAATTCCTTTAAACAACTTTAAATTGGAGGGGGGAAGATTTAGATTAGGAAGAAATTCTTCACAATGAGGGTGATGAGGCACAGGAACAGGTTGCTCAGGGAAGTTGTGGATGCCCCCTCCCTTGAAGTGTTCAAGACAAGGTTGGGTGAGGCCTTGAGCAGCCTGGTCTGGCAGGGGAATCGGAACTGGATGATCGTTAAGGTCTCTTCCAACCCAAATCGGAACAGGATGATCGTTAAGGTCTCTATAAAGCTCCTGCTCAGCAGCACTGCTGTTCACTCCCAGCCACCCATCACACCTTGCAATGAACCTAGAAGGCCTTGTGAGGCATCAGCATTCTGGTGTGGCCATGAGAGACACATGAAAGCACCTGAAGTCTGAAGATGGTACCATCCTCTGTCAGCTCTGGGTTTGGATTCTGTTCTCTTTAGGAAGAAAAATCTGTCTAGAAAATCAGTTTCCAATCAACCAGTGTCTATTTAAGGGATTTAATGGTAGAATCATAAATTCTATATGCCCACACTCACAATCTGGTTTAGACTCACTTTAAATTTGAGGGGAGAATGTTAAAAAGTCAAGAATTTAAGAAGGATTCTGCATGGTAAATTGTTGCTCCAGAAAACACAATATTCTTCTCTGTTCTCAAGCTGACAGACTGAAACAAGCTCAAGTAATTTCTATATCAATTATAATATGCTAGTGTAAATGCTGCAAAGTTCTTTAAATAGATCTCTGAATGTAAACAGGTTAATGGAGCAAAGGGACAGGGAAAATGAGGGAATAATCTTGGATTACTGGAACAAGCCCTATAACTGTTGAGCCCTGAGGAAAAGAAAGCTAACACACTTCATCTAAATGCTCCCATAAATAGTTTAGGTAATTAGAGGCTTAGATTTATTGAAAACAATGAAAAATGTCATAATTACTTTTACATATTTTTCTTCCTTTCACTATTAGAAAATGATCCAAACATTTTGGTGTTCAGTGAGCAGGGCACATTTTGCACTGTTGTTCCACCACTGTGCCATTCTAAGCAAAAGTGCTTCAGGGCAACCCCCTAGAACAGGTCTATTCTTTTTCTTTTTAAATCTTGTAGCAATTAGGAAGGTTTTCATGGAATTTTTTTGTCAAATAACATAACTTGGCAAAATGGTGCCCAACTCTGACAGGCTGCAAAGTCCATCCTTATTCCAGATTGGAAAGGTTATCTTTAAAAGAGATGTCCTACAGGCTGGAATAAATCAACCCCAACTGAGAATGAGTTTCCCTTCTCAATTATTATATCCCAAACCCAGAGTAGAAAACAATATTGGTAAAAACTTCTATTACAAACCTCTGTGGTGTTCATTGCACAGCAGAGGGAAAACTTACAAGAAACCTAATGGCCATTCTTTTACATGAGTTGACAGTGAAGGTGGAACAAACTAGCAAGAACCCATGAAGGCAAACGTCCAAAGCCTGAGGCAGAACTGGGGCGGTCCAGCCATGTGAGAAGTGGTCATATTTCAAAATAGGCTACTCCAGCATAATCCTGTTTATGAAATGCAGGTGGAGTATAATTCAGAGTTTGTGGTTTGAGCTTTAAAACTCATTATGTTTTGGTTCTATACTCCTCAGAGACCAACTGACCCTTGTACATTAACGTCAAGACACTCTGATCAAACAGAGGGCTGAAGTGTATACTTCTGGTGTTCTGATAACTAACTGTGGACACAGGACAATTCTACTCTCCGGAATCTGTCATCGTCCTGCAGCCTGGATAAACTGAGTGATTTGGCTTTCAAGCCTCAATACAAAGCATGCTTCATTCTCCAGGCAGTTTATGACTTTGTCTTGAATGAGAGCATGTGGTTTGCAAGATAGGATCTGGATGGGAAAGAGCAACCAAAGCTTGGATATGACAGCAAAACTTAAGAAATGCTGACAGAATAATTTTTTTTCTTTTTCAAAATCCTGTAGTATTTCATATTTGTGCCTTTCTTTTCTTCCTTGTTAGCCCTGGGCGGATTTATGCTAAGTAGACTGGCTGTACAGTGTCCCCTGGTCATGCTGGATATTGAGGTTACAAACTAACTCTCCAATTATATCAAGATCACACCATGTGAATATTTCTGGAGAGGTTGCCCAGAAATACCAGCACAATCAGACTTTGGGGCTTAGATTATTTTTTTTAGGAGGTCACAACAGAGGCTTTAGGAAACTGGGACCCTGAAGAGCAGTTTCTTTGACTGACCAGGAGGTCAGAAGCAAGGTTAGCCAGGGATGGGTATAAGAGGAAGGTTGTAGGGGAGACTTTTTGCCAAGCAAGAAAGTGGGGTCTTGCTTTAGCTGGATGTATTATGCTAATTTCTGCCATGAGATGTGTCTGTTGAGCAAGCTGGAAAGAGAGTAAAGGACTTTTTCTGAGGGATATCTATGAAGTTGTAGACTGTGGGAATCTACTGCCTTCCTTTCAAAGATGGTTTTCCCACTCTCCCTACAAAGACTGTCTTTCTGGGACCAATGTATGAAGCCTAGAAGCAGATTGTTCTCTTAAAAAAATCTCAGAGTCTTCCATTAGAAAATAATTTTAAAACGTGCTTGTACGAGGACAACATGGACGTGATAGAAAGGGAGAGAAAGAAATCCCAAGCGGCAAACGACTCCTTAAATTCACAAAAGGAGTAGACTCTTACCGATATTAGCGTTATTAGCCTGGAGGTTTGGGCTGTTCATTTGGAGAGGAATGCAGGTAGTGATGAATGTATCAAACACTCTCACTGACTTCTAAAACGAATGAACTCTTCTTCAAACGGCAAGCATGACTTGCTTCAGAGAGGTGCCACAGTGTAGAGATTTAGGTCAGTTGGGGAGGAAGAGGAGTTCTGGCTGAAGGCTTTAGTTTTTTTCAAACTAAATGAGCCAGTCGTGATGTTTGCCTTTGGCTCAGCATTTGACTCTGATGTTATGGAGTAATAAATACAGGTCTCGCATATTTCAGGAGATCTAAAAATGAGATCAAGTTTAATACATTGCACAGTTTAGATAAAAGACTCCTAGTGGACTACTTACTATTGGGCTGGAATAGCTACAGTGCAGTGGAGCAAAGTAATCTTTTTTTCATTAATTTTTTGGGTTTGAGCCTTTACTCCAAATTGCCTGCTTGCATTTTTGTTGCTATTCACTGGGAAAACTAATCTAGAGCAGTATAACAAAAGCAATATGTGAACTACAGTCCATTAGGAATGTTCCTCCTGGAATGGTGCAACCCTGATCCCCAAGGGCAAAGAGGTGTTTGTAGGAAAAAGGAAAAGCTTGCATCTGGTTTGATATTACAGTAAGAGAAAAGGCTGTTTGCCACTAGAGGGTATATCAGCTGCAAGATTGTTACTGCAAACACTGGGATTTTGTTTGGAAGCTGATCTTTTTTGTTGTTCTGAAATTAATTTAAGCAGCCTCAATTATCTGATGTTTAGTTTTACAGACAATTAAGTTCTCAGCATCATTCAGCCCACCTGAACCAGCACATGGTGGGTGGCTTTGTCAACAACAGATCATTTTTTTTGGCTCTTCCAATTTTACTTGCTTGTTGTTTAAAGCAGTGTTTGCAAAGCCCCGGGCAAAGAAAGATTATTTAAATGTATAATATACATGTATTTGCAGTAAGCACTTGTGGCATCAGAACCATCGTGTCTAAGCTCCTTTGCTTCTTTGGTGGTGGGAAAAGATAAGGAGAAACAGCCAACGGTTGAGGATGAAAGGTGGAGACTGCTGAACTCAAACCAAAATGAAGCAGCCTGGGAATTTCGGCTGGATTAGGGCACTGCCTGTGCTCCTACTTGTTTCACATTAGAAAGGTCCCAGAGCAAAGCATCCTTTCCTGTCTGCACCTCCATGTGTGCTGACCTGCCAGACAACTCTTCTTCACACTTTGTTCTCTTTCTTCTGCAAAGTGTGTCTATAAGGGCAGGCAAACAAGGTATGAAAATTCATCTCCTTAGGACGTGGGAATTATCTGTCTCCATTGAGAGACAGTAAGGGCTTTCTTTTCAAATAAATAAATCATCAGCATTGTTGGGAATTTAGCTTCCAGCCAGTCTGAAGGACCTGGAGCAGCTGTGCTGTTGACTGGTGCAAGAATTTCAGCAGTCACCTTCGCTCAGGGTTGGTTTGGATCACTCCTTTTCATGCACATTGAGGCCTCAGAAACTGTGTTTCTTGGAGGGTGGCATGTTTCTGTTTATATGAGGAAAGATTATTAGAGCATAAAGGATTGAAAGAAAATAGGAATGTTTACATTCAGGAAAAAGGCTTATAAAGCTATTTGTAGTTATATATGAGATGTAAGGTCTTCCAGTCCAATAGGTCTAACCTAGTTCCCTGCTATTTTAAGTAATCATGCTAAATAAACTTGTTCATAAAACAATCAAAGCTCCATCTGGTTCTCTATACTGTGCTCCATCCAGGATACCCAAAGACAGATTGCAAATTTAATAGGCAGAAGGGAAAAGTAATTCTAATTTGGTCCCACTAGTCTTCCAGTGTTCTTGGCTCACAAAACAGGTTTGTTAGGGGCAGTGTCTGGCTCCTCAAAGAGTAAGAGGTGATCCCTCCAATCCACGGCACGAAGGATTGCTCTCTTCCCTGGAGAGATACTCTAAAGATACTCTAAATATTTAGAAGCAGCTAGGACAGAACTTGCCTGATGTTCTGACAGCTTCCCTCCCTGTGAACTGTGAGACAAGAAGCACGTTTAGGTGGGTTAGGTCCAGTAAGGATGTAAGTAAGCCTTTCTGACTTATGCTGCAAGTTCCAGATGAGAGAGGGATTTGTCTCTGGAACTGCCTTAGTTCACACTGGGTGCATTTTGTGGTTTTTGTTCAGCCTCAAATGTGATAGCACAATGAGTTCTGTAAATGTCTGCCTCTTGTCCCAGGTCTCAGTACTTACCCCTGTCTTGGGCCAGGGTCCAGTAACTGAACCTCACAAAGGTGTTTGACTTGAATCTTCCTGTCCCTGTGCAGATTAGTGTTGCAATGACTGAAGTGCAGTGACCCTATTCAGAGGAGACCAGTGGTTGTTGGCTGTGGAAAAACCTTCTCTCTCAAAACTGAGATTTTTAACACGTTAGGAACACAAAGAAAAGTGCAGGAAGTGTGCTGACGTCCTAGAGAGGGAGGAAAGGATCTTGCAGGGCCCTACATGTAAATCTTCCATCAATGTTGTTCTCTAAGACTTTCACCTGGTTTTGGTACTTAGCCATAAACACCATTTAAGGGTCTGTACCCTTAGCTTCTGCCATGTAGCTGGCTGTATAAGTGTAATTTGTGCTGCAGATTTGCTTGTGTGTTAAAAATTATACAGAGGGATATTTGCACTGTGCTCGGGAGCAGGTAGGACCCTCAGCTCTTCTGGAAGCACACTCTGTTGGAGCCAAAATTCAGCAGTAGATGGCACCAGCAGGATTGTAAAATGGGCTCTAAACACTTTCATAGTGCCTCAAAATTCTCCAAATGTTTCACAAGATACCAGGCGGCTAAATAAAAAACTAGCACCTATTACTGGCAGAGGTAAATCACATAGAGTAGAACAGGGTGTTCTTTTCAGCAAAGCACAGCAGTGACGTTACACCAAGTCTGCAGAATGTTTGTCCTTCTCCAAGGAGACCTGAGCAGCGAGGGAACGGTGGGCACCTTCTTCCTGCAGCAGATGCAGAGAATGTCTGTTTGCTGCTACATAAGCAGATTCACATGCACACACTTCCAAGCATACATGCACATATAAAAAGAAGTTTCTGAGGCAAACAGGGCATGTTCATTATTAACTGCTGGGAATTCACTGCAAACTGGACTCACTCACAACAGCCACTATCTGTAAACTTGGATGATGCTGTATGGGGAGAAATGATCTTGCTCTCTTTTCTAGCAAATGCATCTGAGTTGAATTTCTGTCTCAAATGCTGACCAGGATTGGTATTTCATAGTTCATATCTGTGGCCATTTCTGATACAGGTAGAGCCCATGGGACCCTTGTTCATAAGTGTTCTGTGCTACAGAACTATGGTTTCTTTTTTTTATATAAGAATACGGATTAGAAGGGACTAGTTGGTATAAAATATTGAAGAAATTAGTAAATACATAAGCCAAGTCAGGATAGTTCCTACTGGGTTTGAGTGGGTCCTTCCTTCCTTCCTTCCTTCCTTCCTTCCTTCCTTCCCTCCTTCCTTCCTTCCTTCCTTCCTTCCTTCCTTCCTTCCTTCCTTCCTTCCTTCCTTCCTTCCTTCCTTCCTTGACACACACTGGGAAAGGGTGATAACTTCAACACAAGTCCTACAGTATTTGAAGTGAAGGAGAGGAAGACAAATTAACCAGCTCTTGTTTCTGTTCTTTCCTAATTAAATATGATTGTGAGGGCATTCTTAAATGCTGATAAAAGGAGACACAGAGTGAGGAAGCTATACTTAAGAAGTCCACCTTCACTTTTGGATCAGCATAGCTACACCTATTGGAAAAGCTGCTGAGTGCATGTTTCAAAAACCACCAGCTACTCCTAGGGCCACAGCAAAATGAATTTACAATTTGCTCTTCAGAGTTATTTGTGGCTTTCATTTCAAGAGGACAACACAATGCAGATTTTAGAAAGGGATGTAGATGGTATTAAAGGAAGCTTTTTAGCTGCATCCGTGATGTCATCAAATATCTTCTATTTAAATATTTTTTTTCTTCAGAGCCTATCTGCCACCCCTTACCTACCACTGTAACTTGTTAGTGAAACAAGGTTTTCTGTCCGTATTTTTAACCTTATGTTTCAAAGTTTGTTCTGCTGTGGAGTGTAAATTTATTTGACAGAGAGGTCTGATCGTCCTGTCTGAAGGTTGCTTGATAAATTCTAATGATATATTCAAAAAGGTGGACACTATATTTTGCATTGAAATAATCATTAAATAACTCATTTGGTAAGCATCTTTGCAGTGGAAATGTTCCAGAGATAGTGGGAGGAATATCAGTATGCACAAAAAAAAACCCCACCTGTTTCTCAAAAGCCTGTACTGTAGAGGAAGACCTTGTTTTCTAGATCTCTTTAACAAAGGTGTTTTGAGAAAGAATTGCAAATGAACTGTTCTTCTATGGAGGCAATTTGCATCTCATTAGCCTTCTAGTTTTGTTAATTGTTTTCACCTAGAGCAGGTGGAAGAGTTCACTCTTTGTTTGGAAAATGACAATGCTTTCAGAACTAGCACATCTTATTAATGATAGATGAGACCAATTTTTTAAACATTTTCTGTTAACTGCTACCAATTTTGATGAGATGATGATGCCCTTTCAAAAGAAAATTGAGACCTTTTCAATAGCTCACTTGAAATTTAATTTCCATATATTTCTATGTATGTGGCTTTTTCAAATAAAAGAAATATTTTTCTTTTGTGTCTCCCTTCTCTTCCCTCCCTCCAGTTCCCAGGGTAAAATGTAGCACCACACCCTGCCGTAATGTTTTCATCATCACCTTTGTAAGGCTGTAACTTCACAAGAATTCAAAAAGACTGAAAATTCAAAAGACACTTTTAAAAAATCTTGGCCCATGCTTGGAAGTCTAATGTAATATTTGCATTTTTGTCTTCTGTTGTGCAGGTTTAAGGGAGCAAAATAGAACTCTGGTTTTGCACCACAAAAAATTAAAAATAGGAAGAATCACAGAATCATAGAATGGTAGGGGTTGGAAGGGTCCTCTGGAGATTATCCAGTCTAGCCTACTAAAAGAGGTTCACCTAGAGCAGGCAGCACAGGATCCATAGACTCAAGACGTGATGGAAGTGACCCCGGCTGGTGTAGCCTACATCATCACTTCCGTTCACATGGCTTTTGCTCTATTGGGTCTGTACTGGCTTCCAAAGAATCCTTTCAAATGTCTTTACAGATTCTGGTCTAGGGGCTAATTTGTGTGTAGCCAGTTGGGATTTCTCTGTGCAGTCTAAACACACTTCATGTGTCTCAGTATGTGATGCATCTTGATCAGCATGAGTGAGGAGTATAAGTCTATGCTTGAAACAGTGAGCTGGGAAAGATAAGTAGCAGGATTCAGAAAGGCTAATGATGCAGTTCATTGGATGAGAAAGAAAAAATTACATTCCTGTTTTTTTGTTGAGACATCTGATTTACATTCCTGCTCTTTTTAGTTTGGGAACCTGACATAAAGTTTTTGCATGGTTATGGAATATAGACAGCACAACCTTTGTTGTTTTTCTATTTTCTGGTTGTTTTTCAGCAACACAAATAACTGTGGCCTAATCTTTACCTGAAACGGATTATAATGTTAATTAATGAAACATTTAATGGAAGGAAGTTGGAATTCACGCCAGCATGTATTTTTGCAATTACTCTTAGCTTTTTGTTGTTACTTGGAAACAGTCATAACTTTTCTAAACACCTCTTTTACTTCATTGTCCTTAAGATAAAAAATAATATGAGATACTGCACTTTTGGAAATATTATATTTATCAAAAGAAGAAAATGGCACCTGCACACTTTCTCTATGGCTTCAGTGTGAAATCTCTCTCCTATCATCAACCATCAGAGGGAAAAGGTTCTATTAATTATCTTTATTTATTACCTCAAGTGTTCAGTGTCTCAAAAGGAAGTATTTTACTGCTCTCCAAAGGCCCATTGTGAAGCCTATGATTCTTTCATAATGCTGACAGTATTCAAATCCATGAGCTTTTGCCACTGACACCATTTGTTCAAGACTGAACTTTCAAGCCTTTACTTCTTTTACTGTCCATCTACTAAGTTATTTGTATAACTTCATTGCAGTTCACAACTACATTTTTCTGGAGATTAGCTCATTAATATATTGCACTGGTCTGTGTCTTAGCTGCTTGGATGAGTTTAGTTTTCATAGGCTATTGGTCTGTTGGTGACTAAAACTTCACCACAGTCATGCGATTAAATACAGAAAACATCTGTTTTAAGTAGACTAACAAAAAACTGAACATCTGGAAAATATTGGTAAAGAAGCTAATTAAGTTTGTCAACTTACAAATTGTTCTAGCAGGAAGTATTTAGGAGTAGCAGATAATTGAGATTTCATTCCTCTGGTCCCCTGTCCTTGCCTTTTGTTTATTTTACTACAAGTGGAAGGACTATATTACTTAGCTTCTTCCACATCCACCCTCTGGACAAAGATAGGTGCTGTATTGTAACAGGTTACACTTACAGTGGGAGAAATGAATGCTGGAAATGGACTTCCATGCCTATACCTCATGTTTTAACCATTTTGAAACACCACTATATATTCAGCTTCCAAATACACTGATGACTCTCAGCTAATGATTTTGCTGGTGTTTCTCAGGTCTTTGATGGTTCTTGTACGTGAGTAGGGCAGTGTGATGTCCTTTCAGGAGAAAGTTTTCAGGAGACCCCTCTTAACACTGAACTCAATGGAGATATCTGTGGGATTATTCTATAAAATATCTAGAACTTGAGCTTTATCTTACAAGTATTGTCTTTTACAACAAATCTGACTGAGCAAAACACTTATTTCACACACAAAAAATAACCCTTTGGGGTTAGAGAGATATTTTCATAAGCCATGTATGTGTTGAGACCTCAAGAATTATCATAGATCTCTGTATTTTTTGCTGCAAGGGCAAGAGACGTCTCTGACTTAGTTTCTCAAATACTAAGTCAGAGAAAACAAGTCTATTTTAAGCAGTCAACTCCAAACCTAAATGCCCTTCAGATCACACCTCTTTCCCTCTAGGGAGAGAACAGACACATTACACAGTTATGTGCCATTTTATTCCTATATGGACTGCTAGAACATGTCCAGATACAACAGTGACCATCACAGCATTAAAAACTACTTGCATATTCATTTTAAAATGTCTAGCCCATTATCCTCCATTTCCTATTTCATTTCTGCATTTTTGGAAGCTACTTATGTCTGACCACATCTTGCCTGGCTTAGGCACTTAGTGAAAATTAAGCTTTTGTCACCATGAGTAATACCTCTTATATGCAATGAAATTAAACATTAAGGGCTTTGCAGTGTTACTCACACAAAAGAGAAGATATTAATGAATAGGCTTCTTTGAAAACACCCTTCTGCAGCTAAACCTTTAATGACAAGGAGTTTCTTTGGAGTTTCCTGCTGAATTATCCACAGTACTTGTGTGAGCCTTCTGGCTCTTAAGAAAGCAAGCAAAGTTTGACATTGAATAAAAGAAATTCACATGCCTTCCTATCCTCCCACCAAAAAAAAAAAAAAAAAAAAATCGTGACTAAATTAAGGTACAAATGAATGTAAATGTCAAGTTAATAGTTCAAATACACAGTGGAAAAGAAGACATGCAAGCATTTGTTTCCAGCAGCAAACACCCTGGTGGCCAGATTTGACAGCAGCTAATTGAACAGTAATTGTTATTAATGCCTCTTGTCTTTGCTGTCCGCAGCAATTCTGGCTGGGAAAATCTTTGGAAGCAGTGATCGCTTTTAGGCTCCTTGAATGGATCTGAAATGTTCTCATATTGAGACATATAAACACGCTTCAGAAAGATTGAATCATTCACTAATAATGTTCTCTGATTAACCAGAGCTCATCTCCAAAATGAACACTGTTAGTGTGTTATTTGAGATTATAGCCACTGACTGTCTCCAATTTTGGTTTTCCCACAAGTGCTCTGTAGTGATGTTGTTTGTCCTTCTTTATTAAAACTTTTGACCCAATGAAAGAGATTAATAAGAAAAATATAAGGTAGTTTAAGGCCTGTGAAACTGTCCATAAGGACCAGTGCACGCTGAGTGAGTTGTTCTGTGCTGCTCAGCCGTGATGCTGCCAGCACTCATGTTTCAGGGGAGCTTCGGGTAAAACACTGAGGTTTTGGACCCATCCTCTGCTCTCAGGTGCCTTGGTTTTTTTTCACAAGAGCTTTAGGCCTGCTCAAAAGCATTAGAGGAAGAGTTGAGACAGAGCTTTCCACAAGAAAGACTTGCTGCTTGCAGAGAACTGTGGGGCCTGGCTGGATCCACTGGTGTCGGGGCTGCTGGGTCTGCATCTTGTAGGCACATGTTAAGGAGTCTCTTGCACACTAAATTTTGACTGACACTTTTCCCCACGGTAAAGACTTTTTTGACATCTCTTGTTTGTGCTTATTCTGGTAGCTCTGAACAGTTTTCTCACTAGTGATGATGCAGCTGAAGAATCTCCTCTACTGTGCAGCCTGCTTGCACGAAATCGGGGGGGGGGGGGGGGGNGGTAGAGAGGAAAGGAATACCTTTCTACTTCCTGAATTCTTGTCAAAAGTTGTTTGATATCAGCAAAGGGCTTCTAAGGCTTCTAGGAGGCAGACATACTCCTGCACATGAAAATTCATATGTGCACAGTGTGACTGCATTAGCTTCACTCCCATATGTAAACAGTTTGAAAAGTATAACAATCTGAATAATTCCCAGGTTCTCAGGGATTAGTGTTAGGATAGTGTGTGATTTATGGTAACAAGAGAGCTGGCTGCTGAGAGGAGATTTTGACCTGCCACTCCTCAAAAGCTAAAGGTATTTGAGAGAGATTTAGCTTATTGTTAATCTTTAGATGTGCACAGGTATCATTTCCTTTTTTTCCATGCCAGCTGCGACTCCGCAATCCTCTGCTGCAGACTAACCCAGACTTTCCTGCCTCAAATCCTTTATGGGCTAAGTGGATAATGAAGAATGCATTTGAAATCATATGTAAAAACAGCACAAGAATCTAAGGAGAATGGCCAGATTTGGAGTCTGTTGTTAATTTGGCTTGATTTTCTGTGCTGGCAGTGTTTTAAGCGTGCAATCCAGCTTATTAAGTGCCATAATTGCACCTGTAAATCATGTCCAAGTGACCTAGTCTACATCTGCAAGTAACTGTGGAATTGAAAAGAAGAGGCAGTGTTTTCAAATCTGGTCCCTGGATTATTTTCACTTCAGAAAAAAAGAGATAATTCTGAGGCCTAATCTGCAAATCTAAAAGTGAAAGCTGAAGTGAACCTAGATGCTTGCTTTCTTCAAAGTCTGGGTCCTCATTAGATATTCTCAATAACTTGGAAAGAAAAAATACTGCAAAATATCTACTCCTGTCTTTCAAATGCTACCTTTCTAAGCAACCATGAATCATATACTGGGTAAAACAAATTGCAGGTTGGAGATTAATTAAATAAATTTAGGTTACATTTCTGAAAGCTTCATACACTTATCTAGAAGTTTTCTTTAATACGAGACTCAAGTTCATGGCTTCTAGGAGTCACATGTGGTATATTCACATTTTTCTTTTTAGGTTACTAGTTGAAATTATTTTCTGTTTCTTTTTATTTACTTCCTTTATGACATGTGGATGTTATCCACTTGATTTAAAGAGAAAGAATTGTTTTGGCTTTCTGTTGTTCTGTGACTCCTGATTATCCAATACTTGTACTTTTCCATCTCTTGTTTGTTGTTTTGGGGTTTATTTTTTCCCCTTCACTATTTTGGATGAGGAAGAACATTTCTATAAAAAACTGTTCTTTCCCTGCAGCAAAATGGCTCACGTACACTCCTGGCTGCAGATCTGACAAGGAGAGGTTTTGAACCATCAGCAACTTTTATAAAGCTGATATTTCCCTTCCTAGTAGGGAAATTCTTTACATAAGGACTCCAGTGCCTAGTCAATGCTATAGCTCATCACCAGTAATGACAGCATTTCTTCATGCTGCATTTTTTTGGACAGAAACAACTAACATGATCGCTAGTTTACTGTGCAAATATAAACCAAGACACTTAGTCTGTAACGCAGATTGGAGACATCAGGAGCTATGACCTACCTCTTTGTCTTGGTGCTTATCTCCACCAGCTGGTACTAACAGGGAAAATGCAGTGATGGTGTGTGCCATGGTGGTGAGCAGGTGGGGATCCTGAGCAAATTTGACACACCTGTGTGGCCCCAGCAACCTCTGAAATAGCACATATAAAGCTAGCTCAGGTGAGAAGCTGTGCTAGGATGCCCTTTCCCAGCTTCAGGTGGCTGTGCTCCTTGGACAACTGCTTGCAACTGTATTTGCCTTGCTACCTCTGAGATGTGAAGAATTGGAACCTGTACTGTGTAAGTCTGATTTGGTATTTCTGAAATCAGTGTGAAACATTTCATCCATCCAAGCTGGCTTCAGTTCAGGACATAATGCCTATTAGAAGGACCTTATTGTTTCTGCCAGGTGTTCTGGGCCTTTCAAAGACAATTGTGGGTTCCTGAAATGCCTGTTTGAAGCTTTTGTATCCGAAAATGCTTTCTGAAGCATTTCTCTTTCAAGATATCATGGATTTTGTAATAATGCCTCTAAATAGGTATTTTCTCTGCCAAACAGCTAGGAAGCTGGATGCTCTGAGTGCTGAGCGTTACCTGTTCAGAGCAGGAGCAATAAGTGTCATGGCATTCACCGAAAGCTCTTTCCAAGAGGTTACTTGGTTTCTTATAACATCCCAGCTTGGAAAGTTTCTGGTGCTTGGAGTCCAGGTAATTCTTCTCACTACCAGATTATAACTTCCTTCTACAGCCACCCACCTCCAGCTCCTCACCAAGTAGTAGCATTTCGAATAGTAGTATTTCAATTTTTCCTCGCTAAGGTTTAATGTAGATGGCACAGAACATGCCAGTCAGTCTGGAGTTTAATGTGAAAGTTCCTTTCATCCTGGGGACAGGTAGGCATTGAATACCAGCAATGTGAACCTGTATTCCACCAGTCTGAAGAAGAATCTAACTATCTAGGACAAATGCTTCTCTCTGCTCAGTCTCATCTGAAATCCCCATAAAAATGCAGGCAGAAGCTAGAAATAAAACATTTATGTACCTTTCTAGTCCCACTGGACTTCAATCGACTGTAAACACTTACTACAGCTATATAAAAGAATATTGTATATTATCAGCTGATCCTCCCATAGGGATTGTATCTGCCCATTTGATTTGAATTTCAGTGCTATTGTTTTGTGTGTGTTGAACTACAAAGAAAAGAAAAGGGTTTTGTTATTCCTCTTCATCAACTGATCTAATGCAAGAGGAAAATTGCTAGTAATTATCTTTATAGCAATTATGCTGGCCCAAACACAGTAAGTGCAAGCACATTCCATGTTATTTATTACAGAAAGATCTCAAACCACAGACTGTTTAGAATGCAGAGCATTTTAATTCATGAACTTTGATGAAACCTATTTTAATATAGTTTTGTTTTCCTTAGTAAATGACAAGGAAAAATAATTACAACAGATCTGGCAGTGCTTTAATGCAGTCAAGTTGCTGAGTGTATTTCAGTAGTCAACTTTCTTCCTTTGGATATTAATAACATGGCAGTTCTACAGGTGTTTTCTCAACCAATTACAAATCTGTAAAGCCTAAACTTTTATCAGATTTTATGACTGAACATGATTTTTTGTTTTCTTTCATTGTTGAATTTATCTTAACCAGCAGGGAACTGGATGTCTTTTTATAAATATCTGTCTGATGTATGTTGCTGTAGACTAAATTTAATAGGGTTTTGAGATGAGGGGTATCTCTTATTTCCTAAAGATGACATTGTGAGACTTGTTCTGGTGCTTTGGATCACCACAGTTTATGAATTATGTTATTTGTCCATGCTGCGATATGAGCCTACAGTCCCAGCCTTTCTGACAAAGCAGTTCCTGACTTACTGCTGCTTAGCTGGATGAGCATCACAGTCTCACTCAGATGTAATTGGAGTGACTGAAAAATCTCAGCTTTTATGTAGGAACCTATTGTTCAGCAAGATATTTTTCTCTGAAATATTTCCATTTTGGGGGTTGTCTCTTCTCTCTTTTCTTCAATGTTACCCTCAAAGAGATTTTCCTCTGAAAAGGCAAATGGTAACAAAACCTCAGTCAGTATTGCCATTTGGAAGTGCAGCTGTGTTGCTTGTCCAGGGTTGTCACTCAACTGCTTCACATCCACATTCTCCTGCTCCATGGAAGGAAGCATGTTGGGCTGCTTGCTCCAACTGGAAAGCCTGGAGTTTTAAAATAACACTACAGTAGCCTGCCGGAACAGAGGTACTTTCATAGCTTTGGCAGAAAACATTGGTTTGGAATTTTTTCCCTCCTAATAGTTTTCCATGTAGGTTTCATTTTTTTCCCCCCTAAATTACTTCCAGTATGTGTTTGTGTATNTCTGAAATATTTCCATTTTGGGGGTTGTCTCTTCTCTCTTTTCTTCAATGTTACCCTCAAAGAGATTTTCCTCTGAAAAGGCAAATGGTAACAAAACCTCAGTCAGTATTGCCATTTGGAAGTGCAGCTGTGTTGCTTGTCCAGGGTTGTCACTCAACTGCTTCACATCCACATTCTCCTGCTCCATGGAAGGAAGCATGTTGGGCTGCTTGCTCCAACTGGAAAGCCTGGAGTTTTAAAATAACACTACAGTAGCCTGCCGGAACAGAGGTACTTTCATAGCTTTGGCAGAAAACATTGGTTTGGAATTTTTTCCCTCCTAATAGTTTTCCATGTAGGTTTCATTTTTTTCCCCCCTAAATTACTTCCAGTATGTGTTTGTGTATGTGTTTGCACATACATATGCATGCACTTTCCTGCCTTTGATGTAATTGCCACCAAAGGATTTGCATAGCAAGCATCAAAAAGGCAAAGCATTGTGAGATCTCTCAGCCCCTGCTCCTGCCAAAGTAGGTTTTTTTTTCTGGAGAAAATTAGCCATGTTGAAAAATATAACAATGCAAGGTAGGAAGGAAGGTTCACCCAGTCTTATGAGATGGCTTTTGAGGATGAACTCACTGTTCACTAACATATATTAATTTTTGAAAGCCACAGCTCTAGATGAAGGATAAGTATCTGCATTAATGTTTGTACAGTGATAGTTATAGAATAAACATTAACCTCCTGTATGTAGCATTTATATGGTTCTCTGCTGGACAAAACCACAATTTCTGCAGTATTCAAAAGAGAGCAGACTTTTCCCAGAGTGTCTTTTTGGATACTACATTTCCAAATGGTGTTAGGGGTGTGTAGTCTTGTCTTCCATATAGATTTTAATTGGTGAAACTGTAGGAAATGCTTTATGACTCCTAAATGGCTGTAACAACATTAGTGATACTCTAGGTGTATCATTTTAATAATTCTGTTTCCAACTGGTGATACTTATCCTCATTAAGCTATGCAATTCTACCCCACTCCAGCATAACACCCTGACAGACAGATGGATTTCTGGATAGTCTACTTGATGATAGATAAATCTTTCAGTACTAATTCTCTGGTTATTGATTTGCTCTGAAACAATTTTTATTTTTGACTTGTACAATTTAGAGCAACAAATGAATGCCAGTAGCAGTCTTACCTAGCTGGTATAATATTTTACAATCTTCCCATGCACAGCTCCCCCTGATACATCTATACTGAATACTTCTCCTGAGTAGGTACCTGTAGCTTTTCCAGATTTTTTTGGTAGGGGTTTTTTCTTATGTGCCCCAAGAGAGAATAGGATGAGACAACGATATTTAACTGTGTGTCTGAAACAAAGGCTTTGAACAAAGGTGAAAGACTCATTTGACTTACTTCATCACCAAGCCTATACAAATTAAGCTCCTACATTACTCACAGGAGGACTTGCAATTATGTTGATTAATCATATGTTACTGAGAAAATGGAAACTCATTTAAAACAGGCATTATTAATCTATTGTGTCATTTTTGATTTCTTAAAGCCCTGTTCAAGGGACAATTCCACTCCCAATGAGCTGGTTATTTCTATTTCTTGTCCAGTTTATTTGTAATTAATTTTTAAACTGCTGTTTACATGACTTACGATTAATTTAATGCAGTTCTTTAAAGAAAAGGAATAAGTAAACTCATTTAGAAGTGTATTATTTCAATACTGATACTGGAAATAGAGATGTTTTCCACAGTAATATCTGAATGTTTGTTGACCTTCAGTTTGTAACATTGCAGCAATTAAAATATGCATTTAAATTTTAAAAATACATCGACCTTTGAACTATCTTCTAAATAAAAATGGACCTAGTAGTTAAATGAATGCTATGGAGAACTCCTTATTCAGCCAGCAAAGAAAAAGGTTTGTTTATCTGTAAAATGGCACAATGGTACACTGGGTCTTGGAAAACAGGGAAATAATGCACACTGAACCCCAGAAAATACCCGTGATATCATTTTGGCTGCAGATTTTGTGGAGGAAAAAAACAGTTATGTTTTCTGGTAAGAAACCAAGAATGATTGTCTGCAGGATTGTTTCACAGGTAGCTCTCAGCAATAGTGTCCTGATTTAAAACAAACATAACTAGCTCTGCATAAGACAGTGTAAAACCATCCAATGTTGTCTCATCAGAGACAAAACCATCCTGGTATCTTAAGCCAATACTGATGTGTGTAAAGACAGTCTTGCTTTCAGCTAGACTCAGTTCTTACAGCTTCTCTCTTTGAACCTATGGTTCCCACCCATTCTCTTTTTCCATTTCTTGATGCTGTTCCTCTTCTGCCTCCTCAGTTCAAAGTGCAGAGCGCAGTCATGGATTAACACCAACATGCAGGTATGAGTCCTACTCTTTCAAGACAGTCTGCATACCCAAGATCTCACTTGGCGTTTTAGTGGGAGCGAGTACGAAGCTGTTGGAGAGTTACTGGTTGTTATTTTCTAACTGCCTTTCAGTTCATACTGGAATGCCAGAGTTAATGATGGGATCATTTTGTTTACCAGAAGTTGAATCTGGGCACCACTTCAACAGGCAAAAATAACCATAAAACACAGTGGCTTGACAAGTTATTTTGTTTCAAATCCATCTAAGGCAGTCATAGACAGTGGCTCTATGTAACTTTTAATTAATATATACCTGCACAATGTTAATAAACTATTTACAAATGGATTGCTCTGTCACATGGCATTATCAGTTCTTTAAAGTTATGTTGTTGAGGTCAAATGTGAATAGCTCATTCTAAGACTGAAGTAAAATACACTAAGAGTAATTCTTTATGAGATGATTAACATTTTCCTATTCAACCTTCCTGAGAGATTGCAGTTACATCCTTTTATTAATGTGCAAGTTGTCTTTTGCAACCAAGTGATGCAGCCTTTTTTAATTTAGATAATATAGAGAGATGTTGTTGTTTAATAAAAAGAATAATTTATTGATGCTTGGATCACACAATGCTGTGAGTGTAATGAAACCAAAAAACTTAATTTCATTCCTCCCTATGCACTCCATGCTAATTAAAAACAACAATCAATATGGGTGTAGTATTGTCAACAATTAAAAGCCTGAGCTGTCACCAAAAGGCTGACAACAGTTTTCAAGGATGAAGTGGATGGGCGGGATGTTGAAAAGAAACTAAGAATGATGCAGAAAGCAGAAGTTGGAACTTCTGCTGAGATTTTTGGACTTAATCAGTTGAGTGTTTCGTGACTTCTTTGTCTTTCATATTTTGTCTAGATGAGCCTTTTGATAAAATTTGTTTCTGTACATGATTGTTTTGCCTCTAATTTAAAATAAATGTCTTAAATCAAGGCACTAAGACTTCCTAGTGGGATAGGAATGGTTGGACTTGATGATCCAGTGGGTCCTTTCCAACCTAGTGATTCTACGTGGAAAGGAGCTTTCCTGAATGCATCTCATCTGTGCAGACTTTCATGTCATAGTCGCTACCTCTGAAGTTTGTGGCAAAATTGTCATTGCTGGTGGTGGGATCAGGATCTTTCTGCAGAAATCCAACCATAAGTTTGTGCAAGGCTCCTAGTAGAGTTCAGAGTGACGTGACTTAAAACATTCCCTGATCATCATCCCAGAAGCCTGATCAGGAATTTTGGCAGTCACCTAACTTACCTCCTGCTTTCTGTTAAAATAAAAGCTCTATTTTAATTAGTCTCCACAGATCATAGTAAAAATTACGGACACAAAGATCTCTAGAAGTGGCAGGGAGAGGATTTGAGTTAATACTTTGGCCATCTCTTATGTTAGTTTTTTTCAGAGTGCTATTTACAACCTTCATATATATATATATGTATATATACCCCTTGTAACCCTTAGAGGCATGCAGATTGCTTATGGAAGTACAGAAGCTGCACTGTAATGCAAACAGCAACTATAATTTAGGTGTTGTCAAAACCTCCCCTGCTAAATGATTTCCCAACTCTTGTCCACATATTTACCCTTTCAGAACTGAGTGGACTTTATTTGGTGAAATTTGACTTGCAAACTCATTGAGGCTTTTTCAGATGAGGATTTAACAAATTCTGACAAGAGGGAACTCCTCAGGAGTGTGTTTCCACTGTCATCAGCCTCTGGAGAGACAAAACCAGAGTCATTTCCACGCCAGTAACTCACCTGATCCTAATTTCATTAACTGATGGGCAGCATTGGGGTGTCCCCTTTGATGGTGTTGAGTTTGGTGGAGACTAACATGCTGGTTCTCATCTTTTGTCTCTGGGGTTCCTGTGGACATAGATGTGTGCACAAATCTGAGGTATGGAAGTACAAAAAGCAGAAAGAAAATGCAGGTGTCTGCATATCTCTTTGGGAAGACATCCCTGTGTCTTTTATGAAGATTCATCAGGGAAAATAGATCCTGCTTGACCAGTCTGGGGGAGTAGATGAAATTACCACACTCCTTAGACTCACTGCTCAAAATAACACTGTGCTGAGGGAAGCCTTCAGGGAAGCTTGTGGAGACAAAGAGCAGAAGAAGGGGAAAACAGAGAGCAGATGGTTTTCTCAGGGAAATGATCAAAAGGCTGATAGCAGACTGTTTCCAAATTAAGGGGTTGTGCAGCTGGATCAAAACATCTGGTCAGTTTATAGTTGATGAAAAATTAGTCACTTTTTAGCAAAGGCAGTGAATCTGTAAATGTGTTCTTCAGGGACTGTGTGTTTGCAAAACTGAACTGCACAATCTACAATTTTGAATAAAAGGCTGTTGGGACAATTTTGTTTCTGCTTATAAATCACAAGCTAGAGCCTCAGATGGAGTAAACATGTACGTCTCTATTGAGGTCAATGCAACTAGACTAAATCAGAGCCGCAGCTAAGTCTAACTCACTTTTATTTAGCCGTTTTCTCCCCTTCACAGTGAAGTGACCAAGACAAAACTTCTTCAGGTTGAGTCTTCTCCACAAACAGATAGATGCTCCTTCCTTTCCAGGTGGAAATTTGTATACACTTGTATGATGGAAGAGAAGTGGCTGCTGAATATGACCCTGAGTAAATGGGATGCCTGGTCTATTAGTAGTAAGTTTAATTGCAGGATTGAGCTCAGACAGAAAGAGTGGCATTAACTGTCATGTGATTTGCAATCAGGGGAGTAATTCCTCCTGTTTCATTTGTAGATTGCCCTCACTAATGGAATCAGGGCTATTCCACTTATGGACAGAAAGAAGGAAATAGGTAAATTGTTTTTAAAGAAGCTGACCTCTGACGCATGCATTTCACTTGCAACAAAATGGGAAATAAACTTAATGGTTCAGTGGCATCGAAACAAATTGTCATTTCCTCTTGTTGTGTATTGATTAAAAGGGAGGTTACAGCTGAAGGGATTTTAATTTACTAGCCAGAGCTGCAATTGATGTGCTCATAAAAATCATGGTTTCGGAAATTTTCTTTAACTGAGGTGTAGAGAAAAGAAACCTAGAACTGTATGATCAGAACAATGTTCTCAAAAGTTTATTTGCAATACAAATGAAATCTCTGCTTAAGGTGGGACCTTTGCAAAATTTCTCTCTCATGGGAGTTCTCATAAAACTTGAGGTATTTTGATAGGAGAATCCAAACTTCACAAATGCAATCTTCTTCCTTAACATCAGGTATTTTATACATTAAAATGTGAGTGGTAGTAAACAGATTTTAATATTAAATTTATTTCTCTTATGGTTACTGTGTGAATTATAGATCCTCTGTGTGTGCTGTGAAAAAGAAATGAGACTGAACAGCACAATTTTGAAGCCTTATCTCCTGTCCTGTTGCTCCTTACAGTCATTTCGTTGTTGCATTTAAAACGTATTTTTCTGCATTTGAGAATATTTCAAAGACAACTTTTCTTGCCAAGAAACTACACAGAAAGTTAAATTCATTGCTTATGTTAAGGGACTACATGCATGCTAATCAGTGGCTGACTCTGAGGATAAAGTAAATATTTATATGATGTTGCAAAGTGGTATTATACATTTTTATGTAGAGACAAAAAATTGCTCTGGAATATGAACCTAGCAGAGATTTTAGGTTGTTTTTTACATTTTCTAGCTCTGGAGAATTCCAGTGTTCATAAAATACCTCAA
Source organism: Piaya cayana (assembly GCA_013389865.1). Taxonomy (NCBI): domain Eukaryota; kingdom Metazoa; phylum Chordata; class Aves; order Cuculiformes; family Coccyzidae; genus Piaya; species Piaya cayana. Next base: position 396,707 of record WAAB01011235.1, read on the forward strand.
CAATTTCACAATAACTTAACACAAGGACAATTTTTTCCTGGCCTTTTGGATGCTGATTTTGGCTTTACAATTGGTTTTATCCTCTGTATAGCAGTCAGTGGCCTTCTTCCTAGCTATGTAGGTCTGTCTGCTGCTCCATCTTTCCAAATACTAATGATTGCTTTCCTGGACTGTCACTGTCAGGCTTACTGAAGTGAGCTCCTCAGTCTTTAAAGAAGATAAAGGAATAGGGGACAATATTGGAGAGGGAAGAAAAGCAGCAGTGTATTTATTTTTAATGCATAAATCCTGTGAATTATTTGTGAATTATTCATACCACAAGTAACTACTGGTAATGATTAGCTCCTTTCTACAAGAGGGCTTGAGTTCACTCTTCTCTGCTGCTACCTTGATTGTGTTTCTATTAGATGAGGCAAATTGGCAAATCAGTCTTTGCTCTTCAGAAAAACTTAATTCATCCTGAAGTTTTCAAACACACACAAATTCCATCTGTTTGGTGAATACTTGGGAGGTGGGGGGGGGGCTCTCTCACATTAACAAATCATCCTCTACCTGCCAACTGTTCTATACCAAGCGATCATTAAGCTGTCTTAAAAGCAAAGCTACTCTAGCATCATTTTTTTCAGCCTTTGTGGATGTAACTATGAATGGTTAGACAAGGTGCACCATTCAGAAATAGGTTGTTGCTTGTTTGAATTGTTTAACTACTTTAGAGATCACTTCAGAAGGGCAATCATTGTATGAAAGAATAGGGATGGCATCTGAAGGCAAAATAATGCTATTTTTGCAATTATAAAATAAAAAATTTTTAAAACCCCAAAACTTATACATTACAAACACCTGGTCTAAATCCTCAAAATTCTTCTAAGGAAAAAGCATTATTTCCCTCATTTGTGGTTTAAAAATACCCCAGTCTGCAATGTTAATATTATTTACTATTGTTTAATATTGTTACTGCTGTTTTATTATGTTCATGCTTAAAGGCACACAAAAGCTTAAAAACATTTTAAATTCCATTACAAAGATGCAGATCATCCTGCTTACAGATGGAATGGTAGAAGAGTATTTCAAACAGAACACAGCTCAATGTAATCCTGATCTCTTGTCCTTTTTTTAATACTGGTATCATCCTATTGACCTCTGTGAAGTTATGCCAGAGTTAATCCAAAGCAAATGAAATTACAAATGGGTCCCCTGTTTTTATATTGATTTTAAATGAATAGGCAGTTGTTCTCAATGTAGCAAGATCTGTTCCAAATATTTAACCTCTCCTTCACCACTTTTGATCCCAGTGCCTTTATTTGTATTGAATTGGATCTTACTGGGTTGTTTGAAAACATTGTCAAATGCATCCCCATTGATTTGGTTTAAGAATACGGAACCAAATTACAGTCTCTTGACATAAAACAAGGTTTGGCTTCTTATGCTCTTGTATATCATCTGTTCCTATTCTTTGATTAAAATGATACAGTTGGATTATTTTCAGTGCTTGACTGAATACAAATGTTACACCCAATAGGAATGCCCAGTAAGGAATACCTATGCATTTTGATACATTAGAATAAGAAGTTTAAATATTATCTTTACTGGTCTTATCCTAGACAAAACTCTTGGTGTTTAAAGCTCCACAAGTTGAAAATCAGGGTCTAATAGATTAAACAGTTGGCAAGAGACAGCAAAGCAATTTTATTCTCAGTAAGTCAGTAGCTAGCAGTGCGGTACAAAGCCTGGTACCTACAGGTCTGGATTATGTCTGTACTGATGGTGGCTAATTCCCTCTCTGTCAATTCTTAAGGCTC